>JAYESA010000008.1:132201053-132801053 GCA_036927795.1 Iris macrosiphon
CTACGAGTCCGATGGCGCAAGTTTCGTTTCGATCTGACGTGTGTGCACGAAGTTAGGGTGAATCGGGGTCTGGTTTTTCCTGTTTTTGGATCGCGGTGTGCGATCACTACAGGACGCGATGCCCCGAACAGTTTATCCGGACACCGAGAGGGTCATACCGGCTTCGCAACACAATTTGCGGAATCGAAAACGGAGCTACGAATAAAAAGATACACGCACCTGAAGGGGACCCGAAAAACCAGGGCCAAATCGTGTCCGACACGTGTCCGACACGTGTCGGATTCGAAATGAATGAATTTAGGGTTAGGGTTAGGGTCTGGGACACTGCCGGCGGCGGGGACGGCGGAGACGGCGGCTGGGCGGCCGGGGGCGGGGCTCTGCGGCCAGGCGGAGGCGGCGCGGCGGGCGCGGGGCGGCCGGAGCGCTGCCGTGGCCGCTGCGGCTGCTGTCTGCTGCAGATGCTGCTGTCGAGCCGGAGGCCGGCGGAGGAGGAGGAGAAGAAGGAGAGGAGGGCGGTGGTCGTCGGAGGAGGGCCGGATGGGGTCTGCACGGCGGCGTGGTGGCGGCGTGCGGCGGAGGGGAGCAGTGGCAGCGGTGGATGGCTGTCGAGCGGGGGGGAGAGCCGAGGGCTTTATAGGGGGAGACGGCGGTTGGGGAAGCTGAGACGGGTGGGGACGTGGCCGAGGATGGCGGCGAGACGACGGATCGTGGGCGAGCGAGGCGGGTGGGCGGCCGGGCGGGGCGCCGGAGTTTGCGGGGAAGAGGGAGACGAGGAGACGGGTACGGGTTGCGGGTCCGGGTCGGGTCTGCGGATCCGACCCGACCCGCTAGGGCTGGGCTCGGGTTGGGTTTGGGCCCAGTGGGCCGGGCCGGGTTTAAAAATAAATAATAATAATAATAATAATAATAATAATAAAATCAGGAAATTAATTAATTAATTTATAAAAATAGTTTTTAGGCTTTTAAAAATAGGTCAGAGACCCAATAAAATCCCAGAAAATTACCCTAAGTCCAGTTTTTCATTTTACATCCAAAAATATTATTTTCATAATATTTTAATATCATTTAATATTAATTAAAAATCATTGAATAATTAAAACCCTGTTTTTAAATTACAGAAAATTCCCAAAAAATTCCAGAAAATTGTGAAAAATCCAGTTTTTAAAATTTTGAAAAATCAGGGAGTTTATAATCTACCCCCCTTAAGAGGATTGCGTCCTCGCAATCAAAGAATAACCGGTCAACAGAGATGACGCGGTCGCAAGCATCGTTTGAAAATACATCACAAGATACTTCAGGAAAATACCGTTTCCCTAAAAATTGAAAGTTTACACTTTCCAGGAAAATCTAGTTAAAACTATAACTTTTATGAAAACCAGGTTGTTATTAACAAGTTGCCAATTACTAGTTTGGGGCTGAGGTCACGAACCAACGGGCACGAACTACAACAAGGCTAGAAACAGAAAATCTACGAATCATTTACTCGCATCGGCGTCCTGCACAGTCAGCGCATAAGCTTGTCCTCGTCCTTGAGGTAGATTCCTCTGCTGCAGTTGGGCTTGCTGGAAAAGCGCCACCTGAGTTGCCAGAGGTGGCCTCGGTGCTGGTGGAGCTGGTTGGTTTGCCCTTAGTGCTCCATCTCGATGCTGGGGACAGTCCTTGGCTATGTGCTGATTGGTGCCGCAAATCAGGCACAATCCCAACTTGCGTCTGCAGTCTCTCTCGACATGGCCTACCTTGCCGCAGTAGTGACAGGTAGGAAGGGTCTGCGAAGCTGTCCTGGGTGGCTGGTGCGTGTGAGATCTCTTCGCAGATTCTCCTGGTGATATTCCGTCTGGTGCTGAGGTGATTGGCCGTTTGAGGCGAGACTCTCTTTTGGTGACGCGTTCCATGCGTCGGGCTGCAGCGAGAACGTCCGAGTAAGAGGTAGGTGCGACGGATCCGATTAGTTTCTGCAGCTCAATGTTCAGTCCGTCGAAGAATTTCTTGGCCTTTTCTTCCTCTGTCGGGATCAGGGTTGGGGCAAAATGGCTCAGACGAATGAATTCTGCGTTGTACTCTTCCACCGTCATGGAGTCCTGAGTGAGGCGGTTGAATTTTTCCCGCAGTTCGGATCGTACGATAGCCGGAATGTACATCTCTTGGAAGAGCCTGGAAAACTCTTCCCAAGTGACTCGGTCTGGTCCGAGTCGCGCCTCCTCAGACAACCACCAGTGGTGCGCGTTGTCTGTCAACTGCATTCGGACGACAGTCATCCAGCGGTCTCGTGGAAGCTCAGCTGCTTCAAGTTGATGCCGTATGTTGGTGAGCCATTCATGAACTTCGGTGGGCTCCTCTTTTCCAGAAAAGGTACGGGGCTTCAGTTGGCGGAAGTCAGTGATTGAGCCTATCGTTGGCCGTCGAGCTGGTAGATTGGCCTGCTCCAGTACAGTTACGATGCTGTCCCTCCAAAAATTGGCTTCGCGACGCTGAGCCTCGTGTTGGACTTGTTGCTGAGCTTGCATCATCGCGTAGATCATTTGGAATATCTGCTGCCCGTCAATTGGTTGTCCTTGTGGGAGTACGGGCGTTGGTGGAACGAACTGCGGCGGAGGCGGAATATCATCGCGTCGGAATCGGGAGTTAGGTTGACCTGCCTGCTGGCTCTGTTGAGTTATGGGAACTCCTCCGACGGGTGTCACTTCGTCGTCGTAGGTGACACCTGCAGCTTGTGGTGTTCCGACGGGAGTCTCATTGCACTCTTGTAGGTCCATTTTCCTGTATCAAAAATAACCAATAAGAGGCGCACAGGAATCAAGGCAAGATGCAAGTAAATTATTTGAAGTCGATATAGAGATCAAAAACGATTCAAGCAAATGGATGAGATTCTAAAACTTATCATATTCTTATTGCAGGCCTGTTCGGTCCCTAAGTTGAAACCGAACAATTTAGTCGGAGACCTGCATAGGCCACCACAAAAACCATGTCACGCCCCAGTCCCAAAATGCCGAGGGACTGGAGAAGCGTGGCAATGGCCAGCAGCACGCACCGATGGACAACCCAATTTAATGGATCCATCAGGGCATGCTTAAGCTGTAGTCTAGCAGTACTAGGTACAAGTCTCAGGTATTACTAATCTCATCCACAGAATAATACAGATTAATTGCCAGAATTAATGCAATAGAAATAAATATGCAATAACAAATAAGGTTGTCTCGGGAAACAAATCCGAGAATTATTCTGTTACAATTAAGAAAAAATAGACAGGAATAGAAATGCTGAAAATGGAAATACTGTGTCGTAGAAGCCGGTGCTCAGGAGAAATCTTCGGCCACTACTTCGTCCTCTGTTCCTTGTTCTGCTCCAAGGAGTGCTCCGGTACCGTACACTTCTGGGTAGTTCTCTTCAGCTGTACCTGGGGACATCATCCATTCCAGGTCCTCAGGGGACATAGCAAGGTACAGAAAAACTCAAGCCAAATGAATATCAGTGCAGCAATAAGATAATCAGCAGGGTAAACTAAGTAACCAACTATGTGATATGCAATATGAGAGCAGCACTAGATCTCAGGCTGAAGCCACTACAAGCTCTGTGTCGGGGAGCCGGTAGCGGCAATAACTATGAATTTCACTATGATATATACTATGTTATATATATAATATCAGCCTGTAGTCTGTGTGTCTCTCCCCACCCAATGTAATCACGCAAGCCATGACCATAATGTCTCATGTCCATGTCAGCGGAATTATAACTAATGCAGCAAGTCTGGTAGCTATGAATCAAAATGTCTAAGAATGTAAAGTCTATGTCCTATAACATGCATCCTATACAGAATCACCTTGAATGTCTCAGGAAGACTCTGTCTCATGAAATAGTGTCAAGTGTCCTGGGTTCTGGTGTACTTGATAGGACAAGTACGAGAATTATCGGGTCTCGATATCCATGTCTATGTGACGTTACACAACCCCGCGTACGGAGTTGGCACCCGACTGTGATCGGACACTAAGTACGTCACACGTCTCCTAGGTTAAGCAGTTAAAACATGTTTATATTTAATTCACCAGATATCAAGTAAAGTACTATGTCAAGAATTACTGAGATTTGGCAGGCTTTATTTGTCCATTATTGCATGATTAAATCCAGACAATAATTAGCAAGCTGCAGGGTTTGGCAAGGTGCACTTGCCTGTGGTTCCGGCTATGTTTACGGCTCTGACTACGGCGGGAATTTCAGGCGGTACTCCGGTTGCTGACACAAACATCATCATCAGATCCAGAAAATATCAATCAGCTAGAAATGCCTGTCCTTGGGTCCAATTTGGAGACAAGGGCAGAAACGGCAGTTTCGGGTCAAAACGGAGTCCACCGGTGGGCCCGCTTTGCACCGAAAAACGTGTCCGGGTCAACGGTCTCCAAATTCACCAAACTTAGTGTCAACAGGTCAGGAACGCTGGTACGAACCCAACGGAACTTTCAGAATTGAATTTCGATGAGCCGATCACAAAATCGCCCGTCGAGCGGGGCCTGTAGGGCCCACGACACGCGATTTCGTCAACGTTCTCAGGATCGAACCAAACTTGACCCCCAGGACCAGCGTATCGCTACGAGTCCGATGGCGCAAGTTTCGTTTCGATCTGACGTGTGTGCACGAAGTTAGGGTGAATCGGGGTCTGGTTTTTCCTGTTTTTGGATCGCGGTGTGCGATCACCACAGGACGCGATGCCCCGAACAGTTTATCCGGACACCGAGAGGGTCATACCGGCTTCGCAACGCAATTTGCGGAATCGAAAACGGAGCTACGAATAAAAAGATACACGCACCTGAACGGGACCCGAAAAACCAGGACCAAATCGTGTCCGACACGTGTCCGACACGTGTCGGATTCGAAATGAATGAATTTAGGGTTAGGGTTAGGGTCTGGGACACTGCCGGCGGCGGGGACGGCGGAGACGGCGGCTGGGCGGCCGGGGGCGGGGCTCTGCGGCCAGGCGGAGGCGGCGCGGCGGGCGCGGGGCGGCCGGAGCGCTGCCGTGGCCGCTGCGGCTGCTGTCTGCTGCAGATGCTGCTGTCGAGCCGGAGGCCGACGGAGGAGGAGGAGAAGAAGGAGAGGAGGGCGGTGGTCGTCGGAGGAGGGCCGAACGGGGTCTGCACGGCGGCGTGGTGGCGGCGTGCGGCGGAGGGGAGCAGTGGCAGCGGTGGATGGCTGTCGAGCGGGGGGGAGAGCCGAGGGCTTTATAGGGGGGAGACGGCGGTTGGGGAAGCTGAGACGGGCGGGGACGTGGCCGAGGATGGCGGCGAGACGACGGATCGTGGGCGAGCGAGGCGGTGTGGGCGGCCGGGCGGGGCGCCGGAGTTTGCGGGGAAGAGGGAGACGGGGAGACGGGTACGGGTTGCGGGTCCGGGTCGGGTCTGCGGATCCGACCCGACCCGCTAGGGCTGGGCTCGGGTTGGGTTTGGGCCCAGTGGGCCGGGCCGGGTTTAAAAATAAATAATAATAATAATAATAATAATAATAATAATAATAATAAAATTAGGAAATTAATTAATTAATTTATAAAAATAGTTTTTAGGCTTTTAAAAATAGGTCAGAGACCCAATAAAATCCCAGAAAATTACCCTAAGTCCAGTTTTTCATTTTACATCCAAAAATATTATTTTCATAATATTTTAATATCATTTAATATTAATTAAAAATCATTGAATAATTAAAACCCTATTTTTAAATTACAGAAAATTCCCAAAAAATTCCAAAAAATTGTGAAAAATCCAGTTTTTAAAATTTTGAAAAATCAGGGGTTTACATCTAGTATAGTATCATCTAATTTTTCTGGCACAACACGGGGCACGGACTTGTATTTCTGGATTCATTTACTTGCGACACGTATATTTTATGTTTCTGGCCTCTATTCTGGAATCACCTACTTGCATCACCTACAGGCATCACTCATATTTCTGGCTGAACTCATACTTGATTTACGTGTCGGGTCTTGGATTCACTTGTATTAGTCGGGGCAGAGAAATACTCGAGTAGACATGTAAACATTCTCAACTGGAATCATCTGGAATCACCCCCTCTGGTCTAATCTGGAATGATAGCAGCCGCACACCCAGTGTGCGGTGAGCCATACTTACCCCTAGTCGTTTACATGTCAAAACAGGTATTTCAAAGACACGAGTTCATTCTTTCTAATCTGGACTCTCTTGCATTTCTTGCTGGTCTCACTTATAGTTTCTGGACTTGACTCATTACATGTATTTCATGCTGGACTCACTACACATTCTTGTGCATAGACTTGATCTTAGTTTAGATTTCTTGTATCTTGCAGTTATTACTATCTTGCTATGATATTCATGCATATTTACCTTTATGCACCAGTGATACATGCATATTTCCTTGTTCCATACTTTATTTCATTCACCTTGCTACTTGCTATAACTATTTTATAGTTTTTATCATTTAAATGGAACTGCTGTTAGAGATGTACTTGCTCCAGTCCTGACTGGACATATTTTTTTCAGAGTATCCGGATGAGTGGTGTCCGACGTTTTATGGACCTGAGCCTGTCGATGGTGCAGACAGGGACCCTCTAGTTTAGGAGTAATTTCCGGGTTGGTAGCCGGGATCACTAGGACCTTGTTATTGATTTTATTAGCTTTTAGCACCAGATTTGTTCCGGTTTTGGACTGAGACCTTGTATTGTATATGATTTTGGATGTTGTATTATTATTGTTGATGTTGTGGTTGTTTTAGTAGTTGTTGTTGGTTAGACTTTGTAGCTGTTAGTCTTCTTTGTTATCTTATCGTGCTTAGATTCGTGATTGAGTACATTATGATTATCATTATGATATTGCTCCTCCGTTTGGAGTTGAGATCTTGACAGGTTTTATATTGATTATGTGAGATTGTTAGTAGACCTAGACAACATTCTACCGCCGATGTTGTGGCGTAGGCTGGACGTACCCACGACTCATGCCTAATTTTTCGGGTGCGGGTCGTGATACCATTTACTGGAGGCCCCTTTTCTGATTCTCATTGTTCTAATTCGACTGTGGCCTGACTATCGGCCTTGGATCTCGGCAGTCAAAAGCTTTATGGTCCAAACGGCCACATTTGAAGCACCCAACAACTCGGTACTCATTCATCCGATGCCCCAATTTGCCGCACCTATGGTAGTACGGTGCCTGGGGCGGACCCTTGTGTTCGGATGTGTGCGGACGCTTTTGCGCTCCAGACCCTCCTGTTTCCTGAGGCCTCTTATTGTAATTGGTACGGGGGTTTGCACATCGACCTTTGGTGGATTGCGCCCAAAGATCCGTTCGCTACTCAGTGCAGCTTCGTAACATTCCCTATAGGTTTGACACTTCTGATTTATGACGTCCCTATGCAAATCGTTATTCAAACCTTTCTGAAAACGGTAGCACCACGCCTGCTGGTTAGGCAAGAAGTGCCCGACAAACTTGGCAAGTCTAGCAAACATTGAATCATAATCATCCACAGACATACTTCCTTGCACCAGATTGCTGAAGTCGTCTTCTTTCTGTTGCCGCACGGCCCGTGGGATATATTGTTCAATAAAGGTATATTTGAATATTTCTCATGTAATCTTGCAGTTGGAATTAGCATCATAAATCCCTTGCTTAGTGGCTTTCCACCAATCGTGCGCGCACAGTTCCAGTTGAACTGATGCACAAGCCACTCTTTTTGACCCCTTAATGCCAACCAAGTTGAAGAGTCCCTCCAGCTTTGCAATCCATCCCATTACTGCGTCCGGTTCTGCTCGTCCGTTGAACGTTGGTGGATGTATTTTGGTGAACTCTGCCGCTCGGCAGGTATTTCTAGCTGGAGGTTGTGTTTCTTCTGACTCGTCTTCTACCGCCACAACCGGCGGCGTTACAGGCGTCACTGTGGCTCCTCCATTGCTGGGTACCAAGGATGCAATCAATTGTATTATGGTATCCATCTGCTTCTGTTGAGCAGTGAATTATGCCTGAATTTGTGCCTGTTGAGTGGCCGCTTGTTGTTGCTGCACCTCCATGAGATGCATAAGCCGCTCTGTCATATCGATTGAACCCGCTCCTCCGGATTCTCCAGAACTTATCGGATTGCTCTGGACGGGCTGAGTACTGCTTGTAGCGACAGTATTTTTCTTAGCCATTGCTACAAAAGAGAGTAGCTTGTCAACACTCCAAAAATAATAGATTTTATATCTATGGGCTCATTGTATAGGCGACTCATCTCATGCAGCGGATGCCGAACGCAACTCAATTGAGAGGCGCATCAAACTCCTATATTATTTTTTTGAAATCCCAAGGAAGTAAAGTCGTGCTCTGATACCAATATATCACGCCTCGATCCCAAAAGGGTCAATCGTCCTCGCTGGATCCTTTACCGAACCGATCGTCCTCGCTAGGGCGCGATGTCGTGCGAGTCTGGAGTTGCGCTCGCACAAGGCAAGAACGTGTAGTGATAGGAACCCATTTTGAAACACAATTTAGAAAATACATTCACAGACATTTGAACACAAGTATAGGAAGAAACATGCTTTTCATTGATAATTCAGAATAATTTACATAGAGTTTACATTTGATGCGCCTCTCGGCAGCTTGATTTGCATTACAAAAAGAAAACTCAAAAAATAGGTCGTGCTCCATCAGATAGTCCACGTCGTTCATACATTACGCCCTTGTATAGATTGAAAGTCCAAGCCTCCAAAATGAACTGACTCCAACTATACTTCAAAATAGAGGTGCTCATAACGCCTCCTCGTCTATCCACTAGCGTTGTACCGCTTGAGTGCCTGAAATAGTTGCCCACAACGTGGGTCAGTACTCAACTTGTACTGGTGAGCGAGACGAACCCACTCGACTAAATCGATACTAGCTTATTAGGGGCGAGCGTGCATTAAGATGATCTTTCTATAAAGAAGTAAGTGAATTCAATTCATATCAGTTGCATGTTTTGATAGGAATAAAAATAATATTGAATCCAACAAGTACACTGGTTGCTTACTCAATCGATGTACGCCTTCCCTGCAACGAAACACAAGTATACTTACCATCTGCACAAGACAATAAATTAGCATGTGTTCTATTTTATGCGGTCATTGGTATGATCGATACCTTAGGGACTTATTCCAAGCATTGTTGCGTGCCCTGTCAGCCCTGGTAGCAAGCCTTGCTGAAGGTCCCTTAATGCATCGTGACTAGCAAGATCAAATATTCTCCCCGGGTCGATACAGTTCCGGTGCCCCGGAATACCGTTTCGAGGAAATTCAAACCTTGTGCACAAGTTAACCCAGACCATGCAAATGCATGAACAATTTATATATCATAAAATGCATGAAATAAAACAGAAGAAGTAAAGCAGCAATATATACTTATGCAACAGTTCATATTTTCTCAAGCCATGTTCCAATTTCGGTATCCCGTAGGTCCAAACTCTATCCAAGGCACCAGGCCGCAACCAACCAATAACCGAATTCCTTTACAAGAAACTTAAGTTTATAATGTGCAAGCATATAATTAAGTTAGTCTACAAATCCTATGTTCCTTTCTTAGTGGCTGGCATGCATTATGGCTAAAGAATTTTTAGGCGTCCAACCGGGCATCATCGAGTGAACATTTGAAATATTAGAGATATGGGCGTGAAGAAGTAGGAAAGAAGGGTCTGAACCACTCACTGGTTAAGAAAAATGCTAAAACAAGGAGTCTCGTCTAGCGACGATCAAACGTCAGTTACGCGGACCTGCAACAGCATGAACACCGAGTTAGAATTCTTGCCTATCCTTCCTGCCGAACTCCCCAAGAATCAAAGCTCCAAACAAGAAAGCCAACAGCGAAAACCAAGCAAATCGAAAGCAACACCAAATGAAAATCCCAAAGCGGCAATCAAAAAAACTAAGCAACAAAATACGAAAACTATTGGACTTCTTTTAATAGAGGCCTATCCATGAGTTGGAAATGATCAGTCGTATTTCGTCCGTAACAAGAATATGTCAAAGATCTAAACTATGACTCAGACGGACTAGCCACAAGCCCAATTACATAGTGCCCATCCCGGTCGAATCGAGATTTAAGGCAATATACTAGTTACTACGGGTTACCAGAGTGGATATAGCCCATACGCCTACTGGTTGTCCTCCCCTCCCGTGATACTATGTGTCAAGTGTGTGTCAACATATATATAGTATATAATTATGACTGAAAGAAAATAAATATATAATGAATATATAAAAATATGATAAGCATGCAAAGTACTATAAACAATTTGGCAAGGTATCTTGCCTGGTCTGAAAAGGGATGAAGTCGCAACTCAAGGCATCGTTCGATCTACCCGTCACATAAATTAAACAAGTTAGGTTACAAAATTGGGTGAATAGGTTCCTCCATTTTAATCTATTTTAATTATAAATAAAATAATCTAAAATAGTATTTTAATCTTATTATAATCTAATTTTATTGTTAAACCTTAATTTTGGTCCAAAGAAAGTCAACTTTAAGGATTTGTGATCCATGGCACACAAATCGAGGCAATCCGTTGACCAAAAAGTCAACCAACTCAAATCCTTGATTTATGTATAGAATTCAATAGATTTCAGTGCTACATGAACACCGGAATAGACGGTTTCATAAAATCACAAGTCGGTAAAGAGTTATGTCCACAAGGGCGCACAGATGACAATTTTTGGTGGTTTTCTATTTACCTCTACGTTGCATGAATTTTACAGTAAATTAAAATTATATGTTAAATTATGGAAATATTATTTTACGTAAGTTCATTATGTCAACTTTTTGAAACTTTAAACGGTTTGTAATTTTGAATTCGGGATCTCCCAAAATCTCAAAAATACGGAAACGCGTCTGATTTCGGACAACTGACACTTTTAGAATTTTTTTAAAAAATAGGTTCATAAATTATTAAAATAATTTATATATTCAAAAAATTAACCTTGATATAGTTCTAACAAAAAAACTGGAGCACGTTTGGAGTCTGGAGCTAGGAGATATCGTCTTTTTAAGTCGTCATAACTACTAGAAAATGAGGCTGAATTTATGACAAATTTTGACTATTTTTGGACGAAAAAACGAGGAGTTTGGGGAAGAAAATTATGAAAGATAGTTTATTCTATAAGTCTAATAGGTATTTATAATTGTGGAGACTACTTAATTGAATACGACTAGGATTGACTAATTTGGATAGGATTATGATAAGTTCAAATAAGGATATGATATGCATGAAGTTGCTTTCCTAGTAGGCTCAGGATTTGATTTAATTTTAAATAGAGTTTGAGTTTATCTCAATAATTTATAATCTTAAATAGAATTAAAGATAATACAAATAATTTATATATAATCTTATTAATATCTATTAACACTAAATTAGCATGTATCTAATATTAAGACTATATATAACCAAATAAATCCTAAATAATTTCAAAAATCCAAATAAATTTTTTAAAATTCTAAATAAATTAAAAAAATATATAATTAAATATTTTAACCTAAAATAAATATTTGGTAGGAACAATATGTAAGTATGGTCTCATAGTAAATCATGGAAGTTCTAGAAATTTACGTTTTCTATGTTTTATTTACCAAAAAAAATTCTAGAAAAATCTCCAAAAATCTAAAATAGCCTAAAAATGATTCTAAATAAATATTTATATAAGTAAATATATCAAAACATTTATTTTCTAATTAACTAAGAGAATACTCTAAAGAAATTCAATATTTAAAATAATTGTAAACACCCAGAATTTTTTAGATTTTTTAAAAATAAATTTTTGGGATTTTTCTGGGATTTTTAAATAATTAAAATAAATCTTTTCTGGTATTAAATAAATTGTGTGATTTTATTAAATATTAAAATATTATGAGAATAATATTTTTGGGTGTAAAATAATTAATTAGACCTACTGGAATTTTTCTAGAATTTATTGGACCCCAGAATTATTTTTAAAGACCTAAAAACTAAAAAATTTTCTAGAATTTATTGGACCCCAGAATTATTTTTAAAGACCTAAAAACTAAGATTTTAATTAAACCAAATTGAACCGAATTAAACCAATCCGGTTTACTATTGAACCGAACCGAATCCATGCTGAACCAGACCCAATCCTATTGGATCGGGTCGGATCTGAACCCGACCCGACCCACTACCCGAAATCCGACCCGAACTTCTGCTACAGTAACTGTGTAACCCTCGATCCCCAACCGCCTCCCCGTCGTTTCCTCTCCGGCCGTTTCTGCCGCCTCCTCGTCTCCCCGCCGCTCCGACTCCCACAACCGTCGATCGACTGTCCCCCTCTCCTAATCTCCTGCCACCACCACTATAAAACTCCCACCGATCTCCCTACCACCATCATCGATCAACCACCGCCTTAACCCCTCCGGCCACCGCCACTACTCACCTCCGGCGAACCCCGAGATCCTGCGACCTCCGGCGGACATCGAACAGCATCCCGACGACTGAGGAGCCCCGCCGCCGCATCAACTAGCAAGCGCCGAGCCGCTGAGCAGCCACCGCAGCCTGCTGCCGACGTGCGTCGCGCTGTCACGTGCGCACATTTCAGTCATTTTTGACCTTTTTCGGTAAGTTGTTCTCTCTCCTTATCACACCAATTTCTGATCCGTCTACTGTGACATATTCTCTACGTGACCCTCTCGAACCCCGTGCAAATAGTTCAGGGTATCGTGTCCTGTGTCGGTCGTAAATCGCGACTCAAAATTAGGAAAATATATCCCCATTTCTGAAAATTCTGAATTTGTTCCGAACACTCCGGTTCATGACCATTTTACTCACAACCTGTTAACTAATTCTAAGATCCACCTGAACAGTTATTTAGACCATCTAACCAAGTTTTAAATCCTATTTTTAGTTTAAATTATGCTATTATAGATTGTATTTAATTCGAGGGTAAAAATGACCAAAATATTGGTTATTTAAAATCCTAGTTTTTTTGAAACTGGGTGCGCCCCTCTAAACGAGGCGACTTGGTCGTGTGTGAACTTTACCGAAAGGTGCGTACCGTCAATACGAACGTGTGAAATTTTGCGAAAGTTGATTTGGATGTGCGTGCACACCGAAATCAATGCGTATCCGTCGACAATACCCCATATCGACCATATTTTGAAACTCATTGTAACTTCGTGTACGCTCGTCGTATCGAAACGAAACTTGCGCCATCAGACTCATAGCAATACGCTGGTCATGTGACCCAAGTTTGGTTCGATTCTGAGAACGTTGACAAAATCCCGTATTGTGGGCCCCACGGCTCCACTTGACGAGCGATTTTATGATCGGCTCATCAGAATCCAGTTCTGGATATTCCGTTGGGTTTGTATCGTCGTTCTGGACTTGTAGACACTAAGTTTGACGAATTTGGAAAACTTTGTCTCTGGCACATTTTTTGGTACGAAGCGGGCCACATGTGGACCCCGCTTTGACCAGAAACTATCACTTTTGCCCCTGTATCCAAATTGAACTTAAGGATAGGCAATTCTAGCTATTCGATATCTTCTGAACATGATGGTAATGATTATTTCAGCAATCGGAGGAGTACCTGCAGATCCCGCGGATACTGGAGCAACAGTTGGAAACCAAATCCAGGCAAGTGTACCTTGCCATACTTGCAGTAAATTGATTATTATTATTCTCTTGATCTATTCTGAGTTATATGTAAAACCCCTCGACAAAAAAATTTATTTTTAATTAACTAGATAAAGAGATTAGGGTTATTTTGGTGCTAATTAGAATTTTTATGCATAGTATTATTTATTTGTGCAGTAATTTTTATCACTTATGACACCTTACCGTTGTCCCGACATTTAGGATACTACCCTAACTATTATCCTGAAACAAATTCCATATACTTGGCCTAAACATACTGTAAACCCCCTGAATTTTCAAATTATTAAATCTTGGATTTTTCCCAATTTTCTGGAATTTTTTGGGAATTTTCTGAAATTAAAATCAAGGTTCTTAATTATCAAATGATTTTTAATTGTCAATAAATAATATTAAAATATCATGAAAATAATATTTTTGGGTGTAAAATGAAAAACTAGACTTAGGGTAATTTTTCTGGATTTTTCTGGGCATCAGACCTATTTTTAAATGCCTAAAAACAATTTTTATTAATTAATTAACTATTTTTAATTATTATTATTAAATATTATTTTTATTTTTATTATTATTTTTTTTCTCTTTTCTTGGGCCCGGCCCGGCCCAGTGGGCCGAGCCCAGCGGTCAGCCCCGGCCCAGCCCCCTCGCGGGTCGGGTCGGATCCGCCAGACCCGAACCCGACCCGCATCCACCTGACCCGGTCTCCCCCAGCACCCCCCACGCCGCCCGACTCCACCGCAGCCCTCGGCGCGCAGCGCCGCCCTCCGCGCGCAGCGCCGCTTCCGCCGCGCCACGTCCCCCTCACCCCGCCTAGCTCGGCCCCCAGAACCGCCCCTCTTCCCTATTTAAACCCTAGCCGCCTCTCCCCTCCGGCCATCACCTCCCCAGAACCACCCCGCCTCGCCGCCGTACTCCGCCGCAGCCCCATCCTCGCCCCTCACCGCCAGCCGTCAGCCGCCCTTCTTCTCTCCCTGTTCTTCTTCTCCAGCTGCCCCCACCGGCAGCAGCAACGAGCAGCACCAGCAGCACCAGCCAGCGCCGTCCGGCGCCGCCTCCGCCGCCTCCCAGCGCGCCGCCGCGCTGCGCCCCCAGCCAGCCTCGGCCGCAGCACCCCCAGCCAGCCTCGGCCTCCCTGCCGCCGTGCCGACCACCGGCCACCGCCGCAGCAGCCAAACCCTAACCCTAGCCCTAATTCTCCTTCCCGTGTCCGACACGAGTCGGACACGACTCGACCCTGATTTTCGGGTCCCCTTCAGGTGCGTGTAACTTTTTGCTCGTAGCTCCGTTTTCAATTCCGTAAATTGCGTTGGGAAGCCTGTATGACCCTCTCGGTGTCCGGACAAACCGCTCGGAGCATCGCGTCCTGTGGTGATCGCACACCGCGATCCAAAAACAGGAAAAACCAGACCTTGTTTCACCCCGGAACTGAGTGCGCCCCGCCAAACGGGACAACTTGGTCGCATGCGG
Source organism: Iris macrosiphon (assembly GCA_036927795.1). NCBI lineage: Eukaryota > Viridiplantae > Streptophyta > Magnoliopsida > Asparagales > Iridaceae > Iris > Iris macrosiphon. The sequence continues at coordinate 132,216,123 of JAYESA010000008.1, forward strand.
TCTTCACAGATACGTGCGCATCGTCGATACGGACGTGTGAATTTTCGCGGAAGCTGATTCGGGTGTGCGTGCACACCGGAATCAACGCGTATCCGCGGACATCGCCCCGTATCCAACTTTTCTGCAATTCGCCCTAACTTCTTGTACACTCGTCAGATCGAGACAAAAATTGCGCCATCGGACTCGTAGCGATACGCTGGTCCTGTGGGTCAAGTTTGGTTCGATTCTGAGAACGTTGACGAAATCGCGTGTCGTGGGCCCCACATGTCCCGCTCGACGGGCGATTTTGTGTTCGGCTCATCGGAATCCAAATCTGGAAGTTCCATTGGGTTCATATCAGCGTTTCTGACCTGTTGACACTAAGTTTGGTAAATTTGGAGACCGTTAACCCGGACGCATTTTTCGGTGCAAAGTGGGCCCACCGGCGGACCCCGTTTTGATCCGAAACTGCCGTTTTTGCCCTTGTCTCCAAATTGGACCCAAGGATAGGCGTTTCTAGCTATTTGGCATCTTCTGAGCGTGTTGGTAATGTCTATTTCAGCTTTTGGACTCATCTCTGGAAATTTCCCCAAGAACCAATTAATCAGATCCAAACAACAGGCAAGTACCTGCACTTCAAGTTAAATATTTATATTGTGATAATTAATTCCCTGCTTTACTAGTACCCTTTGATGATTACACCTAGTGTTAGAAATGCTGGATTTTATGTCTTGAATATTGGAGTTCATGTCTTGTTTTTCATGTCGGGTGGGAGAATACTAGAAGGCATGTAGTCTACCCTTCCCCTTGTCATGTTTAATAGCTATTGGTACGCGACTGTACCTCAGCAGGATCTCGATTTTCCCTGTTTAATAGCCATTTATGACGGCCGAATTAGCCTTATAAACCCCTACATGCCAACTATGTATTCTAAAAATAAACACAAGTTCACACAGATAGTTTCTGGTCATGTTATATTTCTTGCTGACTGTTGTAGTTTCATTTCCTGTATCATTTAGTTCTGTTTTCTCATATTCCTGTTTACAGCATTAACTCTGAGATATTGATGTTCTTTTATGCAGTTTCTCAACATGATATTCATTTTAATTGTCATAAATATTTAGTTTAATCTTGTTGTGCACTGTGTACTTTGCTCCTTTCCTGACTGGATCTGTTGATTTAGGCGATGATGAGGACCTTGCCCCTACATATTATGGTCTCTATGAGGGTACAGATGATACTTATGAGGAGCCAGATCCCACCCAGAAAATCCCTGTTGCAGAGTAGCTAGCAGTAGCTATCTTTTATTTCTGTTTCTTATCTTAGTAATCGGGTTTGTCCCCGATTTCATTCTGAATTTCTGTACTAAAATATTTGAATCTGTTGTCGTATTTATTTTAGTTGCAATCTTAAGTTTCTGTTCTCAATATTATCTTGCCTATGTTAATTGTGAATGAGCTAGTTTAGTAAATATGGATTTGACCTAGATAGCGTACTACCGCCGACTCTGCGGCGTAGGCTGGACGAACCTATGTACTCGTGCCCGAATTTTCGGGTGTGGGTAGTGACACGTTTTTATGGTGGCCCATGCAGGTCCTATCCTTAAATAGGGTAATACCCTAGGACATGGTATGGAATAAGATTGAGGATTCTAGGAAAAGCTCATTCACAGTATAGGGTCCTTATTTCAATTCTTGATATCATTTCTGCTCAATTTTCCTATCGCCTTTGATTTCCAAGTAATCTATTCTGATTCCCTATCCCTTAATCTTTCAGAATGGTCCAGACAAGGAACACAGTAGGAGGCATATCAGAACCAGCTGAGCAGAATGTGCCCGAGACTCTTGCACTCCCGCCGCCTCCATCTGTTCCGGCAGTTACTCTGGATGGGGCACAGCTACTTGGAGTGTTCCAGGGATTGGTGAAATCCCAGAAAGAACAGACTGCACTTCTGTGGACCAGCCTCTCAGAAGCTCTTAAGTTCCAGGAGTCGTCACTCAAGAGGCCAGGGAGTGCTAAAGACTTCAAGAATCTTAGACCCCTAGAATTCTACGGAACTGAGGGCATTCTCTATGCCGATGAGTGGATAGAGAATATCGAGAGACTCCTGAAGACTGCTCGGGTCCCTGATGACCTCAAAGTGGAGTCTGCAAGCCTGCAACTGTTCGATATTGCTCGAACCTGGTTCAGAGATGAACCCCAACTATCTGCTCCTGATCTTACCTGGGAGGACTTTAAGAGGCTATTCAAGGAGAAATTCTACCCCGAAGTGGCTCGGGAAGCTCTCGAAAGCCAATTCGAGAGACTGGAACAAGGTAACCTGTCTGTTGACGAGTATACTGCTGAATTTAGCAGGTTGAGCCACTTTACGGAGTACATGGTTCATACCCCGGAGGACAGAGCCCGCAGATTCAAGAAGGGGCTATCTCCGGATATTCGCCTTGCTGTCACCACCAGCCGAGCTCGCACCTTTGAGGAAATCCTGAGCGTGGCACAAGGCGTTGAGAGAGATATGGGGCATAAACTGAAACGAGAGAGAGATACCGGAAATGCGGGACCCAACAAACGCCCTTTTCAACAACAACAACAACAACAACAGCAGAGGGCCCCGCAGCAAACTCAGTGTCCTCTCCCTCGAGCTTCTGCACCCCAACATCAGGCTCAAGGACAGAACCAACAAGCTGCTGCTTGTAACTTTTGCCAAAAACCAGGTCATACTTGGCAAGTCTGCAGGAAGAGGCTAGGTGCCTGCCTCTACTGCGGCTCAGCAGCACATCAAATAAGGGACTGTCCAGCTGCTCAAGGATGCACCGCTGCACCAAAGGCTCCAGCCCAGGCCAGGGTCCCAGCAGTACAACAGAGGAGACCCCCGCTTCCAACACAACAACAACGCTTTGCTCAGCACCAACAGCAGCAACAGAGGGGTGCACCGCAGCAAGGCCGTGCTTATGCAATGACTCTGGAAGAAGCTGAAGCCACAGCAGACGTGATCACAGGTTCTGTGCTTATAAATTCAATACCAGCTATTACTTTATTTGACTCTGGAGCTTCACATTCATTCATGTCAGTAGATTTCCTTATGAAGCATAGCTTAATCACTAAACCCCTTAGGAATTGTTATAAGATCATTACCGGTGGAGGAATCATCCCGGTTAGTGATGCCTGTAACAATTGTCCTATTACATTATGTGGAAGAGAACTGTATGCTAGGCTAATTGTAATGCCAGTTCCCAGTTTTGATATTATACTGGGTATGGATTGGTTAAGTCAACATCATGCCACTATAGACTGCCACAGAGGTAGTGTAATCTTCAGGCCCCCTGACAAGCCAGAATTTGAATTTGCTAGAGGTTCTAGAGAAATGGATAATAACAAAATTTGTGGAGCCCTAGTAACAGAAGAATTGCCACTACCCATCATCTCTGAATATCTTGATGTCTTCCCTGAGGATCTCCCAGGCTTACCCCCAGACCGAGAAGTTGAATTCTCTATTGACTTAGTGCCAGGAGCAGCACCAGTATCTCAAAATCTCTACAGAATCAACAAGAAGGAGATAATAGAACTAAATGAGCAAATCAAAGAACAAGAAGACAAATGCTTCATTAGGTCTAGTATCTCACCCTGGGGAGCTCCCGTATTATTTGTGCCCAAGAAGGACGGAACATCCCGAATGTGTATTGACTACAGGGCCTTGAATGCCTTAACAATTAAGAATAAGTATCCCCTGCCCAGGATAGATGACCTATTTGATCAGTTGAGTGGAGCTCGGGTATTTTCAAAGATTGATTTGAGGTCTGGTTACCACCAAGTAAGGGTGAGAAAGGAAGACATCCCTAAAACTGCTTTCAATACCCGGAACGGACACTACGAATTCTTAGTAATGCCGTTCGGGTTGACGAATGCTCCAGCAGTTTTTATGAACTTGATGAACAAAGTATTTCAGAAATATCTAGACAAGTTTGTAGTGGTCTTTATTGATAATATTTTGATCTACTCCAAGACCCCCGAAGAACATGAAGAATATTTGAGGTTAGCATTGGAGACTTTGAGGAAGGAAAAACTCTATGGAAAATTATCTAAATGTGCATTCTTCCTAGACAAAGTAGAATTCTTGGGACATGTTGTGACTGAAAATGGAATAGCAGTAGATCCTAAGAAGATAGCTGCAGTAGAATCATGGCCCACTCCAGACTCGGTAGCAGAGATTAGAAGCTTCCTGGGACTAGCTGGCTACTATCGAAAGTTTGTGAAGGACTTTGCTAGAATTGCTGAACCCATGACAAAACTAACAAGGAAGGATGAAAAGTTCACCTGGACTGATGAATGTCAGCATACTTTTGATGAATTGAAGAAAAGACTGACTACTGCCCCTATTCTGACCTTACCTTCTGGAACCGGAGGTTTCGCTATTTATAGTGATGCTTCTGGAAAAGGTCTAGATTGTGTTTTGGAGCAGAACAAGAAAGTAATAGCATATGCCTCTAGACAGCTTCGACCCCATGAAAAGAACTATCCAACTCATGATTTAGAATTGGCAGCTGTCATTTTTGCTCTTAAGCTATGGAAGCATTATCTTTATGGAGAAAGGGTAGAAATATTTACGGACCATAAAAGTCTAAAATATATCTTCACTCAGAAAGAGCTGAACATGAGGCAAAGAAGGTGGCTGTAACTAATGAAAGACTTTGATATCACCCTTCAATATCATCCTGGGTAGGCCAATGTAGTTGCTGATGCTCTAAGCAGATATCCTATGGCGATGTACTTGACTATAAACAGACACCTGCTAGAGGTCTTGGAAAGTTTAGGTATTGAAGTAATCATCCCAGGAAAAGAAGGCCAAATGATGAACTTGCAGATTCAGTCTACCTTAATAGACAAGGTCAAGGAGACTCAGTTTCAAGACGAAGGCCTGCGAAGCCTCCGAGGTCAAGTGCAAGCTGGATTAGTGGAGGATTTAAGAATTCATGAAGATGGATCACTGAGGCACGGAGATAGATTATGTGTACCTCAAGGAGACATAAGGGAAGAAATTATGCAAGAGGCGCACAGATCGCAATACTCTATACATCCAGGAGCCAACAAGATATACAAGGACCTGAGGACACATGTTTGGTGGCATGGCTTGAAAAGAGAAGTAGCCAGGTTCGTATTTCGTTGTTTAGTGTGCCAGCAAGTCAAGGCAGAAAGACAAAGACCTGGAGGATAGCTTCAACTACTACCCATTCCGGAGTGGAAGTGGGAACATATCATAATGGATTTTGTTTCCGGACTTCCAAGGACACCTAGTGGAAAGGATGCAATTTGGGTGATAGTAGATAGACTGACCAAGTCTGCACATTTTCTACCTTTCAAAGTGGGCCTATCTACAGAGAAGCTGGCAGATTTATATATCAGACATATTGTTAGGTTGCATGGAGTTCCAGTAAGTATTGTCTCCGACCGAGATTCAAGATTCATCTCTCACTTCTGGAAGAGCTTACAAGCCAGCTTGGGGACGCAACTCAAATTCAGCACAGCTTATCATCCCCAAACCGATGGACAATCGGAACGTACAATCTAGACACTTGAAGATATGCTCCGTACATGTGTTCTAGATTTTGGAGGATCCTGGGAAGACTATCTACATCTTGTGGAGTTCTCTTATAATAACAGTTACCAAGCAAGTATTGAGATGACCCCATTTGAAGCTCTGTATGGACGAAGATGTCGTACCCCGCTATCATGGGACGACGTTGGAGAAAGAGCCCTGCTGGGACCAGAGATGGTGATCGATTCAACTGAGAAGGTAAAGCAAATAAGGGACAGACTTCGAGTGGCTCAAGACAGGCAACGACATTGGGCAAATAGCCACCGAAGGCCCTTGGAATTTGAGGTAATTAAATTTATGAATTCAAGTCAATTTAAACATTTTGATTATGGAACTAATACTTGATTATGACTTTATTAAAGGTTGGAGAACTGGTATTCTTAAAAATTTCCTCGACACGTGGCACCATTAGGTTCGGAAGGAGTAAAAAACTCAGCCCAAGATTTATTGGACCTTTTGGCATTCAGGAGAAAATCGGAGAAGTGGCATACCGACTGGCATTGCCACCCTCTCTGGATGGAGTCCATAACGTCTTCCACGTGTCGCAGCTGAGAAAGTACGTGTCAGACCCCAGCCACATTTTGGATCACTCAGAGCTCGAAGTAGGCCCAAGTTTGACTTACCAAGAGCAACCCGTGGAGATACTGGATCGATCGGAGAAAGTTCTACGGAACCAGGTTATCTCCCTGGTTCGCGTAGCTTGGAAGCACCATTCTCCCGGCGAATCCACCTGGGAGCGAGAAGACGAGATTAGAGAGCGATACCCCTATCTTTTTGAATCCTGAGGTATATTTTAATTTCCCGGCCTTTTCCTTTTGTCCCATTGTTATTCTTAAATTTCGAGGACAAAATTTTTTGTAAGTTGGGTAGGTTGTAAACCCCCTGAATTTTCAAATTATTAAATCTTGGATTTTTTCCAATTTTCTAGAATTTTCTGGGAATTTTCTGAAATTAAAATCAAGGTTCTTAATTATCAAATAATTTTTAATTGTCAATAAATAATATTAAAATATTATGAAAATAACATTTTTGGGTGTAAAATGAAAAACTAGACTTAGGGTAATTTTTCTGGATTTTTCTGGGTATCAGACCTATTTTTAAATGCCTAAAAACAATTTTTATTAATTAATTAACTGTTTTTAATTATTATTATTAAATATTTTTTTTATTTTTATTATTATTTTTTTCTCTTTTCTTGGGCCCGGCCCGGCCCAGTGGGCCGAGCCCAGCGGTCAGCCCCGGCCCAGCCTGTCACGACCCGCACCCGGTTTAGGGGCACGAGAGCGTGGGTACGTCCAGCCTACGCCGCAGCATCGGCGGTAAAACGCTGTCTAGGTCAAGTACTATCTAACAATCTCACGCTAGTATCCAACTCCATAAGGAGATTCGGATAATACTATAAAAATATTCACAACATACTCAATCACAACTACAGCACGATAGGAATTTGAAGAAATAAAAGAATACAACACTAGTCTAAAGACAACATAATCATACCTGCAATCATTAACTTCCAATCCCCAAGTGTGTCAGAACCAGTCTACTAAGGTCACAGTCTGGAAAAATATTTTCCAGTCAGGAAGGAGCAAAGTACATCTCTAAATAGCAGTTCTATATAAATGACATAAACTATGTAGCAGTTCTAGATGGAAACATACCAGATGCATGTATAGGTACGAGAATGTACAAGAAAAGAAATATACTGGAAATACTGTAAGTAAATGCAGGAAGAAAAACAATATGTCAATGAGCAAGAAACCTATGACTAAGTGTGTGAGTACTAGCTTTAACATGTGATCGGCTTGGGACTAGTAAACTCATTACATGGGTTAGTAGGGCTAACCGATGTAACAGTGAGGAGGCATGTAAACTCATTACATGGGTTAGTAGGGCTAATCGATGTAACAGTGAGGAGACATGTAAATGGTCAGGCCGCACCCGACGTGAGATGTGGGGTGAGCTATGGTGCATATAAAGTTGGGTATGATCACATATCTACACTAAAGTACTCCCCAAACCCCCGACTGGTATAGTAGATCCAATCATGGTACGCTATGGCACGGAATTCCCTAGGAAGGTAGCAAATCTCCCCGGAAATTAGTGTCTGTACATGCACGAGATATCAAGGAAACAAGTCTCGTACAAGCTACACCATGAATAAGGAATAACATCTCATGACGAGATCCGTGTATACCAATCCGTGTAACCATCGTGTCAAGATCATGGATATTTACACTAGATACAGTGAACATAGGAGATATCATAAATTAGAAACTAATCAGAGAATGTACTCGCCTTGGGTCCTTAGCTGTCAATACCAATGTCCTGTTCCTGAATATCGTCTAGATGATCCAACAATCCTTGGGTTCATCCAATCCGAGCTGAGAATGCAGGTACCAAAAGTCATATCCAAGTCTAGGCACGAAATACAGTAGCTACAGTCCACAAGTAATCTATCAGAGCCCAATTCAAACAACCAAATCATCACACAGTATATACATACCTACGAACAAGTTCCTAATTAGGGTTTTATTATAGTATATATATATGGTAACACCCTAACTGTAATTATGAATATGTGTATATATAAGAAAACATTTTTCTTTTTCTTTTCTTTTTACATAAAACATATATTTTTATGTAATTAATAGTTAAGCATTTAAAATTACCAAATATATATACTTATGTGAATTTACTTTATACAACATATAACAAAATAATTAACATATAGGTACGAAACTTACGTACAAAAATACCTATACTTCTATAAATAAAATTTCTTATACATACATACATAACAAGTATTTGCTAAAAATAATGGCAATTAATACTTACTAAGTATTTGTTAACAAAATAAATGTATATAATACACAGTAAGTATTTATTTACAAAATAAGGGTATATCATATATAATAAGTATTTGTTAACAAATTTGGTATATAAAATATAACAAATATGGTATACGATATGTAATAAGTACTTGATAACAAAATATTTAATATATATACTAAGAAATATTTATACTAGAATTTATACATGTTAATTATTAATAAAATAAATAATTATACATATACTAATTTAAATTGTACTAGTATACGTAGTAATATATACCAATTTATTAAATATATATACGTATACACATATACGTACGCTTTAACATTAATTAATACATAACATACATATATATATGTAAATACAATTAATAAAATATACATACATATACATAAAAATAATACATACTTATGTATATAAATACAATTAATAAAACATACACACATATGTGATACATATATACTATCTGAAATAGAACAATGTACATTCATATACACATGTATATACATGAATTTATTATATATTAATATATAGGAATTCATATTCACCAATTCAATCACCCAGGAATTAATCTATCAAAGGAGGGAGGAGGAAGTTGGAATCTCACAGAGGTGGTGGATCGGAGTCGATGGCTGCCGGACGTCAGGTGCTCGCCGTTCTCGTCCGGGCAGCAGCTCGATCGGCTGCTCGTCTCGACTGAGGGTGAGAGGCTCGGCGTGGAGCAGTGCGCCGGAGTCGATGGTGGTGGCTTTGAGTAGATGGTGGTGGAGAAACGGAAGAGAGGAGAAGCAGCAAGGCGGAGGACCGCTGGAGACGATGGCCGGGTCGGGGACAGTCGGCCGGCCAGGTGGTGCAGGGAGGACCGGAGCAAAGGAGGAGCTCGGCTCGGCTTGTGATGGTGGCGGCGGTTCTAATGGTGATGGTGGTTGCAACCGGTCGGCGCAGCAGCAGACAGCGGCCCGAGCAGCAGCAGCACGTCGGCGGTAGCCGCAGCAGCAGGTCGGCGGCAGCCGCAGTAGGCCGGCGGGAGCGGGGGCTTGGCCGAAAAGATCTGCACAGTGGGGGCAATGGCCGGGTGAACAGAAATCGGGGAGGAGCTCGCTGACCGGAGGTCGGGGGCTGATCAGTGGGCCGCCGGAGTCTCACTGCAGGGAGGAGCAGCAGCGGAAGCCGGAGCACTGTGCAGCGCCGGAGGGAATCAGTCGGAGGTCGGAGAGACAGGGACCGCCGAAATCCGCCAGGAGCACGGGTGAACAGTAGTTTGGGGGGTGAACAGTATTCCCCCCCCATTGAAATTCAAATCTTAATGAAGAAAAGGAAAAAGAGAAGAAGGGAAGGAGAAGAGAAGAAGAAAGAAAAGAGAAGAAGAAGGGAGAAGAAAATTTTGGTTTCCTACGGGTTGAGGATGGAGGAGGCTTGTGAGGTGTGGAAACCTAGATTTCTAGGGATTTGGGTTGATGGTGACATGACATTAAATAGGATGAGGGTGAGATGTGGATGAAGGGTGGAGATTGCATCCATCTAGAATGGATGGCCATGACTTGTCATGAGGAAAATTAATTATTCATGGAGAGGGTAGTTGACCTAGGTCAAATAATTGGCTCTTCTTTTGTTTAAACCAATGGGGTGTTGACATCAATTATGCAAATTTGCAACTTAGCCCCCTTAAATTTGGGTATTTGCACGGACGCATAAAATGACGAAAATTGGGCGGGCGATTCGGGGTCCGATGTTTTGTAGGGTCAGGGGGCGCTGTAAGACTGGTACGGGCTCAATTGCAGGGCACTGGAATTAAATTGGGATTTTAAAATCAGATAAAATGGTATCCTCAATTTAAATAGAAATAAAATGCAAGTTGTGTTCAACAATTAATTTGGAGTACTTGGGGCCAAAATCAGATCAAGTCATCAATACCAATATTGAAGAAGACTCAGAACAGAATATTACCCTAATATGGGCCGCACCAAAAATAGGTCAAGATGGCCTCCAATTTTCGATTGGAACGCACAACGATACAAAATATGAATTTTAAAATAAACGTCCGCGACGATTTTTGTGCGGCTAGAAACAATGTACAGAGAGCACAATTATGAGTTGCAAAAATAGCAGAATTGAAGGCGGGCATGTCTAGGGCAAGATTGTGAAATTTGTTGAAAGACAAAAGTCTGGATAGTGCTCCAAATATCGAAGCAAAGGCAATGCGCAAAAATATTAAATTAAAATACAGTAATTAATTTCAATCTCCAATTATTAAATTCTAAATAAAATAATAAAATCCAGAATTCTATAATTCGGACAGGGGTTCGTCTACTGGCTTCCAGGTCTAGTCTGCTAACTAAAATAAAATAATTAACACTGCATATAATTATATATTGAATTACACATCGCACAAAATTATTTAAATCAAATACACTATCATGCAATTAATTAATTATAACTACAATAATATTAAATATTGAAAAATTCGAAAATACCCCTGTTTTCAGAATGTGGTAGTGACAAGTCTACCCACCTTAAAAGAATTTCGTCCTCGAAATTTAAAATCCTCATACTAGTGTTTAAATCATACACACTATTATTCCCTCAATTAAATTCATCAACCACGAATAATCCACAAGGTCTTTTCACAATTTCAAAAATCTGAAATTATTTGTATTCCTGTAAAAATCCTCGTCATAGAATCAAAAGTCCCTGTTTATCAAAAATTTCCTGAAGTTTTTAGCTACTAATTCGATACTCAGAATTTAATATCCACTCCTCAAAATACTCAACAATATGATATTTAAGGACTCTCCAATCGTTACATCCAATTATAAGGTTCAAAATTCATAACTCGCAATTAAATAAATACATTGATAAATCTCCCAAAATTTCCAAATTAATAACCAACTTAAACATGTCAAAATCCTTCCTGGAATTAATAACCCACCAATTATGCCATGTTAATTTCTTAACCATTTATTTAAATCAATAATTATCCTCAAATTTTTAAATCCTCGATTGTTTTATTTATGTATTTACTACCATCAAAAATTTAATTCCTCAAATCATATAATCATGAACTACTCCATATTGTTATTTCACAATAAATTCTCTCAAAAATTCTATAAATAGCATATCCCTAAAAATCTTCAAAATAAATCAAATCCCATTCTTATCACAATATCCTCCAAAAATTTAAGTTAATAACGACATACAAGAATTTAATATTCAATCCTCTAATTGAACTCTAATCAATGCATATTTCAAAAATTGAATCTCGTCCCAAATTTGAATTTAACACTAATCCATTTGTGTTCTTTATCCCTCGATTTTTTTTTTTTTTTTTTCAAAATATGCAACGATGTAATACTTATGGAACCTCCAATACAATATTCAAATATAAGTTCACAACTTGCAGTCCAACAAATATATCGATGGCCTTCTTAAATTCCTCAAATTCAATGATAAATTCAATCATTTCATAATTTTCTAAAAATCAATGATTTAACAAAAACTCCAATTACGCCATATCAAATCCCCAACTCTTTATTTAATTTAATATTTTTCCTCAATTATTTTTTTTTTTTTTTTTTTTTTTTTTTTTTGCACCTTGTCTCTCTTTGTCAAGTCATAACCTCTTCGTTATTCTTTACTACAGTTAAATCATCAACAATCAAGTCTAAGAGAATTCTACCTACACCCATACAACATGCATCCTAAGGGAAATATGTATGATCATGGTGTCTTTTGCCAGGGTATTACAGTCTCTGTAACAGGGGTACTACTAACTACATTATAACAAGAATTCATGCATACAGCTATGGTACTAAGGTATCAATCAATCAGAAGACAAAAGAACACGAGGAAAGAAAAGAAAGAACCTGCTAATATATACTTGCAATATCTCCTAACATAATCATAGGTCAAATGATGCATGGAAAGTTTGATACCTCTATCTCTTTAGGTACCACACTTTACTACAAGTATACTCACTGCTAGCCTCCTCACCTACTGCAATAGTTGATACTAGTTATTCTTATCACGCAAGTGCATATCAATTGCAACACACTATACTAAGTACTGCCCTCTCTAATACCACCCTAGATTGACACCCAAGTCAGTTGGCAGTGAGATCTCAATCATACTCAAGTCATCAGATCCTTACACATGTATATCATCTACTCATATATTAATATTCATCTCTTACCTACCATAAAGTTAATCCTCGAAATAATCGTCAAGGTTTTAACTCCTCGATCAACTTAAAATAAATTGCATATACCTCTTCAAATCAGATACTCAAATATCGAAGAAAATTTAATCACTTTTAAATCCTTATAGCCTTAACTATGTTTATTGAATTGAATTCGAATACTCAAAATTTAATAACATAAATCTCAACTCCTTAAAAATTCTGAAAATTTAAAAATTTATTTCCACCTTTTAATTTATAACTCCTCAATGTACATATTAGTGCTCACGGTCTCTGATACTCAAGGTGCACTCAATACCTCTATTGTCTAGAACTGTGTACTAAATTTGTACTGCCCGAATCACTTGCACTATTACCTCCAATGATCAAAGTTATCATCAACTGTGTTTTCCTTCATGATTTCAATTATGTCAATTGGTATATCATCTAATGATCAACGCACAGAGTGCTTACTGTTATTAACGTCATCCTTGACTAATCCCCAATATAGAATCATTAGCACTCTTGGTATTATATCACTAGCTGCATTAATGGATTATCTCATCAAGCTCATTAGACTCATGATCACCTGTATCCTCTATAACACTCATGTTTCTTTACTCTCATGGGTATGTGTATGGTTCCTCATCTCGATGGTTGTATATGTATTTCCTTCAATCCTTTAAAGCCTATTAACTAATCCGTGATACGCTTCACACTTCCATTACTAATCCTGATATTCCTCAGCTTATGACATCTCATTAAATCCTTTATACATATACATTTCTTTACCTTTAACATTTCCGATATCAATCATCAAATTGGACATCATGCTCCATAAATCCTTAACACAATTCCCGGATACTTAATCGTTTACATAGATCACTCAATTACATAATCATGATTATCCAGGACGGGTAATTGGCTCTGATACTAACTCTGGAAACTATCACTGATACTCTATACTCTCCTTGACTCTCAGTCTCTAATGACACTACTCCTAGAATCATTGGTACAAGGTACTATGCTAAGGGCTACTCTAGATTAAAGCCTACTGCTCACATGTCCAACTAAGAAACACTTACAACTCACTAGCAACACAGTCAATACTAATACAAGACACAACAAAATTACAAGTCACTAATTATCCTACTTAACAAGAAATCCTCAAGGAATAGGAGCTCAAAGACTGAATTGAGGACAGAAGGTATCTTTACTGCTAGTAAAGAAAGAAGCGGTGGAACAAAGTCCTGGAATAACAGAAATAGATAAGTCTTGAGATGATATTTTAAGAACCAATTTAAGATACAACCTGATAATCATACACGTCTATCCGAAATCATGACACTCAGAATCCTCGCCACGCCAGTAAGCATAGATGCGATAAACGACAGGTTCCGTAACTAAGGTATACAACCCTATAATCATGTCATCTAGAATACTCGCCACGCCAACCGGTATGGCTGCGAGAAACTCTAAATCTCATAACTAAAGTATGTACATCCAAGTTAGGTTCCTACGTTCTCGTCACCACAGGTAATATGGCTGCGATAAACTCTAAGGTCCATAACCAAAGTAGACGTTTTTATCTTTCTCACTGTCCTCATCAATATATGTCATCAGATGATACCGTAAATTTTAGTCCGTAAAATTCATCTCAATTTGAAATCAACTCAACAACGATACCAAGAATTTAATTTAATAACTGCTCAACAAGAATCAAGTTCAGTAACAACAAGCGAGAGCGGACGGAAACAAGGAAAGATTTAAATTAAAAATAAGATTCTCATGGGGTCATCCCAGGAAATCTTTCAAGAATTTGTGATTGAGTATCCTCTCTCATCCTAGTATCCTATGTCCTATATTTAATAGCAGGTACGCAGTAGTATAACTATGACGTCGCACTACTACGACATCGCACAACTCGCGAAGTCCGACCTGCATGGGCCACCACTAAAACGTGTCACGACCCGCACCCGGTTTAGGGGCACGAGAGCGTGGGTACGTCCAGCCTACGCCGCAGCATCGGCGGTAGAACGCTGTCTAGGTCAAGTACTATCTAACAATCTCACGCTAGTATCCAACTCCATAAGGAGATTCGGATAATACTATAAAAATATTCACAACATACTCAATCACAACTACAGCACGATAGGAATTTGAAGAAATAAAAGAATACAACACTAGTCTAAAGACAACATAATCATACCTGCAATCATTAACTTCCAATCCCCAAGTGTGTCGGAACCAGTCTACTAAGGTCACAGTCTGGAAAAATATTTTCCAGTCAGGAAGGAGCAAAGTACATCTCTAAATAGCAGTTCTATATAAATGACATAAACTATGTAGCAGTTCTAGATGGAAACATACCAGATGCATGTATAGGTACGAGAATGTACAAGAAAAGAAATATACTGGAAATACTGTAAGTAAATGCAGGAAGAAAAACAATATGTCAATGAGCAAGAAACCTATGACTAAGTGTGTGAGTACTAGCTTTAACATGTGATCGGCTTGGGACTAGTAAACTCATTACATGGGTTAGTAGGGCTAACCGATGTAACAGTGAGGAGGCATGTAAACTCATTACATGGGTTAGTAGGGCTAACCGATGTAACAGTGATGAGACATGTAAATGGTCAGGCCGCACCCGACGTGAGATGTGGGGTGAGCTATGGTGCATATAAAGTTGGGTATGATCACATATCTACACTAAAGTACTCCCCAAACCCCCGACTGGTATAGTAGATCCAATCATGGTACGCTATGGCACGGAATTCCCTAGGAAGGTAGCAAATCTCCCCGGAAATTAGTGTCTGTACATGCACGAGATATCAAGGAAACAAGTCTCGTACAAGCTACACCATGAATAAGGAATAACATCTCATGACGAGATCCGTGTATACCAATCCGTGTAACCATCGTGTCAAGATCATGGATATTTACACTAGATACAGTGAACATAGGAGATATCATAAATTAGAAACTAATCAGAGAATGTACTCGCCTTGGGTCCTTAGCTGTCAATACCAATGTCCTGTTCCTGAATATCGTCTAGATGATCCAACAATCCTTGGGTTCATCCAATCCGAGCTGAGAATGCAGGTACCAAAAGTCATATCCAAGTCTAGGCACGAAATACAGTAGCTACAGTCCACAAGTAATCTATCAGAGCCCAATTCAAACAACCAAATCATCACACAGTATATACATACCTACGAACAAGTTCCTAATTAGGGTTTTATTATAGTATATATATATGGTAACACCCTAACTGTAATTATGAATATGTGTATATATAAGAAAACATTTTTCTTTTTCTTTTCTTTTTACATAAAACATATATTTTTATGTAATTAATAGTTAAGCATTTAAAATTACCAAATATATATACTTATGTGAATTTACTTTATACAACATATAACAAAATAATTAACATATAGGTACGAAACTTACGTACAAAAATACCTATACTTCTATAAATAAAATTTCTTATACATACATACATAACAAGTATTTGCTAAAAATAATGGCAATTAATACTTACTAAGTATTTGTTAACAAAATAAATGTATATAATACACAGTAAGTATTTATTTACAAAATAAGGGTATATCATATATAATAAGTATTTGTTAACAAATTTGGTATATAAAATATAACAAATATGGTATACGATATGTAATAAGTACTTGATAACAAAATATTTAATATATATACTAAGAAATATTTATACTAGAATTTATACATGTTAATTATTAATAAAATAAATAATTATACATATACTAATTTAAATTGTACTAGTATACGTAGTAATATATACCAATTTATTAAATATATATACGTATACACATATACGTACGCTTTAACATTAATTAATACATAACATACATATATATATGTAAATACAATTAATAAAATATACATACATATACATAAAAATAATACATACTTATGTATATAAATACAATTAATAAAACATACACACATATGTGATACATATATACTATCTGAAATAGAACAATGTACATTCATATACACATGTATATACATGAATTTATTATATATTAATATATAGGAATTCATATTCACCAATTCAATCACCCAGGAATTAATCTATCAAAGGAGGGAGGAGGAAGTTGGAATCTCACAGAGGTGGTGGATCGGAGTCGATGGCTGCCGGACGTCAGGTGCTCGCCGTTCTCGTCCGGGCAGCAGCTCGATCGGCTGCTCGTCTCGACTGAGGGTGAGAGGCTCGGCGTGGAGCAGTGCGCCGGAGTCGATGGTGGTGGCTTTGAGTAGATGGTGGTGGAGAAACGGAAGAGAGGAGAAGCAGCAAGGCGGAGGACCGCTGGAGACGATGGCCGGGTCGGGGACAGTCGGCCGGCCAGGTGGTGCAGGGAGGACCGGAGCAAAAGAGGAGCTCGGCTCGGCTTGTGATGGTGGCGGCGGTTCTAATGGTGATGGTGGTTGCAACCGGTCGGCGCAGCAGCAGGCAGCGGCCCGAGCAGCAGCAGCACGTCGGCGGTAGCCGCAGCAGCAGGTCGGCGGCAGCCGCAGTAGGCCGGCGGGAGCGGGGGCTTGGCCGAAAAGATCTGCACAGTGGGGGCAATGGCCGGGTGAACAGAAATCGGGGAGGAGCTCGCTGACCGGAGGTCGGGGGCTGATCAGTGGGCCGCCGGAGTCTCACTGCAGGGAGGAGCAGCAGCGGAAGCCGGAGCACTGTGCAGCGCCGGAGGGAATCAGTCGGAGGTCGGAGAGACAGGGACCGCCGGAATCCGCCAGGAGCACGGGTGAACAGTAGTTTGGGGGGTGAACAGTATTCCCCCCCCCATTGAAATTCAAATCTTAATGAAGAAAAGGAAAAAGAGAAGAAGGGAAGGAGAAGAGAAGAAGAAAGAAAAGAGAAGAAGAAGGGAGAAGAAAATTTTGGTTTCCTACGGGTTGAGGATGGAGGAGGCTTGTGAGGTGTGGAAACCTAGATTTCTAGGGATTTGGGTTGATGGTGACATGACATTAAATAGGATGAGGGTGAGATGTGGATGAAGGGTGGAGATTGCATCCATCTAGAATGGATGGCCATGACTTGTCATGAGGAAAATTAATTATTCATGGAGAGGGTAGTTGACCTAGGTCAAATAATTGGCTCTTCTTTTGTTTAAACCAATGGGGTGTTGACATCAATTATGCAAATTTGCAACTTAGCCCCCTTAAATTTGGGTATTTGCACGGACGCATAAAATGACGAAAATTGGGCGGGCGATTCGGGGTCCGATGTTTTGTAGGGTCAGGGGGCGCTGTAAGACTGGTACGGGCTCAATTGCAGGGCACTGGAATTAAATTGGGATTTTAAAATCAGATAAAATGGTATCCTCAATTTAAATAGAAATAAAATGCAAGTTGTGTTCAACAATTAATTTGGAGTACTTGGGGCCAAAATCAGATCAAGTCATCAATACCAATATTGAAGAAGACTCAGAACAGAATATTACCCTAATATGGGCCGCACCAAAAATAGGTCAAGATGGCCTCCAATTTTCGATTGGAACGCACAACGATACAAAATAGGAATTTTAAAATAAACGTCCGCGACGATTTTTGTGCGGCTAGAAACAATGTACAGAGAGCACAATTATGAGTTGCAAAAATAGCAGAATTGAAGGCGGGCATGTCTAGGGCAAGATTGTGAAATTTGTTGAAAGACAAAAGTCTGGATAGTGCTCCAAATATCGAAGCAAAGGCAATGCGCAAAAATATTAAATTAAAATACAGTAATTAATTTCAATCTCCAATTATTAAATTCTAAATAAAATAATAAAATCCAGAATTCTATAATTCGGACAGGGGTTCGTCTACTGGCTTCCAGGTCTAGTCTGCTAACTAAAATAAAATAATTAACACTGCATATAATTATATATTGAATTACACATCGCACAAAATTATTTAAATCAAATACACTATCATGCAATTAATTAATTATAACTACAATAATATTAAATATTGAAAAATTCGAAAATACCCCTGTTTTCAGAATGTGGTAGTGACACAGCCCCCTCGCGGTTCGGGTCGGATCCGCCAGACCCGAACCCGACCCGCACCCACCTGACCCGGTCTCCCCCAGCACCCTCCACGCCGCCCGACTCCACCGTCGCCCTCCGCGCGCAGCGCCGCGTCCACCGCGCCACGTCCCCCTCACCCCGCCTAGCTCGGCCCCCAGAACCGCCCCTCTTCCCTATTTAAACCCTAGCCGCCTCTCCCCTCCGGCCATCACCTCCTCAGAACCACCCCGCCTCGTCGCCGTACTCCGCCGCAGCCCCAGCCGTGCCCCTCACCGCCAGCCGTCAGCCGCCCTTCCCCTCTCCCTGTTCTTCTTCTCCGGCTGCCCCCACCGGCAGCAACAACGAGCAGCACCAGCAGCAGCAGCCAGCGCCGCCCGGCGCCGCCTCCGCCGCCTCCCAGCGCGCCGCCGCGCTGCGCCGCCCTCCGCCGCAGCACCCCCAGCCAGCCTCGGCCTCCCCACCGCCGTGCCGACCACCGGCCACCGCCGCAGCAGCCAAACCCTAGCCCTAATTCTCCTTCCCGTGTCCGACACGAGTCGGACACGACTCGACCCTGATTTTTGGGTCCCCTTCAGGTGCGTGTAACTTTTTGCTCGTAGCTCCGTTTTCAATTCCGCAAATTGTGTTGGGAAGCCTGTATGACCCTCTCCGTGCCCGGATAAACCGCTCGGAGCATCGCGTCCTGTGGTGATCGCACACCGCGATCCAAAAACAGGAAAAACCAGACCCTGTTTTACCCCGGAACTGAGTGTGCCCCGCCAAACGGGACGACTTGGTCGCGTGCGGTCTTCACAGATACGTGCGCGTCGTCGATACGGACGTGTGAGTTTTCGCGGAAGCTGATTCGGGTGTGCGTGCACACCGAAATCAACGCGTATCCGCGGACATCGCCCCGTATCCGACTTTTCTGCAATTCGCCCTAACTTCTTGTACACTCGTCAGATCGAGACGAAACTTGCGCCATCGGACTCGTAGCGATACGCTGGTCCTGTGGGTCAAGTTTAGTTTGATTCTGAGAACGTTGACGAAATCGCGTGTCGTGGGCCCCATAGGTCCCGCTCGATGGGCGATTTTGTGTTCGGCTCATCGGAATCCAAATCTGGAAGTTCCGTTGGGTTCGTATCAGCGTTCCTGACCTATTGACACTAAGTTTGGTAAATTTGGAGACCGTTGACCCGGAGGCATTTTTTGGTGCAAAGCGGGCCCACCGGCGGACCCCGTTTTGACCCGAAACTGTCGTTTTTGCCCTTGTCTCCAAATTGGACCCAAGGACAGGTGTTTCTAGCTATTTGGCATCTTTTGAGCGTGTTGGTAATGTCTATTTCAGCTTTTGGACTCATCTCTGGAAATTTCCCCAAGAACCAATTAATCAGATCCAAACAACAGGCAAGTACCTGCACTTCAAGTTAAATATTTATATTGTGATAATTAATTCCCTGCTTTACTAGTACCCTTTGATGATTACACCTAGTGTTAGAAATGCTGGATTTCATGTCTTGAATATTGGAGTTCATGTCTTGTTTTTCATATCGGGTGGGAGAATACTAGAAGGCATGTAGTCTACCCTTCCCCTTGTCATGTTTAATAGCTGTTGGTACGCGACTGTACCTCAACCGAATCTTGATTTTCCCTATTTAATAGACGTTTATGACGGCTGGATTAGCCTTATAAACCGCTATATGCCAACTATGTATTCTAAAAACAAACACAAGTTCACACAGATAGTTTCTGGTCATGTTATATTTCTTGCTGACTGTTGTAGTTTCATTTCATGTATCATTTAGTTCTATTTTCTCATATTCCTGTTTACAGCATTAACTCTGAGATATTGATGTTCTTTTATGCAGTTTCTCAACATGATATTCATTTTAATTGTCATAAATATTTAGTTTAATCTTGTTGTGCACTGTGTACTTTGCTCCTTTTCTGATTGGATCTGTTGATTTAGGCGATGATGAGGACCTTGCCCCTACATATTATGGTCCCTATGAGGGTACAGATGATACTTATGAGGAGCCAGATCCCACCCAGGAAACCCCTGTTGCAGAGTAGCTAGCAGTAGCTATCTTTTATTTCTGTTTCTTATCTTAGTAATCGGGTTTGTCCCCGATTTCATTCTGAATTTCTGTACTAAAACATTTGAATCTGTTGTCGTATTTATTTCAGTTGCAATCTTAAGTTTTTGTTCTCAATATTATCTTGCCTATGTTAATTCTGAATGAGCTAGTTTAGTAAATATGGATTTGACCTAGACAGCGTACTACCGCCGACTCTGCGGCGTAGGCTGGACGTACCCACGCACTCGTGCCCGAATTTCCGGGTGCGGGTCGTGACACATTTTTATGGTGGCCCATGCAGGTCCTATCCTTAAATAGGATAATACCCTAGGACATGGTATGGAATAAGATTGAGAATTCTAGGAAAAGCTCATTCACAGTATAGGGTCCTTATTTCAATTCTTGATATCATTTTTGCTCAATTTTCCTATCGCCTTTGATTTCCAAGTAATCTATTCTGATTCCCTATCCCTTAATCTTTCAGAATGGTCCAGACAAGAAACACAGTAGGAGGCACATCAGAACCAGCTGAGCAGAATATGCCCGAGACTCTTGCACTCCCGCCGCCTCCATCTGTTCCGGCAGTTACTCTGGATGGGGCACAACTACTTGGAGTGTTCCAGGGATTGGTGGAATCCCAGAAAGAACAGACTGCACTTCTGCGGACCAGCCTCTCAGAAGCTCTTAAGTCCCAGGAGTCGTCACTCAAGAGGCCAGGGAGTGCTAAAGACTTCAAGAATCTTAGACCCCTGGAATTCTACGGAACTGAGGGCATTCTCTATGCCGATGAGTGGATAGAGAATGTCGAGAGACTCCTGAAGACTGCTCGGTTCCCTGATGACCTCAAAGTGGAGTCCGCAAGCCTGCAACTGTTCAACATTGCTCGAACCTGGTTCAGAGATGAACCCCAACTATCTGCTCCTGATCTCACCTGGGAGGACTTCAAGAGGCTATTCAAGGAGAAATTCTACCCCGAAGTGGCTCGGGAAGCTCTCGAAAGCCAATTCGAGAGACTGGAACAAGGTAACCTGTCTGTTGACGAGTATACTGCTGAATTTAGCAGGTTGAGCCACTTTGCGGAGTACATGGTTCGTACCCTGGACGACAGAGCCCGCAGATTCAAGAAGGGGCTATCTCCGGATATTCGCCTTGCTGTCACCACCAGCCGAGCTCGCACCTATGAGGAAATCCTGAGCGTGGCACAAGGCGTTGAGAGAGATATGGGGCATAAACTGAAACGAGAGAGAGATACCAAAAATGCGGGACCCAACAAACGCCATTTTCAACAACAACAACAACAACAGCAGAGGGCCCCGCAGCAAACTCAGCGTCCTCTCCCTCGAGCTCCAGCACCCCAACATCAGGCTCAAGGACAGAACCAACAAGCTGCTGCTTGTAACTTTTGCCAAAAACCAGGTCATACTTGGCAAGTCTGCAGGAAGAGGCTAGGTGCCTGCCTCTACTGCGGCTCAGCAGCACATCAAATAAGGGACTGTCCAGCTGCTCAAGGACGCACCGCTGTACCAAAGGCTCCAGCCCAGGCCAGGGTCCCAGCAGTACAACAGAGGGGACCCCCGCTTCCAACACAACAACAACGCTTTGCTCAGCACCAACAGCAGCAACAGAGGGGTGCACCGCAGCAAGGCCGTGCTTATGCAATGACTCTGGAAGAAGCTGAAGCCACAGCAGACGTGATCACAGGTTCTGTGCTTATAAATTCAATACCAGCTATTACTTTATTTGACTCTGGAGCTTCACATTCATTCATATCAGTAGATTTCCTTATGAAGCATAGCTTAATCACTAAACCCCTTAGGAATTGTTATAAGATCATTACCAGTGGAGGAATCATCCCGGTTAGTGATGCCTGTAACAATTGTCCTATTACATTATGTGGAAGAGAACTGTATGCTAGGCTACTTGTAATGCCAGTTTCTAGTTTTGATATTATACTGGGTATGGATTGGTTAAGTCAACATCATGCCACTATAGACTGCCACAGAGGTAGTGTAATCTTCAGGCCCCCTGACAAGCCAGAATTTGAATTTGCTAGAGGTTCTAGAGAAATGGGTAATAACAAAATTTGTGGAGCCCTAGTAACAGAAGAATTGCCACTACCCATCATCTCTGAATATCTTGATGTCTTCCCTGAGGATCTCCCAGGCTTACCCCCAGACCGAGAAGTTGAATTCTCTATTGACTTAGTGCCAGGAGCAGCACCAGTATCTCAAAATCCCTACAGAATCAACAAGAAGGAGATAATAGAACTAAATGAGCAAATCAAAGAACTAGAAGACAAATGCTTCATTAGGTCTAGTGTCTCACCCTGGGGAGCTCCAGTATTATTTGTGCCCAAGAAGGACGGAATATCCCGAATGTGTATTGACTACAGGGCCTTGAATGCCTTAACAATTAAGAATAAGTATCCCCTGCCCAGGATAGATGACCTATTTGATCAGTTGAGTGGAGCTCGGGTATTTTCAAAGATTAATTTGAGGTCTGGTTACCACCAAATAAGGGTGAGAAAGGAAGACATCCCTAAAACTGCTTTCAATACCCGGAACGGACACTACGAATTCTTAGTAATGCCGTTCGGGTTGACGAATGCTCCAGCAGTTTTTATGAACTTGATGAACAAAGTATTTCAGAAATATCTAGACAAGTTTGTAGTGGTCTTTATTGATGATATTTTGATCTACTCCAAGACCCCCGAAGAACATGAAGAATATTTGAGGTTAGCATTGGAGACTTTGAGGAAGAAAAAACTCTATGAAAAATTATCTAAATGTGCATTCTTCCTAGACAAAGTAGAATTCTTGGGACATGTTATGACTGGAGATGGAATAGCAGTAGATCCTAAGAAGATAGCTGCAGTAGAATCATGGCCCACTCCAGACTCGGTAGCAGAGATTAGAAGCTTCCTGGGACTAGCTGGCTACTATCGGAAGTTTGTGAAGGACTTTGCTAGAATTGCTGAACCCATGACAAAACTAACAAGGAAGGATAAAGAGTTCACCTGGACTGATGAATGTCAGCATGCTTTTGAGGAATTGAAGAAAAGGCTGACTACTGCCCCTATTCTGACCTTACCTTCTGGAACCGGAGGTTTCGCTATTTATAGTGATGCTTCTGAAAAAGGTCTAGGTTGTGTTTTGGAGCAGAACAAGAAAGTAATAGCATATGCCTCTAGACAGCTTCGACCCCATGAAAAGAACTATCCAACTCATGATTTAGAATTGGCAGCTGTCATTTTTGCTCTTAAGCTATGGAAGCATTATCTTTATGGAGAAAGGGTGAAAATATTTACGGACCATAAAAGTCTAAAATATATCTTCACTCAAAAAGAGCTGAACATGAGGCAAAGAAGGTGGCTGGAACTAATGAAAGACTTTGATATCACCCTTCAATATCATCCTGGGAAGGCCAATGTAGTTGCTGATGCTCTAAGTAGATATCCTATGGCGATGTACTTGACTATGGACAGACACCTGCTAGAGGACTTGGAAAGTTTAGGAATTGAAGTAATCATCCCAGGAAAAGAAGGCCAAATGATGAACTTGCAGATTCAGTCTACCTTAATAGACAAGGTCAAGGAGACTCAGTTTCAAGACGAAGGCCTGCGAAGCCTCCGAGGTCAAGTGTAAGCTGGATTAGTGGAGGATTTCAGAATTCATGAAGATGGATCACTGAGGCACGGAGATAGATTATGTGTACCTCAAGGAGACATAAGGGAAGAAATTATGCAAGAGGCGCACAGATCGCAATACTCTATACATCCAGGAGCCAACAAGATGTACAAGGACCTGAGGACACATGTTTGGTGGCATGGCATAAAAAGAGAAGTAGCCAGGTTCGTATCTCGTTGTTTAGTGTGCTAGCAAGTCAAGGCAGAAAGACAAAGACCTGGAGGATTGCTTCAACCACTACCCATTCCGGAGTGGAAGTGGAAACATATCACAATGGATTTTGTTTCCGGACTTCCAAGGACACCTAGTGGAAAGGATGCAATTTGGGTGATAGTAGATAGACTGACCAAGTCTGCACATTTTCTACCTTTCAAAGTGGGCCTATCTACAGAGAAGCTGGAAGATTTATATATCAGACATATTGTTAGGTTGCATGGAGTTCTAGTAAGTATTGTCTCCGACCGAGATTCAAGATTCACCTCTCACTTCTGGAAGAGCTTACAAGCCAGCTTGGGGACGCAACTCAAATTCAGCACAGCTTATCATCCCTAAACCGATGGACAATCGGAACGTACAATCCAGACACTTGAAGATATGCTCCGTACATGTGTTCTGGATTTTGAAGGATCCTGGGAAGACTATCTACATCTTGTGGAGTTCTCTTATAATAACAGTTACCAAGCAAGTATTGAGATGACCCCATTTGAAGCTCTGTATGGACGAAGATGTCGTACCCCGCTATCATGGGACGACGTTGGAGAAAGAGCCCTGCTGGGACCAGAGATGGTGATCGATTCAACTGAGAAGGTAAAGCAAATAAGGGACAGACTTCGAGTGGCTCAAGACAGGCAACGACATTGGGCAAATAGCCACCGAAGGCCCTTGGAATTTGAGGTAATTAAATTTATGAATTCAAGTCAATTTAAACATTTTGATTATGGAACTAAGACTTGATTATGACTTTATTAAAGGTTGGAGAACTGGTATTCTTAAAGATTTTCCCGACACGTGGCACCATTAGGTTCGGAAGGAGTGAAAAACTCAGCCCAAGATTTATTGGACCTTTTGGCATTCAGGAGAAAATCGGAGAAGTGGCATACCGACTGGCATTGCCACCCTCTCTGGATGGAGTCCATAACGTCTTCCACGTGTCGCAGCTGAGAAAGTACGTGTCAGACCCTAGCCATATTTTGGATCACTCAGAGCTCGAAGTAGGCCCAAGTTTGACTTACCAAGAGCAACCCGTGGAGATACTGGATCGATCGGAGAAAGTTCTACGGAACCAGGTTATCTCCCTGGTTCGCGTAGCTTGGAAGCACCATTCTCCCGGCGAATCCACCTGGGAGCGAGAAGACGAGATTAGAGAGCGATACCCCTATCTTTTTGAACCCTGAGGTATATTTTAATTTCCCGGCCTTTTCCTTTTGTCCCATTGTTATTCTTAAATTTCGAGGACGAAATTTTTTGTAAGTTGGGTAGGTTGTAAACCCCCTGAATTTTCAAATTATTAAATCTTGAATTTTTTTCAATTTTCTGGAATTTTCTGAAATTAAAATCAAGGTTCTTAATTATCAAATAATTTTTAATTGTCAATAAATAATATTAAAATATCATGAAAATAATATTTTTGGGTGTAAAATGAAAAACTAGACTCAGGGTAATTTTTCTGGATTTTTTTGGGCATCAGACCTATTTTTAAATGCCTAAAAACAATTTTTATTAATTAATTAACTATTTTTAATTATTATTATTAAATATTATTTTTATTATTATTTTTTTTTTTCTCTTTTCTTGGGCCTGGCCCGGCCCAGTGGGCCGAGCCCAGCGGTCAGCCCCGGCCCAGCCCCCTCGCGGGTCGGGTCGGGTCGGATCCGCCAGACCCGAACCCGACCCGCACCCACCTGACCCGGTCTCCCTCAGCACCCCCACGCCGCCCGACTCCACCGCCGCCCTCCGCGCGCAGCGCCGCCCTTCGCGCGCAGCGCCGCGTCCACCGCGCCACGTCCCCCTCACCCCGCCTAGCTCGGCCCCCAGAACCGCCCATCTTCCCTATTTAAACCCTAGCCGCCTCTCCCCTCCGGCCATCACCTCCCCAGAACCACCCCGCCTCGCCGCCGTACTCCGCCGCAGCCCCAGCCGCGCCCCTCACCGCCAGCCGTCAGCCGCCCTTCCCCTCTCCCCGTTCTTCTTCTCCGGCTGCCCCCACCGGCAGCAGCAACGAGCAGCACCAGCAGCAGCAGACAGCGCCGCCGCGCTGCGCTGCCCTCCGCCGCAGCACCCCCAGCCAGCCTCGGCCTCCCCGCCGCCGTGCCGACCACCGGCCACCACCCGACACGACTCGACCCTGATTTTTGGGTCCCCTTCAGGTGCGTGTAACTTTTTGCTCGTAGCTCCATTTTTAATTCCGCAAATTGCGTTGGGAAGCCTGTATGACCCTCTCGGTGCCCGAACAAACCGCTCGGAGCATCGCGTCCTGTGGTGATCGCACACCGCGATCCAAAAACAGGAAAAACCAGACCCTATTTTACCCCGGAACTGAGTGCGCTCCGCCAAACGGGACGACTTGGTCGCGTGCGGTCTTCACAGATACGTGCGCGTCGTCGATACGGACGTGTGAGTTTTCGCGGAAGCTGATTCGGGTGTGCGTGCACACCGGAATCAACGCGTATCCGCGGACATCGCCCCGTATCCGACTTTTCTGTAATTCGCCCTAACTTCTTGTACACTCGTCAGATCGAGACAAAACTTGTGCCATCAGACTCGTAGCGATACGCTGGTACTGTGGGTCAAGTTTGGTTCGATTCTGAGAACGTTGACGAAATCGCGTGTCGTGGGCCCCACAGGTCCCGCTCGACAGGCAATTTTGTGTTTGGCTCATCGGAATCCAAATCTGGAAGTTCCGTTGGGTTCGTATCAGCGTTCCTGACCTGTTGACACTAAGTTTGGTGAATTTGGAGACCGTTGACCCGGACACGTTTTCCGGTGCAAAGCGGGCCCACCGGCGGACCCCGTTTTGACCCGAAACTGCCGTTTTTTTCCTTGTCTCCAAATTGGACCCAAGGACAGGCGTTTCTAGATATTTGGCATCTTCTGAGCGTGTTGGTAATGTCTATTTCAGCTTTTGGACTCATCTCTGGAAATTTCCCCAAGAACCAATTAATCAGATCCAAACAACAGGCAAGTACCTGCACTTCAAGTTAAATATTTATATTGTGATAATTAATTCCCTGCTTTACTAGTACCCTTTGATGATTACACCTAGTGTTAGAAATGCTGGATTTCATGTCTTGAATATTGGAGTTCATGTCTTATTTTTCATGTCGGGTGGGAGAATACTAGAAGGCATGTAGTCTACCCTTCCCCTTGTCATGTTTAATAGCTGTTGGTACGCGACTGTACATCAGCCGGATCTCAATTTTCCCTGTTTAATAGCCATTTATGACGGCCGGATTAGCCTTATAAATCCCTACATGCCAACTATGTATTCTAAAAATAAACACAAGTTCACACAGATAGTTTCTGGTCATGTTATATTTCTTGCTGACTGTTGTAGTTTCATTTCCTGTATCATTTAGTTCTGTTTTCTCATATTCCTGTTTACAGCATTAACTCTGAGATATTGATGTTCTTTTATGCAGTTTCTCAACATGATATTCATTTTAATTGTCATAAATATTTAGTTTAATCTTGTTGTGCACTGTGTACTTTGCTCCTTTCCTGACTGGATCTGTTGATTTAGGCGATGATGAGGACCTTGCCCCTACATATTATGGTCCCTATGAGGGTACAGATGATACTTATGAGGAGCTAGATCCCACCCAGGAAACCCCTGCTGCAGAGTAGCTAGCAGTAGCTATCTTTTATTTCTGTTTCTTATCTTAGTAATCGGGTTTGTCCCCGATTTCATTCTAAATTTCTGTACTAAAATATTTGAATCTGTTATCGTATTTATTTCAGTTGCAATCTTAAGTTTCTGTTCTCAATATTATCTTGCCTATGTTAATTGTGAATGAGCTAGTTTAGTAAATATGGATTTGACCTAGACAGCGTACTACCGCCGACTCTGCGGCGTAGGCTGGACGTACCCACGCACTCGTGCCCGAATTTCCGGGTGCGGGTCGTGACACATACTAACCTATCATAATGAACCTTGAGCAACCCCCGGATACTAATTTTTGTGTCTGATTTTAGTCGCACAAAAGTCGTTACAAACGTCCGTACGTAAATTAGATAAATTGTGTATTTACGTTTGTTGTCCGTTCCAATCAAAATTGAGACCCGACCTCAACCCATTTTGACCAACCCCGATCATGACATTATTATACTCTGAGTCTACCGCACCAATGACGCTTGTGCCACCCAATTTAGACCCCCGGTATTTATTAAATTAATTTAGAGACACCCGGTGCATTAATTATAAATTAATTAATGTAGTGACCTAGCCTCATTCAAATTAGACCCAACTCTAACCCAAACCCACACACACACCCACACGCCTCATACAAAACACCATACACCATCCTAGCCCAATACAAAATACCAAACATGGTGTTTTGTTATATCAAATCCCCAATTCCAGAATTTGTGTAAATTCTAATTTGTTCAGGGGCCTTTGTGCAAAATTGCAATGAGGTGCCCCCCTCTCATTGGCCCAACCACATGGAGAAAGAGCCTACATTCTTGAACCGGTTCACAATTAATTTCCTCCCCCCCATTTTTTATGTACTTGTACCACTTTTTGGAGGGCACATCATGACCCTTCATTCAAATTCCTCAATTCCTAGCCCTCCCCTCATCATGATGGAGCCTCCCCAACTCCCCAAAAATTACACACAGCCGGCCCTAATCCCTAGGCAGCCCCCCTCTCTCTCTCTCCTACATATACATCAAGTTACCTCACATTTAGTACACACAAAAACCCAAATACCTAGAAAAAAACCCTATTTCCTAAAACCTACACAAACCACCCTCACTCAGCCCCCATCACCCGCGACCCCTTCCTCAGCCCGCCGCCTCCGCCATCTCCGGCAACGACTGCCACCAGTGTCACCGCCATCCCCGCCCCTACCGACTGAACCACCGCCACGGCCACCACGACCGTCGCCTCCGCCTGAACCACCGCCACAACAGCCCTCTTCACTCCCCCCTGACTCCCTCTTCCCCGACCCGACCATTCCCGCAGCCTCCTCCCGGCCAGCCCCCGCCTCCGGCCACCCCCGCAACGACACTACCCCCTCCGGCGAACTTTCCCCCACCTACCACCACCGCCCTCAGCCACCTCGCCGCCCACAGCCACCCCCAGCAACCCCATCCTCAACCACAGCTCCATCTCCCCCGAGCTCGAGCCGACCACCCGAGCTCCAACCTCTCCGCCACCGCAACACGCCCGGCCGCCATCCTTAGCCGACCTCTTCCCTGACCGACCTCCTCCGCCTCCGCCGACTCTCAGCCCCGGACGACGCCTGAGCTGGCCGCCCTCGTCCCCGTAGCGCAGACAACTCCAGACCGCTGCTGCTGTTGCCGACCGCCCCGAACGCTGCCGGAGCTCCGCCCGGCCACCCCCGTCGTCGACGGCCAGCCAGCGGATCCCCCTCGACCCCTCCTTCATTCCAGTAAGGTATAATTATACGAATACGGTATTTTATACCTAGTATTAGGGGCTGCATTGTATATATACTAATTATACACTATATATGTATTCTGATTTGGGTATTTATATATATATACTGTATATTAAATATATACCTCTGTATAAACATTGTATTATATATATATACGTGCTGTATTTTGTATACATTATATATATACTAGAGATACATATATATGTGTATAGTATATACTATATACTTGTCTTTAAATACCTATTTATGTATTAAATACCTATTGTGTATATATATATATATATATATATATATATATATATATATATATATATATATATATATATATATATATATATATATATATATATATGTATAATTGTAATATATTTGGATTATTATACAGTTAATATATATGGTATATATATTCTGTATTTTATTATATTATATGTAGTATGTTATTTATTGGTATTAAATACATTATACCTATTATTAACATATATATATATATATATATATATATATATATATATATATATATATATATATATATATATATATATATATATATATGTATATATATATATTGTGTATTTAGTAATTAAAATATTAAATATATATATGAAAATATTTATAAATATAATTATACTTGTGTATTAATATAATAAATATTCGTGCATATTGTATATAATTACACTTCCTATTCTTGTACACATAAATGTATATGTATATATATATATATAACTGTTGTATATATGTACTTATGTATATATAAATGCTTATATAAATATATGTAAATATATGACTATGTATTTAATTAATATACATAGTATTGTGGTTTAATTATGTAAATATATTTTTATAGAAATATGTATATGTACTTATTTATTGGATTATTATTTAAAGTGTATCTATAAAAGCTATTTTAATGTGTAATATTAAACATACATATTTTTATTATTACATTAAATATGTATTAGGGTACATAAGTATATATGTTATTAAATTATCTATAGTATATATGTGTATAGGTTTACTTATGTATATATGTGTAATTGTGTATATATGTAGATATGGCAGGTATTGTATTAGTTATATATGTACTATGTATAGAGGTATATAAGTGTTATACTATATAAATATATTTATGGTTGTTATAAATATATATATATATATAATGAATAAATATAAATATGTCTAAATACATAATTGAATATATGTATGTACGTTATTAAATTATTTAATGTAGATACCTGTATATGTGTTAGATATGTATACTTGTACTAGGTTAACATAGATAATTAAGCATGGTGTAAAATTTAGTGAATCATAATTATTGTTATCTGTTCGTAGGCATCCGAGACGGTGCTACCTTGACTGCTGGTTCCGGAACATTGCTTGTGCATGCCAGAGTTTCAGACAAGTATACCTTGCCTTGTTGATGCTGTCTAAATTCAAATGTTAACTAGTTGCATATTTCATTGTTTCAATATTAAACTGTGCGCGTCCGAGAAGACTCGGGTGCAGTCAACGAAGGCGTTGACGTTAGGACTTGTGTCTGACTTAGTGTCTAGTGGACCCACCTAAAGTTGAGGAGTTATCAATATGACTTCCCAGGCCTTGACACGTATCTTAACACGTCACAGAGTGAGTTTATGTAGGGATGCGTGCTTCATGATCGACTGGCCATCAGCATGAGCAGCACGTGTGACGGTATTTAACTTAGTTGTTTATTTCTGTAGCGACTTGCATCATAGTATGAGGTGTCCACGTCGTATTTACGACTTGTACATTGACATTGGGCGGGGAAGACAATTAGTAGGCGTATAGGACAGACATTTGGTCGCCGTAGTTTCAGAGTAAATAATTGGGCCGTGAGCCTCAGTGTTACCCGGTTATGGGACATGCGTTACCCGGTTATGGGCTCAGGTTCCCGGTTATGGGCATATATGCGTGTCGATACATCTGGCAGAGGTTACTAGCTGCGTGCTATCATGATCGATGATGTAGTCAGCATATATACTCCTGGCGTTCAGTTTACAGCTAATGCCAGGTACTTAGCCTCTAGCTCGACGCTATGCTTTATACCTTTCACCTACCCATACATACCAGGGTTGTCTTCAAAGTGCATTTCACTTAACTGGTTAGATTAACCTTGAGTTTACACAGTATTTACTTTATGGCATACATTTCTGTATACTTGTTACGTCCCTCTGAGGACCTGGTTCTCTTCCAGATCCGGACGAGCACTTGTACCCTACCATCTATGGAGCAGGAGTAGAGACAGGATTCCTGATTGAGGACTTCGAGGTATTTCCAGGAGAGTTCCCGTGATTGAGTATGCAGCTGCTTTGGACTAGAGTTTTTATATCTAGCTAGTGATACTCTAGTCTAGTTATCTTACCTCTTTCTGCACTTTATTTCTATTTCTGTATTTCAGTGGGTTTGTCCCCATTCAGACTATTTCAGATGTATTATGGATATTCAGGCTCTTGTATTTTATTTATCAGTATTTTGTTTCAGCATTATGATATTGTTGCCTATGGATGAGATTAGATATTGCCTGCTATATATTAGCATATTAGACTTGTTAGTATTTTAGGACAGCGTAGCACGCTTCGATAGGATCTATTAAATTGGGATATCCTTCGGAGACGTGTCAGCTGGCCAATGCCACGTGGCCTGGTCCCGTGTATTTTGGGACTGGGGCGTGACATTATAACTATTCAACCTAGGACCGTGTGACATTACTTAACGTTCGAATAATATTCGTATGTCAACGCCATACGCGGAGTTGTGTAACGTCACCTAGAGATTGATATCGCGACCCTATACATATTCGTGCTTGCATTATCAAGTACGCCATACCATAGGACACCTGACACTGTTCATGAGACAGAATCTTCCTGAGTCATTCATGGTGATTCTTTATAGGTTTACAGGATTCGAGACATAGACTTTATACATATGCTTAGCTATCATTATGACTCACTGCTTCAGTTAGAGGTCATGATATTGCGTGTCATGGACATAAGACGTGTGATTACATTGGGTGGGGAGAGACACAGACTATAGGCTGATTTTATATATATTTATTTATTATTGTGAGATCGTAGACTCTACATCAGAGCTAGGCACTCTACTAGTGATATCACTGCTACCGGCTCCCCGATACAGAGCTTGTAGTGGTCTCAGCCTGAGTTCTAGTGATGCTCTCAACTTGCATATCACATAGCTGGTTATATAGTTTACCCTATTGATTTATTTATTATTGTACTGCATTTATTTGGCTTGAGTTATTCTTGTACCTTGCTATGTCCCTTGAGGATCTGGAATCCGGATTATATCCCCAGGTTTAGCAGAGGAGATCTACCCCGAAGTGTACGGGACAGGAGCAGACATTGGAGCAGTACCAAAACTAGAGGACGAGGTGATCACCGATGATTTCTTCTGAGTATCTGGTTATTATACTCAGTTATTTCTATTGATAGACTTTTATTTCCTGTATATTGAATTGATGTATCAAACTCATTATCGAGTTGTTCTCCGAGACTTTTTATTGAGATTTGTTGGATATATTTGATCTTGATTATTCTGACATTTATTTTGTGATTCTCTGCTGTAGATGAGATTAGTCTCGTAGACCTTTACTGTTGTTTTACAGCTTAAGTACACCCTGATGGGTCCATTAAATTGGGTTTGCCCATCGGTGTGTGCTGCTGGCCATTGCCACGTGTCTAGTCCCTCGGTATTTTGGGACTGGGGCATGATAATAATCTATAATAAATATAATAATATAAATACACACAAAATATATATTTTGGGTGAGGGGGTTTACAACATTGCCCGTCAACTGCATCCGGACGGCAGTCATCCAACGCTCCATCGGAAGCTCAGCTGCTTCCAATTGGTGTTGAGTGTTTATGAGCCACTCATGAACTTCAGTGGGCTCCTCCTTGCCTGAAAAAGAATGGGGCTTCAGCTGGCAAAAATCAGTGATAGATCCGATCGATGGCCGTCTAGCTGGTGGGTTCACCTGCTCCAGTGTGGTCACTATATTGTTTCTCAGGTTTTTTGCCTGGCATTGCTGGGCCTCTTGATGAACTTATTGTTGTGCTTGCATCATTGCGTAGAATATTTGGATCATATATTGTCCGTCCATAGGTTGTCCTGGTGGAAAAACAGGCATCGGTAGAGTAAATTGCGGTGGTGGTGGAACATCGTCTCGCTGGAACCTCGAGGCATGCTGATTTGCTTGATTGCTTTGTTGAGTGGAGGGATCTCCACTTAATGGCGTCACTCCATCGTCGTAGGTGACCACAACACCTTATGGTGTACCTGCGGGAGTTTTGTCACAGGCTCGTGGATCCATTATACTGCATACAAAGTAAACTATGAGAGGCGCACAGAGGAATCAAGGCATGATGCATGTCAAGAAATTATTTTGAAGTCGATATAGAGGTCAAGAATGTGTCAATATGTGGATGAGATCCTATAATTTATCATATCCTAATCGCAGGCTTGCTCGGTTCCTTAGTTGAAACCAAAGCAATATAGTCATAGACCTGCATGGGCCACCACAAAAACCATGTCACACCCCAGTCCCAAAATACCGAGGGACTAACCACGTGGCAATGGCTAGCAGCACAACTCCAATGGACAAACCCAATTTAATAGACCCGTTATAGTGTACTTAAGCTGTAATAAATATCAATGCAGTCTACACCATATATCACAGAATAATTCTAAACTCATCCACAGAAAGAAACATAACTAAATATGATAGACTAATCAAGATAATAGATAAAAAGAAATATAGTCTATCATCAAGTCCAAATAAAAAGTGCATCGGGGAACAACCAGATAAAATAAGTTAATACATCAATCCAAGAGTCAAGATATGAAATAACTGGAAGCAGAAATAATTAAGTATGTAACAGAATACTCAGGAGAAATCCTCTGGCATAACCTCATCCTCTGGTGCTGCTCCAACGTCAGCTCATGTCCTGTATATCTCGGGGTATTCCTTCTCTGTTATACCTGGGGACATAATCCGGATCCAGGTCCTCAGAGGACATAGCAAGGTATAAGAATAACTCAAGCCAAATATATAAAAATAGATCCACAGGACAAGCTATATAACCAGCTATGTGAAATACAAGTTGAGAGCATCACTAGTACTCAGGCTGAGACCACTAAAGCTCTGTATCGGAAAGCCGGTAGCAGTAATATCACGAAGGGCCAGTACATGTGCCAAAGCTCTGGTACAGAGACTAAGGCACTCTCTAGTAACATAAGTATATATATATATATATATATATATATATATATATATATATATATATATATATATAATCAGCATGTAACCAATGTGTCTCTTCCTACCCAATGTAATCTCACGTCTTATGTCCATAACACGCAAGATCATGACCTCTAGCTAGTACAACGAGTCATAATGATATCTACGTATGCAAGTCTTATGTCACGAATCTTGTAAACCTATACAGAATCACCATAAATAACTCATGGATGATTATGTCACATGAAAAATGTAAAGTGTTCTATGGTATGACGTACTTGATAAAGCAAGCACGTAAAAATATAGGATCGCGGAATCAACTCTCTAAGTGACGTTCCACGACTCTGCGTATGGCATCGACACCCGAATATTTTTTGGACGTTAAGCAACGTCTCACAGTCCTAGGTTGAATGGTACATCACAAAAAATAACTCAAGCAAATAATATCAAAGTAACTACTGTAAGTTTGGCATGATACACTTTCCTGTGTTCTGAGCTCCGTTAGTTATTTCGATATAAGTGGGATCTCTAGGTACGCCTTCGGATGCTGAAACAAACATCACCATCGCTCTCAGAATATATGAAATAGCTAGTATTGACTATCCATAAGTCTAATTTGGACACAGGGACAAAATTGACAGTTTCTGGTCAAAGCGGGATCCATATTTGACCCACTTTGCACCAAAAAATATGCCAGAGACAAAGTTCTTCAAATTCGTCAAACTTAGTGTTTACGAGTCCAGAACGATGATACGAATCCAATGAAATATCCAGAACTGAATTACGATGAGCCGGTCACGAAATCGTACGTCAAATGGAATCGTGGGGCCTACGAAACGATGTTTCTTCAACGTTCTCAGAATCGACCCAAACTTGGGTCATAAAACCAGCGTAATGCTAGAAATCCGATGGCGCATATTTCGTTGTGAAATGATAAGCACACACAAAATTATGACGAGTGTCAGAATATGTCGATACGGGGCTTTTCGGCGGATACACGTTGATTCCGGTGTGCACGCAAATCCAAATCAACTTTTGCGAAATCTCACACGTCTATATTGACGATACGTGCCTTTCGATACAATTTTCACACGAGGAAGTCTCCTCATTTAGTGTGACGCACCCCATTTCAAAAAAAATTGGGTTTAAAAAACCAAATTTTTGGTCAACTTCAACCACGAATAAATCACAACATACAACAAATTAAAGTAAACTAATTAATGGGATTAAATCTTGGTTATATTTTCTAAATTACTGTTCAAGTGGAATTTAAAAATATTAACCAAGTTGGAAGAAAAATGGCCACGAACATGGGAGTTTGGGACAGTTTTCTGAATTACAAATTGAGTCATTTTTTTCCTGTTTTACGTCGCGAATTACGACCGACATAGGACACGATATACAGAACTATTTATAAAGGGTTCAAGAGGGTCATGTGGTCTTCGCATAGGATTCGACAGATCGATATTTGGATTAATGTGCAGAAAGATACGAGAGTGGGAAGTAGAATACCTCGTCACTGTTGTTTGCTCGGAATTGGGCGGTTCGTCTTGCGGCGGTCGTCGGTGGTCACGGCGCGGCGACGGCGGTCGGCGAAGGTCAAAAATGGGAGAGGGGTTGTTGGTGGTGAGGTTCGGTTATGATGGGGGGTTTATAGGGTGGAGGGTGGACGATTACGGGAATGGGAAGAGAGGAGGTCGGCGGCGTTTGGTGGAAGGAGAAGTGAAGGGGGTTTCCTGTTATAGAAGTTGATGGGGTGATGGGTTTCGGGTTATCGGGTCTGCGGGTTCGGGTTTGGGTAGGATTCGGTTCATTTTAGTTTGGGTTGGGTTGGTTTAGTTCGGTTTTGTTCGGTTTAGTTTGAGTTGGTTCGGTTTAAATAAAAATAATACAATATGGTCATTTAAAAATAGTTTTGGAGCCCAATAAATTCTAGAAAAATTACACAATATTCTATTATTAATCATACACCCAAAAATATAATTTTATACTATTTTAATAATTAATTTAATACACAAAAAATATAAATCCATGAAAAATATTTATTTAATTAACTAAAAATAATGAAAATTTCTAAAAAAATAATAATTAATAAAAAAATTTAACTAAAATTTAAAAATTAGGGTGTTTATACTAACTGTGGCCTTTGTATCTGACTCAGAGTGTAATGTCCAAACCATCCAGATCCATTTGCAGCCTGTTGTCGATAGCTAAGCTCCTTGCAAACACTCGACTCAGTGCATCATCTACAATGTTGCCCTTGTCCGGTGTATATCTGATCATCAAGTCAAAGTCATTAAGGAGTTTGAACTAACATCGTTGCCGTAAATTCAAATCATTTTGAGTATAGAGGTACTTGAGGCTTTTATGATCCAAATTTTTTTACACGGTACGCCATAGAGGTAATGCCGCCATAACTTCAACGTGAACACTACCGTTGCCAGTTCCAGATCATGCATCGGATAGTTCTTTTCGTGAGATTTTAACTGCCTAGACGCAAATGCTATCACCTTGTCCCTTTGCATAAGGACACATCCCAAACCCTTGCCTGAAGCATCACTATAAATCTGAAAATCATCGGGCCCGTTCGAGAGGGTAAGAATAGGTGCTGAGACGAGACGTCGCTTTAATTCTACAAATAAAGTTTCACAGTCGTCTGACCACACGAACTTTACTCCCTTCCAAGTAAGATCAGTCATAAACGAAGCGATCCTTGACAAATCTTTTGTAGTAGCCCGCTAGACCAAGAAAGCTTCGAATGTCGATGGCCGACTCAGGTCTCTTCCACTCCACGATGGCTTCAACTTTTTTTGGGTCGACTGAGATGCCCTCCGCATTAATGATGTGCCCAAAGAAAGATATATTGTCCAACCAAAATTTATACTTACTCAGCTTCGCGAACAACTTATTGTCTCGAAGAGTTTAAAGCACCATCCGCAGGTGTCCTACGTGTTCTTCCATATTCTTTGAATACACTAAGATATCGTCTATGAATACCACAACGAACTTATCAAGGAATGGTCAGAACATACGGTTCATCAAATTCATAAATGCGGCAGGAGCATTCATCAGTCTGAATGGCATGACAGAAAACTCATAGTGGCCATAATGGATGCGAAACGCTGACTTCAGCATGTCCTCTGGCCGATCTTCAATTGGTAGTAGCCAGAGCAAATGTCTATCTTAGAAAATACTGACGCCCCTTACAGCTGATCAAAGAGGTCGTCGATCCTGGGCAGGTGATACTTGTTTTGGATGGTGACCTTATTTATCTCCCGGTAGTCAATGCAGAGTCACAACGTCCCATCATTCTTCTTCACAAATAACACAGGCACGCCCCAAGAGATACGCTCGGACGGATGTATCCACCGTCAAGCAGTTCTTGTAGTTATCACTTTAACTCCTTTAGTTTCGCAGGGGCCATTTGGTACGGGGCTTTGGAAATCGGTCAGATATTTGGAAAGGTATCGATAGTAAACTCGATTTCTCGGTCAGGTGGCATGCCAGGTAGTTCGTCCAAAAACACATCTGGGAATTCTGCCACAATGGAAGAAGACTCGATGTTTGCACAATCCCGTTAAGTATCCCGAACCGACGCTAAGTATCATTCGCATCCAGAGTGTAGCATCCGCCGAGATGATATCGCAAAAATTACCATGCAGGTCTTCGACGCTTCTGTCACTGAACCACTTGTGTAGCAGAATTCGGCCTCTCCTGATAAACGGAAGACTATTCATTTCTCCGCACATTCGATAGTAGCCGAGTAAGCACCGAGCCAATCCATCCCCAATATGATGTCATAATTCCTAATATCTAGGACTAACACATCGAGCGACAGTTTCCTTCCTCTAATACATACATGACCGTCCTGACATACTCAACGAACATGTATTTTTGTGTCCGATGGGGTGCTAACACTAAGGTCTAGATATAACGGTGTCATCACTATCTTATTTTCTATGGTAAAATCCGCGGATAAAAAAATGATGCGTAGCACCATAATCAAATAGCACACGAGCATGTATGTTATTGAAAAGCAATATACCTGACACAACAGTGTCCGAAAGGAGGGCTTCTTCCGGTGTCAAAGTGAACACTCGGCCTTGATCTTGACGATGATCTTGTTGCGGCATGGCTTGTTTAGCATGTGGCACCTGAGCATGATTCAGATATTGAGGGCGGAGCTTAGAGGAGTGCGGACAGCCACCCATCTGATGGTTTGAATCACCAAAAAAGAGGCATAATCCATTCTTTCGGCGACAGTTGTCGACCGTGTGCCCTGACTTCTTACAGAAATTACACTATGGCATTGTGTTCCCTTTTTGATGACCGCCATTATTTGGACGCTTTTGAGCGGTGTTTTCTTTCGCGTTGCTAGGGTGCTTGTGATTGAAAGTATGCACAACGCTGACAGCAACTGAAGATACTGTGGTTCAAGGGAAAGGGAATGATTGAGAACTTTCTGCATAGTCAGATATTGGGGAACGACCACGTGCGCATAGATGGCAGATCGCAGGCTGCCTTCAAATCATCTTGCACGACTCGTCGCATCAGGTAGGTAGGAGCTTGCAAACTTGGCGAGCCAATTGAATTTAGCGGAGTACTGCTTCACTGTCATATTGCCCTGTCGAAGCTACACGAACTCGTTCTCCTTTTGTCGACGAACGGGAGGGGGTATGAACTCCTCTTCAAACGCGTACGGAAGGTAGCACGTGCAAGCATCTCGTCATCAATGTCTGCAGAGAGAGATATACGATGTACGTGTAAAACCCCTATTTTTTTAAAAAATCGTATTTATTATTTTTTATTAATTAATAATTTAATTATAGTAATTATGTACTAATTAGGAGAAATAGATTTTTATTAATTTTTATTTTAGGTGTTGGGGCACTTAGAGGATTTATGGGACCATTAGGAATTTTTTAGAATTTATTTCATGTAGGCGACCCCTTGAGCAGTTGCTAGCTTAATGGCGTGCAAAAATATATTTTTTAGAATTTTTCTATATATTTATATATATATGTGCATTTAGGGAATTTATGGAGCAATTATGAATTTTTTTCTAATTTATTTCATGTAGGAGACCCCTTGAGCAGTTGCTAGCTTAATGGTGTGCATTAATGTAATCCTAGATTTTTCCTATGAGTATATACGTATATACAAATATATATATAAATATATGTTTATAAAAGGAAAAGAAAAGAAAATAAAATAAAATAAAAGAAGAAAAACTATTAAATGAATCTATTAACTAATACTATTAACTATTATTATTAAACAACTAAACAAACTACTACTAAACTACTACCCAACCATTACAAGCAAACTACCAAAGCCACCCGCCCTTGCTGTGAGTTAGCAACTGTGAGCCCAGCCATGTGATCCAGACCCCCCTTTAGCAATTCCACTTAAGCAAACCAAACACACAGCAACCCGAGCAAAAGCAAACCCTTAGCCCCACGAGCCCGACCCACTTCTCTCCTCTCCCTTTCATATATATATATATTTATTTCAATAAAACCTAAACCTAAATAATCAAATCCCCTCCTCTTTCCATCTAGACCTAGAGAGCACCGCTACCGCAGCCGGAGAACCCCGCCAGGCCGTCCAAACAGATCCCGACGACCGCGACCCCGCGCACTGCAGATTTCCACAGCGAGGTACCTGTGTTCCGGAGTTGTTTTCCGTCGACTTGCTCAACCAAACGCCGCCCCGTCTTCACCGGTATGCTCACCCCTTAACCCTCTTCCATATCGGTGTGTATTAGAGCTCGAACAACACGAAACCCTAGGCATAAACAGTGCCAAAGTTGGCACAAACAGACCAAATTCTGGGATCGCAGAAAACTACGATGACCACCCATGTTTCAGAGTTCGTATCTCCCAACACAGATATCCGAATTCGATGATTCTTTTTGCTATGCGTAGACCACTTGACCTAGTTTAATCTCTGTTAAATAACCATAGATTATTAACTGCTGTAGACAGAATTAAATTTGTTGGAAAATCCTGCGAACCCACTTTTTCCAGATTTCTAAAAGTTGTAAAATGGAGCGCGCCCCGCCAAACGGGACCGCCCCGTCGTGTACCAAGTGTACCGAACGGTGCGCGCAGTACAACCGGACACGTAAAAAGTTGTGGAAACTGATTCGGACGCGTGTGCGCGACGAAATCAGCCCGTATCCGCGGACACACCCCGTATCGTAACTTTTTGTGGAAGTCGCGCACATTTTGTGCACGTTCGTCAGATTACGATGAAACTTGCGCCACTGGACTCATGATAATGCGCTGGTCCTGTGACCCAATTTTCACGCAATTCTAAGACAGTTGACCAAGTCGCCAATTGGCGGGCCCCACGGTTGACTTTTTGGACGAAATTGTGTTCGGCTCATCGGAATCCATATTTGGACATACCGTTGGGTTTGTATTGACATCTAGAGTTGTTTAACCTATAATTTGTCCCATTTAGAGACTGTTACCCTTAGCACATTTTTTGGTGCAAAGTGGGCCACCCGTGGACCCCACTTTTACCCGAAATTACCGTTTTGCCCCTGTGTCCAAATTGGACGAAAGGGAAGTATTTTTTAGCTATTTTTTTTATTCTGGGAACGATGGTGATGTTTATTTCAGCATCCGGAGACGTTCATTCTGAGGCCGTAGCTTCTAACTCTTGGTGTTGACATCGG
Organism: Iris macrosiphon; assembly: GCA_036927795.1. Classification (NCBI taxonomy): domain Eukaryota; kingdom Viridiplantae; phylum Streptophyta; class Magnoliopsida; order Asparagales; family Iridaceae; genus Iris; species Iris macrosiphon. Next base: position 132,258,084 of record JAYESA010000008.1, read on the forward strand.
GATACTACATTTTGCAGCTTTCTTGCCAGGCAAGATACCTTGCCAAATTATTTACAGTATTTTGCATGCTTAGTATATTTTTGTATATTTATTATATTTTTGTTTATTTATTGCTTGTGTAGTTTCTTTCAGTCATTACTATATAGTAGATATGTTGACACACACTTGACACCTAGTATCATGAGAGGACAATCAGTAGGCGTATGGGCTTTAACCACTCTGGTAAACCGTAGTCACTAGCACGCACTATGGTGGTCGTGTCCGATGGTCGCTACCCCAGAGGTATGTCGATTGATGGAGTCCGAAGGTCGCTACCCCAGAGGAATGTCGGCTGATGATGTCCACTAACGAGCGTATGAGTTGTGAGGATTAGATCAAGTAGCCTACCCTTGCCCCATACGTCAAAAAGTTGTCCTCATTTGCATTCATATAGATTGTCTTGTACATCGTACTTATTTATTTTCAAACATTATGCATGTTCACTGTATTCAAATTGGCTTGCTTCTATGTATCTTGTTATGTCCCTCTGAGGACCTGGTCCCTTCCCAGGTATAGACGATCAGGAGTATCCGCAGGAGTACGGGCCTGGACCTGACGCATTCTTTTCTGCCGAGGAGGTCTTACCTTCTGAGCATCGTTGATTATCTAGCGATGGATTCTTTTAGCTGATACACTTCTGCCATCACCTTATTTTTTATATTGGAGATTTATACTCCTCTCTCATTCTAGTATTGATATAGTCATTGGTAATGGATTTGTCTTCACCCGACTATTATTTTGGATATTTCAGACTCCTTATTCTAGTTTAGTATTTCTTTTCTATGACTTGTTGTATGGATGAGATTAGCATATATGTGACTTGTGACATTATATATACCACATGTGAGTTTATATTCATATTACAGCGTACGTATGGGTTATGGTTTTCATATATTGAAGTTGTCATATCCATGCGGCTGGCATGCTTACGTGTCCTAGTCCTACGTATTTTTGGGACTGGGACGTGACATATTTTTGTGGTGGCCCATGCAGGTCGAGTTAGCCGTTTCGGTTACGTAACTGTACCGAGCGGGCATGCACCTAGAATTAAAATTTTAGATCTCATCCATACTTGACTATAACTTACCTTCCTTCCAACATGTCCTACTTAAGTGCTTGCATCCTGCTTGATTCATGTACTCTTTTAAATCCTTCGTCCATCTCTTGCAGAGAGATGAATTTGTATAACGGGCATGCCGCCACCGGGGACAACACGTCTCCAGGGGACGACGACCAATCACCAGGAGTGACCTCAATGACTCCTCTTCTTCCCGGACCGGATGGACTGACTAGCAATCAAATTCTATTAACCCCTTCCACGATACCTAATGGGACTTTTCCAGCTCCACTAGCACCGCAAGATGGCCAAGCGCAGCTATTTCAATTCTTCCAGATGATAATACAGGAACAGAGGCAGCAGGCAGCAGAGCAGAGGCTAGAATTTCTAGCAACACTTGAAAGAATGGCTGCACTAGCCCCTATACCAACCCAGGCACTAGCTTCAGTACCACAAGCTCGGGTTGGTTCCGTCAAGGACTTTGTGCAGATGGGTCTTAAGCCATATAAGGGCAATGAGAGTCCAGAGGAGACCACGAACTAGATTGCCAATACCAAAAAGTTGTTAGAGGCATCACAATTACCTTCTGACCTATGGCTGATAGGAGTAAGGACTCAGTTAGAAGGCAACATGTATCACTGGTGGGAATCAATGGAGCGCCAGTTGGGTACGCGTCAGACTTGGAAACAATTCTTGGAATGCTTTGAGAGGAAGTACTTCCTTGATACTGTAAGGGATGCATTGTACGATCAATTCCTCCATCTAGAGCAAGGGGACAAGACGGTTGATGAGTATGACGCAAAGTTTAGCCGTCTCAGTAAGGATGGCATAGTACTAATACCTAATGACTTGGAGAAGGCTAAGAGGTTTCACCGTGGGCTGACTCGGGAGCTCCAGCACTACACTAGCTCACAGTCCCGGATCTCTTATGCCGAGTTATTGACAGAGGCCAGAATCCAGGAGGCCATCAGCAAGGGAAACAGAATTCAACAGAGAATTTATCAGGGACCAGTAAAGACACAGCAAGGATGACCCATTAGACACCCTTTGACACGCCAGCAACCAGATAGTACTGCACCATATCCAACCAAGGAGCTCCGTAATTGTCACAATTGTGGTAGGACAGGTCATATTCTAAGAGACTGTCATCGTCGATTGGGACTGTGCATGGTATGTGGATCAAGTCACCATCAAGCCCGAGAATATCCTCAGCAGAACCAGGGGTCTATGGCATTTAAATCAGGAACACCGCATACACCCTCAAGTATAGAAGACCAAAGGGACCCATCACCGCTTCTACAGTCTACACAAATGGAGGGTACTAGACCCCAGTTGAACAACCAAGGACAAGGCCAAGCACTCATTATGACAAGTATGGGAGAGCAGACACAGGAAGTCGTAGATACAGGTACGACCTTTTAGTTATAATTGTCTTTGCATACTCATAACCCCATTGTGACACAAGATCTTAGATGCACAAATAGATATAGAATTATATATATGGTAGTCTAGCAGTTATGAGGATATATTTCTATTCTACCCAGATGGCATACACGCGATGCTAATGGATGACGTGAGTAGCAGTAGTAGTATTCTTCCCCTATTCTTATCTCGCCCTCTTGGGTGACTCATCTTCTCCTTTTATGTTCATTCCTTATCTCGTGCTTAACTCTTCCTATCATAGTCGTATCTTTCGTGCCATTATGAATTGTTGATTTATATCAACCTTATCCTTTTTTTGTTAGTTAAAACATAAATGTGTAGTAATTCTTGATAACTAAGGATGAGTTCTTAATATGTATATGCACTAAAGAAATGTCTGTATTCTTTATTAGTTTAACCCTTAAGTAGCACCATGTAGCCTAATAGAAATTGTTAGATCATTTGAGATAGATCATACCCCTAATAGTTAGTCAAGACCTTAAGTGTTTTTCTAAAAAACTTAGACTATGCCTAGGAAAGAATTGAAGAAACTTGTTACGAACTGATGACTATGACAAATCGCTGGCGAGGTAGCGACAGTTGCAGCCAGACGATTTTGGTAGAGTAGTCGAATTACTTGCAGCCATACTGGCCAGGTGGCGTGGCAGTATTAGACTATGATACTTGACGGTTATGGGAAAAAGTTATGTTTATGAGATTTTAGACATGTATCCCAAGATTCTCGACTCAATAAATATAATTGCCTTACAATCTAGACAATAGCTTCAAAGAAGGTGACCACTAGTAGAATTTTTGTAAGTTGGTTAGTGTAGACGAGTTAGAGGATGATAGAATAGTGTATGGACAATAGATGAGGAAGTGTTAGAATGACAGACCATGAGTTTTAGGAGTCCTGCTAGATACCAATGTAGTATAATAGCTATAGTGATCATTATGAATATGGGTTAGTGTCAATTTTGAGGACAAAATTTTTGTAAGTTGGGTAGAATGTAAAACCCCTATTTCAAAAAAAATCATATTTATTATTTTTATTAATTAATAATTTAATTATAGTAATTATGTGCTAATTAGAAGAAATAGATTTTTATTAATTTTTATTTTAGGTGTTGGGGCACTTTGAGGATTCATGGGACCATCAGGAATTTTTTGGAATTTATTTCATGTAGGCGACCCCTTGAGCAGTTGCTAACTTAATGGCGTGCACAAATATATTTTTTAGAATTTTTTTATGTATTTATATATATATGTGCATTTAGGGAATTTATGGAGCAATTATGAATTTTTTTAAATTTATTTCATGTAGGAGACCCCTTGAGCAGTTGCTAGCTTAATGGTGTGCATTAATGTAATCCTAGATTTTTTCTATGAGTATATACGTATATACAAATATATATATACATATATATTTATAAAAGGAAAATAAAATAAAATAAAATAAAAGAAAAGAAGAAAAACTATTAAATGAATCTATTAACTAATATTATTAACTATTATTATTAAACAACTAAACAAACTACTACTAAACTACTACCCAACCATTCCAAGCAAACTACCAAAGCCACCCGCCCTTGCTGTGAGTTAGCAACCGTGAGCACAGCCATGTGAGCCAGACCCCCCTTTAGCAATTCCACTTAAGCAAACCAAACACACAGCAACCCGAGCAAAAGCAAACCCTTAGCCCCACGAGCCCGACCCACTTCTCTCATCTCCCTTTCATATATATATATATATATATATATATATATATATATATATATATATATATATATATATATATTTCAATAAAACCTAAACATAAATCATCAAATCCCCTCCTCTTCCCATCTAGACCTAGAGAGCGCCACCACCGCAGCCGGAGAACCCCGCCAGGCCGTCCAAACAGATCCCGACGACCGCGATCCCGCGCACTGCAGATTTCCACAGCGAGGTACCTGTGTTCCGGAGTTGTTTTCCGTCGACTCGCTCAACCAAACGCCGCCCCGTCTTCACCGGTATGCTCACCCCTTAACCCTCTTCCATATCGGTGTGTATTAGACCTCGAACAACACGAAACCCTAGGCAAAAACAGCACCAAAGTTGGCGCAAACAGACCGAATTATGGGATCGCAGAAAACTGCGATGACCACCCATGTTTCAGAGTTCGTATCTCCCAACACAGAGATCCGAATTCGATAATTCTTTTTGCTATGCGTAGACCACTTGACCTAGTTTAATTTCTGTTAAATAACCATAGATTATTAACTGCTGTAGACAGAATTAAATTTGTTGGAAAACCCTGCGAACCCACTTTTTTCAGATTTCTAAAAGTTGTAAAACGGAGCACGTCCCGCCAAACAGGATCTTTTCGCCTTGTACCAAGTGTACTGAACGGTGCGTACAGTGTAACCGGATACGTAAAAATTCGTAGAAACTGATTCGGACGCGTGTGCGGGCCGAAATCAGCCCGTATCCGCGGACACATCCCGTGTCGTAACTTTTTGTGGAAGTCGCACGCATTTTATGCACGTTTGTCAGATTGCGACGAAACTTATGCCACTAGACTCATAGTAACGCGCTGGTCCTGTGACCCAATTTTTACGTAATTCTAAGACAGTTGACCAAGTCGCCAATTGGCGGGCCCTACGGTTGACTTTTTGGACAAAATTGTGTTCGGCTCATCGGAATCCATATTTGGACATACCGTTGGGTTCGTATTGACATCTAGAGTTATTTGACCTATAATTTGTCCCATTTAGAGACGGTTACCCTTGGCACATTTTTCGGTACAAAGTGGGCCACCCGTGGACCCCACTTTTATCCGAAATTATCGTTTTGCCCCTGTGTCCAAATTGGACGAAAGGGAAGTGCTTTTTAGCTATTTTGCTTATTCTGGAAACGTTGGTGATGTTTATTTCAGCATCCGGAGATGTTCATTCTGAGGCCGTAGCTTCTGACTCTTGGTGTTGACATCGGGATACTACATTTTGCAGTTTTCTTGCCAGGCAAGATACCTTGCCAAATTATTTACAGTATTTTGCAGCTTTCTTGCCAGGCAAGATACCTTACCAAATTGTTTACAGTATTTTGCATGCTTAGTATATTTCTGTATATTTATTGTATTTTTGTTTATTTATTGCATGTGTAGTTTCTTTCAGTCATTACTATATAGTAGATATGTTGACACACACTTGACACCTAATATCATGAGAGGACAATCAGTAGGCGTATGGGCTTTAACCACTCTGGTAAACTGTAGTCACTAGCACGCACTTTGGTGGTCGTGTCCGATGGTCGCTACCCCCGAGGTATGTCGATTGATGGAGTCTGAGGGTCGCTACCCCAGAGGTATGTCGGCTGATGATGTCCACTGACGAGCGTATGAGTTGTGAGGATTAGATCAAGTAGCCTACCCTTGTCCCATACGTCGAAAAGTTGTCCTCATTTGCATTCATATAGATTATCTTGTACACCGTACTTATTTATTTTTAAACATTATGCATGTTCACTGTATTCAAATTGGCTTGCTTCTATGTATCTTGTTATGTTCCTCTGAGGACCTGGTCCCTTCCCAGGTATAGACGATCAGGAGTATCCGCAGGAGTACGGGCCTGGACCTGACGCATTCCTTTCTGCCGAGGAGGTCTTACCTTCTGAGCATCATTAATTATCTAGCGATGGATTCTTTTAGCTGATACACTTCTGCCATCACCTTATTTTTTTTTATTGGAGATTTATACTCCTCTCTCATTCTAGTATTGATATAGTCATTGGTAGTGGATTTGTCTCCACCCGACTATTATTTTGGATATTTTAGACTCCTTATTCTAGTTTAGTATTTCTTTTCTATGACTTGTTGTGTGGATGAGATTAGCATATATGTGACTTGTGACATTATATATACCACATGTGAGTTTATATTCATATTACAACGTACGTATGGGTTATGGTTTCCATATATTGGAGTTGCCATATCCATGCGGCTGGCATACTTACGTGTCCTAGTCCTACGTATTTTTAGGACTGGGGCATGACAGTACGTCCCACCAATCGTGCGCATTCAAACGAAGCTGCAGTTGGACACACGTAACTGGCTTCTCCTCAGGTACCTCAAGCAGTTTAAAGTTATATTCAAGGTCGGCCAGCAAATCTAGAGCCACGATCGGATCTTTATTCTCCCTGAAAGACGTGTTGTAGACCTTCTTGAAGTCGACAAAATCGAAGGTAGTCACATCCTTCTTCTTTGGAGTTTGAGGCATTTCGACTTCAGGCGTGGGTCTCTCCACTCGTGTCGCTGTTGTTGTTGCAGAATTGTTGGAGGCTAAGGTATGACAGTATTTGAGGTAAGCACTTTTTTTGAGTCAGTGCAAACACTCTACTCTGTCCTCCTGGTCGAGGGTTCTGAGCATTCACAGTTGTCGCCTACGGAGCTCGTGGCGCTTGTCCACGATTCTGATTATACTGTTGATCACGATTCTGATTGCGATATTGTTCGTAATTATGATTTCTTCCCCCACTATTGCACCACGCAACTTTGTGATCCAAACTGCCACACATAAAATATCCAGCCCAACACTCATCTTGACGGTGTCCAACCCGCTTGCACCTGTTATAGTACGGTCGCTGATAGGGTCCTCTGTTGTTATTTGTGTTTTGATGCTTAGAAGCATCTGACCCGCTTGATTCCATGGGTCGTTTGTAGTTGTTCCCACGGTTGTGCTGTGTCACCCCTCGAGGATAAAATTTCTCTATCTCGAGAGCCGCTTCATAGGCTTCCCCGTACGTCGCACACTTTCGGTTGAGAACATCATGTTGTAACCCTCCATTCAGACCCTCGATAAATGCAGTCATTTTGCCTCATCGTTCGGTATCATGTAGCCGTCGAACTTGGATCGCTTTAAGAACTTTGTTTCGTAGTCGCTGACGGACATATTGCCCTGCTCAAGCGCTACGAACTCTTTTTTCTTTTTGTGACGTGTCACGTCCCAATTTTGTGGAATCGATAATCGTCCCCCGGATATGATGCCGTGCGTGCCTAGGTTGCACAATGCACATGACCAAGATATTTGATATAACGAGCACATATTCAGAGTACGCAGATAATTGAACACAATATTGAAACAAGAAAAAGTTCTCTTTATTTATATTGAACATCATTTACAAACTCTTGAACAAGTACAAAAGGTTGCTTGAAAGATTACAAAAGCAGATGCAAAATGAGATAGCCGTCCGATACATTACATCATTTTACTAAAACTTCAAAAGCTATAGACACATTTGGACGAAGCTATCGCCTTGCCACGGAGCTGCATAAGGTATGTGCACGAGCTCGTGGAACTTCAAAACACGCTTCAAGGGCACGGACAGGACGTGCCGGTAGGTGGACTGGATTGGAAAGTCGCTTTAGTTCCTTGTAGGATCGTCTTGGCGCGAAAAACCTGTTGCAACGAGGGTTAGTACATCGAAATACAATAGTGAAGGCAAGCTAACCTAACTATACCAATCAACATGTTATTTATGTGAAGCATGCAATTTATTATGTGGTCTTTCTATTTAGTTCAAGTTACAAGCAAGCAATGGATATGAAAAATTAGTGAAATAAACATGCCACCGTTCGGTGACTTTTACATGCCCGTCTGAACTACCTCCACAATACTTACCATGACCTTCCCTACCACGAAGACATAGTTAGCTTGCACAGTTTTACTATACATGGGGGTCACTGGCATGATGTCATAGTTGACGAGTTATAGTACAAGGATGGAATGGCATGCAACATAAGGAACATGGGCATTACAGATCATCCCGTCCGAAACAGGTGACTATTAGGGAGTTCCGTCCGAATCGGATCGGTACCAGTGCCCCAGCGACCGTACGTCAGCAGGAACTAAGATCTTGTGCACAAGTTGATCGTGATCAAGCGAAATCTAGACTAGGTTATCAATCGAGGTAGTTCAAGGCAACACAAGCATGAGATAAGTAACATGGGATGATCTGACTAGCATAGTCTTCCTGATCATTTATCTCATAGTAAAGTATTCTATACGTAGCACAATAATAGAAGAATATTGTTCTATCTAGAATTGATACACGATGAAAGAACATTCTAAGCGAACTAGCATGCAACAAGGTAACCGTTCAGAAGTTTATTGACAAATATAAAGTAATCCAAGTCTATTTCATTTTATCTTGACATCTTTTAGTTATTATGGTATCGTTTGATCAGAACAATCAAAAGAGCAAGATTTTAGGTGTGAAGACTTGGAAGAAGGATCAACTAATCGAAGTATAGCCACTCACAAGTTGGAGGAGAGAGGAAAAAAAATAGGTGCTTCAAGACTCCGCTCGCGCGACACCTACTGCATGATCACCTGCATTGCCACAAACAGACAATCAATACCTCTCCTCGTCTTTCCAAGCTTGGAATGAAAGAACATTTTAACGAACGAAATCAATAAAATCCATCAAAACCGTTCAAGAAAACGCAAATCCGAAAACCAACTCGAAAGCACGAAAGCAATAATGCGACAACGAAAACTAGGCAAGAAAACTTGCAGCGGAGAGGTCCCTCTTGACTCTGTCACTTAGTCCATCCTTCGGACATGGTCCACTGAATATGGAAATCAATTCCGAAGAAGCCAATCCATAACGATGAAAAGATCTTAATTCAATCTATCCCGATCGAACGATACCGAAAGTATTTCTTAGCCGTGCTCCCCGAATAGGGGGAACAAGGCACCACATGATGGACAGCTGGTGGAATGAACTGTGCGATGAATGCCTGCTTAAATGTCTCCCAAGAGACTTTGACTTCTTGGTTGGTATCGCATAGTGCTTGTCTCTTCGACTCCCACCAGTCTTCTGCTTTAAGACGCAGCTGCACAGCCACACAATCCACTTTTTTAGTGCCTTGCACATCCAACAGACAGAAGATGCCCTCCAAAGTCTTTAGGAAGCCCATTACATCCTCTGGTTCTGCCCTGCCATTGAACTTGGACGGATTATAGCTTTTGAATTCAAAAAACTTGAATGTCGATTGTCTTCTTGGAGGCTGTTCAGTTTCCTCTGCTTCTACTACCATTGTCTCTTTTGCGGCAGCCACTTCGGTCTCGTTGTTATTCTTAGTTAATGTAGCCACCAGTTGAGAAAAGTTATCAACTTGTTGCTGTTGCGTGTCAAATCGTACTTGAAACTGGTTTGTTAGTTGCGTTTGAAGCTCACGATGTTGTGCCTCAATCATCTTATGATGTGCATCGCTCTGCTTCCTTTGCGCCTTTAACATTTTTATTACTTTCTCTATTGGGTCAAACGACGATGTCGCCTAGGCGCTATCCCCCTTAGTCATCTACAAAAGAAATAAATTTCATTAGCACTCATAAAATATTTATATGCTTATTGTATGGAACATTATTTCATGCAGCACTATCGAAAAGCAAATCATCTGAGAAAATCGTTATTGTTTGAAAACTTCCACTTGAAAACCAATTTTTGAAATCCGAGAAATTTTAAACCGTATTTTGATACCAACTTGTCACGTCTCGGTTCCGCAGAACCCATTTGTCCTCGCATTCGGTTCCGCAGAACCGTTCGTCCTCGCTGGATGTGATGCCGTACAAGTCTGGGGTTGCACTTGTACAAGGCAAAAACGTGTACACGTGTCAAATATCTTTTGTAAGCAGTTCCACAACACAACAGCAAATTATAAAACAAACATTTGTATATGAAGAAAATAATTCTTTTATTGATTCATTGCAACAAAGTACAATTTTTTCAACATTGAAATAGAAATGCCTGAACGGCTTACATAGCTTTTGCATAAAAGAAAGACTGATAGGCTGACATGAAATAATGTTCTTATCCCATACATTATGCCCCTTTATTACTTTCTTGGAAACTTGAAAGCAGCAACTAGAAATCTTTGAAATACTTTGAAATATGAAGAAGCTTAAAAAAACTGCAACGAAAGCTTTATCTCCCTTGAGCGCCCACGGTATCTCGGTTACCTGGTTTGTCCACAGAGACGTAGGTCAGTACTCGACTTGTACTGGTAAGAAGAATTGGCCCACTCACCTAAATCAACACTTCTTAATTAAAGCAACAGTTTATTAGGCAACATTATATATGCAACATTTCAATAGGCAACAGTTCATAAGCAACAGTTCATGCAGTGAAATACATACAAACTTTGAACATATGAAATTCTTACTTCGGCCAATGACCGTTCATGTATGATCTACAGGATTGTTCTTACCGTCCATGCATAAGAGATCATTAGTATACAACTCATTCTCACTAGATCATTTGTGGTGTAGCACCACGATGGACATGTCGTATAGGACTTCGATGGGCATGCAACGGGCCATTCAAAGCAGGTAGCAAGTCTCAATGAATGTCTCGCTTATACCCGGCGCTACCAAAGCGCTACTATTTTTCCCGAGCCGAACGGTCTCCAGTGCCCCATGTTCCGTTCGAGAAAATTTACTACCTTGTGCACAAGTTGTCCATGACCATACAATACATCTACGACTATATGATAAGCATAAATAGCAGTGTAAGGTATTAAAATATTTAGAGCAGCAATGAACATTTACCCATTCTCAATTCACCATACTTATTAATTGATTCGATTGGTAGTCCGTAGACTCCAATTTACCGCTAAGGCATGGCACCAAACCACGACATAATAATTATATCCTTCCCTGTGTTACATAATTGAACTTCTCTCTTATCAATGCAATTCATTGATTTATAATAGTGGTATGAAACTTGTGGCATTAGTGGCTTTATCGATCATCAGACTTAGCAATGTTACAAGAGAACATTATTGATTATTGGCATGAAGGAGTAGAGAAGAAGGGACAGAACCGCTCACCAAAATAGAGAATGTCGAAAGAAAAAGATGCTTGCTCGCTCAGGCTCCGGTCACGCGTCTATCTGTATTGGCGCCAACATTTGGTTAGACTACCATATTCATTTCTCTCAAAGTTCTCTAGAATGAATGCATGCAATCGATGAAAATGGGCTAAACAATCAATCATCGAAAACCAATCACGAAAACGCATTCATCAAAACCAAGCAGTAACAATCCAAAAAAGCCAACCAAAAATTCAACGAAAACTATTGGACTCATTCCAACAGAAGTTGATCCATCAATTGGAAAGGTTCATTGCATTGTTCGTGATCGATTCCGCTGTAAAGTTTTCCCATACTCAATTCCGACTGAGTCAATCGAGCCACAAGGCTTATATAGTGCACCGCTAGGAGCAGGACACTACACTGTGCACAGCTGCAATTTCAGTACCCATCCTGGTGCTACTGCATCTTTGCAATTGCAGTGCAGTGCTGCCCCCTTCGAGCACTTGTTGTACTTGCTTCTGAACTTCCTTCTAACCCACACTAGTCTGCAGAAGTGCTACCCCTCCATCGAGTGTACACTACAATCCCCACATGACTATACTGCAAAACCAGGTCTGTGTGAGGCTTCACCTGCACCACAACACTACCTCACTTCCCACTAAGACACATCTTAGATGCCAACTGGTACACTACTGAGTTGTATGCACTGGTACACATCTGAAAACCTCACTGGCACTACCTACACCCCACACTCTCCATGCACACACCAAATCACACCGCATAGCACCTACACACAGTCACAGTGCACACTTCCCTTACACTCCAATACTAACCAAGTACCAATACCACTTCGATACACTACTCTCCTCTTGATATTCTAACATCCATGATACCAACCCATCCATCATGAGATACCGACACCCTCAACTAATACTAACACACACAACACAATATCAAATACTTGGTGTGCATCACCATAATACACCCAAATACTCACCAATGTCCCATGATACACCATCAAAACTCCACACCATCAAGAAACACCCTCAAACTAATATGAAGCACCTCTACAAATTGGTAGGACTGTCAAAATTTTGACAATCCTTCCCATTGGTAGGACTGTCAAAATTTTGACAGTCCTAATTTTTTTTTTCTGTTAATTTATTTTTGTTAATTGTTGGGGGGCCAATTTCAAAATATCCTTAAAATTTTCTATCCTTAAAATTTGTTAAAGTATTATGTTATTTAAAATAGTAAATTTATTATTGGTACATTAAATATTTTGTTAAAAAAAAAAATTACCAAAAGTAAAATTTGGAGGTCGAAACATCGTTTTTTTTCGATTCTAAAAATTTGGGAAGTCCGTCAAACGGTGAAACGGTTTATCCCGAAGTACTTTTCCATACGGTCATTTTGGCTCAAACTGGAGCTTGTTTCGATCTCCCAGTCAAAAGTTATGATACTTTAAAGTTTTATATTTTATATTTTTGTCTGTAATATGTACGTCTTACTTCGGATGAAAATTCTCTCTACACGAATTGTGTTACTCTCGTCGAAAACATACAAATAGACCTATTGTGTGACGAAAAACGATTTGAAAACAAATAGTTATGGCCGTTTGAAGTCTGGTCGACGTAATATTCGTACGGTAGATTTTTTTTTTTGTTCAATGATAACATATTTTATTTTGGATATTAAACTAAATAAAAAAATCAAAATCCAAAACTAACTAAATAGAAATAAACTATAAAAAAAAATCCTGACAATTAAAATGAGGACTGTCAAAATTTTGACAGTCCTCCTTGTTTGTGGGACTGTCAAAATCCTGACAGTCCTAGTTTTATATAAAATTTTCAGTGGGTTAAAATTAGGACTGTCAAAATTTTGACAGTCCACATAGCTTGTGGGACTGTCAAAATTATGACAGTCCTAACAATTTGTAGGACTGTCAAAATTTTGACAGTCCCACAAGCTATGTGGACTGTCAAAATTTTGACAGTCCTGATTATAACAATTTGGGCTAGCCCAAAATGAGGACTGTCAAAATTTTGACAGTCCTGATTATAATAATTTGGGGTAGCCCCAAATGAGGACTGTCAAAATTTTGACAGTCCTTATTTCTTGTGGGACTGTCAATATCCTGACAGTCCTAGTTTTATATAAAATTTTCAGTGGGTTAAAATTAGGACTGTCAAAATTTTGACAGTCCTAACAATTTGTAGGACTGTCAAATTTTGACAGTCCTTCCAAGTGGTAGGACTGTCAAAATTTTGACAGTCCTGATTATAACAATTTGGGCTAGCCCCAAGTAACTTTGGAAAACTTGTAATTTTAGGAAATGGGACTGTCAAAATTTTGACAGTCCTTCCAAGTGGTAGGACTGTCAAAATTTTGACAGTCCTGAGTATTACAGTGGGCTAGCCCCGAGTAACTTTCATGATGGCAAACTTGTAATTTTTTCTAATTTTTAAATGGGCTAGCCCCGAGTAAAATGTGCAGTGCCCTTATAATTTGCCTTTGGGAAAGGGCCGTTTGATATTATTATCTCCTCTTTGATTATGTATATTGATATTACTCGTATTAGGTTAAAAGTTAAGAATATTTTTTGAAAATGTCTTTAAAAGCTCTTTAAAGATATTTTTAGAATTTTAACGACACTTTCAGGAGGTATTCTCAACTTTTAATTTAACAGAAGATAATATCAATATACCTAATCTAAGAGAGGGTAATATCAAATAGCCCTTTGGGAAACGAAATCGTGGAGTCATTGGCTCAAAGACGGCAAATAGGCCCATTAAATACTAGTCGAGTTTGCACATACGCTGTAGGAGAACGGGTGGATTCTTTTTTCTTTGGAAAATGCTAACATAACCGTGGACGGACCAGCATGTTCGTCGCGCATCACCACCCCACTGTCCCTCCTATTAGTTTGGTCCCACCACTGTTTGACCTACCAATTGGGTGGTGACACGTGGCGGACGAACTGGTTCGTCCGCGGTCAAAATAGTAATTCTCTTTTTCTTTTCTTTTTCTTTTTCTTTTTCTCTTTCTTCTTATTATTCTAAATATTTAGTTAACACGAAGCAATGATTAAACTAACTAATATTTAGTTAATATTTTAAATATTTTTTTATTCTTAATTAGTCTTTTAGTATAATAAAGTTTATTTATATTAATTTTTGTATTTAGATTTTGACTTATGTTGCATAACCACGAATAATACACGACTCGGTAAACAATGAAATGATGGAGATGGCATATATTTTTGTGTGTCCATGAACTGTTCCATATTTGTTGAATTTTTATACGTGTTCAACACGATAAGACCACAATTTTAGTGTGTCCATATTTCTTAAATTTGGAATAATTTTGTTTGAATTATATAATTATTATTAATTAATCAATAAATAAATAAGATAATTAATTATTATTTGAGATTATTTACTTGTTTTATTATATATTTAGGATAATTAATTAGTTAACTAATTTGTTTTAACTAATTTTAACTACTATTTATCTTTATTTGTTAAACTAATTATCATATTTTTTTACTAATTTTTATTATAATATATCCTCTCACCACTTTTTCACTTTCTTATCCAAACCAAATACATTTATTTTCTACTAGGAGAACAAAAAAGTGCCTGAATTACTATATGAATTTTATCCTTGAAATTGTAAATCTAAATTTTATCCACGTAAGGTTTACCAAGTAAGTCATAAGAAAATCAAATTTATTTTCGAACTTAGATCATAAAGAAGTCTAAGACTAGTCGAGCCTTTGTTCCAAAAATTTAGGATCGACTTTTTGAATCCCCCTTTTCCATTCAATTATAATAACTAATAATGTCAATCTTCTTTGTAACACAAAAAAAATTGATATTTTTTTAACACTTCAAACATTGCTCGTCATGATCTATTTTTAGTCTTGTGGTGGCAGGGGCAATTTTATTAAAGGTTCGAGGGGGCCACAATTTTTCCCAAAAATTAAAAATGTCAATTATTATATAAAAATTTCGCAGTTTTAATATATATAAGTTTGCTCCCCTTCTCCACCCCTCACCCCCATGTACAAAGAGTAAGCTGGTTTCGATGGTAGCACTCTGGACTTTCAGATGAGAGACGTGAGTTTGAAACTCATCTCTACTAAACATTTTACATATTTTACATGTTGTCATAATATATAAATTATAAAACTAGTCTTCGGAGGAAGATGGAGGATAATTTTTCTTGTCAATCACATTGATGGTATATATTGAAAGATAAATTGTTAAAAATGTGAGTGGAGTTCAAGAATTGTAGTCAGGGGCGGAGCTCGATATTCCGCTTCGCGGGGGCAAAAAAAAACAAATATTGAATGTAGCAAATCAACTTTGAAAAGTAATTACAATTGTATGTTTGCAAAAAAATGACTTCTGGGCAATCAGAAGACGTGCCACGTTGAAAATCATCATTTGAGTATTGAATGTAGCAAATCTTTGCGAAGGAAGGCCAAATAATATCAAACTTGAACTTCTTCCAACTAAGTTTAATACAATTAATTGTTGTGACAATGGACATATAAGTAAATAGAATCAATGGGGTATTATTTCACAAGCTCCTTCCAACTTTCAATTTCACATCAATGCCAAGAACTACTTCTACTCTGGCCTCCCTCGCTTTTTTTTTTCTTGGCTATGGGACAGTGGGGGTAGGGATTAAGAGAATAAGACCAACTTAAATAAAATGTTGTAAAAACTTTCAGAAATTTGTGGGGACAGTGGATCCATTTTCCAGTATGTGATTCCGTCCTTGATTGTAGTTGAGTTGTTGTCGTTTATTTTGAATCTTTCTTGTGGACAATTTGTTTATTGTCAGAACTGTTTTCAAAACATTAATTTTAGTTTAGTAAAATACATATATAAATAAATTTATGTATATATACATATATATATTAATATATATATTTTAGTCTATGATAGGATTTTATTTGTAAATTACAAATACATATTTTTGTGAGGGGTCTTAATGATCAAACCAAACAACACAGAAAAACCAGCAACCCCTTGATTTCTAACCCTCACCGAAAATTAGACTGACTTCATGAGTCATTAGCTTCTTGGCAACCTCTCCTTCAATCTCAAATTTTTCTTTCTCAAATTTCAATAAGTTTCATGTCAACACAAGCACTCTTCTTCATTTCCAAAGGCTGTTGATAAGGGAACTACTAAATTTAATCGGAGCAGTCCAAATATTTATTATTGATAATTACAAGTTTGTCATTCCAAAAATTTACTCGGGACTGTCCATTCTTTTTTTTTTTATAATCAAGACTGTCAAAATTTTGACAGTTTTAAAAATATATGTTGAATTTTTAGGACTGTCAAAATTTTGACAGTCCTGATTAAAAGAAAAAATCAAAAAAGAACAGTTTCGAGTAAATTTTGAGAGTAACAAACTTATAATTATCAATGGTAAATATTTGGACTGTTCCCTATTACTCTTATCAACAGCCTTTCCAAAGCGTAATCCAACTCCAACACCATCACCCTTACATAAACCCCTTCTCCTCCTATTCTTCTTCATATCCTCTCCCTCCCTCCACTATCTACTGCTTCCGCCGCTGCTTCTGCGTTGCTGCTGTTGCGGCTACTGCTCTGCTGCTGCCGCGGCTACTGCTGTCCGGCGTCGCCTCCGGCGACCGCCCGCGCGGCCACGCGTCCGACGCCGGCCTTCGATCTCCGGCCTCCTCCTCCTTCCTCCTCTCCTTCAAATCTGTGGGTATAACTCTAAACCCTTTCCAATTTTCTTTTCTAGATGTAGGCTAAATTCTAGAAGTATATTTATATATATGATTTTGTCATTTAAAATAGGGTTTTGATTGGGAAGAAATTGGGAAAGAAAAAATTCTAGGTGTACTCAAGACGAGGCAAGTTCTCACTCAAATTTCTCTCAAAAAAATTTCTTTTCTCTTGTTACTTTGGTTAAAATCATTTAGGAAAAATATTCATTTCTCAGTACTATGAATTTTGGAGTTTTAAAACATTTATGTGTAAATATATATCCCAAGGACACATGTATCTTGACACAATACGTAGGATAAAGTACGCACTTCGCGTTCTAATTTGTATTTTGGACTCATACATGATATATATATATATATATATATATATATTTATAATTTTATTTTTCCTACCCGAAACCCCCTTCCACCCCTTAGCCAATGCCGGAACTCGATGCCCGGACCTACTCGGTAAATGTCCCGTAGCTTTACCACTAAGCTACACCCTAGGGGACTATATATATATGTAAATGTGTTGTAGCCAATTATTGTTTTCATGCTTGTGGATTTCATAGGCAGATAAAAATATGATTACATGATGATTAAACAAGTATAAGCGGATTTTGTTATTTACCATGTATATATATCAGAAATGATCTAAAACCATCCTAGTGGTTTCATATTATGGAACCACCCTATGTTACATGGGTTAGATTTAGATTGGGTGGTTGGGATTAAAAAGTGGTGGGGTCCACACATTTTAATCTCATCCACTCAATTCTAATCAAACCTATGTAACATATGGTGGTTCCATAATATGAAACCACCCGGGTGGTTCTATAGCATTACCTTATATATATATATATATATATATATATATATATATATATATATATATATATATATATATATATATATATATGGATCTGGATCAAGAGTCCCGCGTATAAAGCTCCCAAAAAGCCCCGTCATTTCTAGCCGTTGGATCGTCTTTAATTCATCTAATCTTGACCGTTGTTTTGATCATTTTGGTGTTAGGTTGTTGTGTTAGATTTTTAGTTTTTATCTTTTGTTTTTCTAACTTTTCAATTCACGAAAAACGAATAGCTTGTAGGCAACATGGAATTATAGATAGTCTTATGCGACAATGTTACACATATTAGAAGGTAGATCAAAAAGAACTTGACCAAAGAATTCTTTGACCAATCTATTCATATGGGCCATCCAGAATAACTTTTGGCCTCGTTTGGTTTGCGGAATCATGGGGTTGGAAAATAAAAGTCATTACTTTTCTATGTTTGGGTGTCAAAGTAATTGAGAAGTGTAACCTCCACTCTAAAAAAATAAAATTATTTAATTGTTATTGCTAGGATTAGTTAGTTTCTAATTAGTGATTAGTTAATTAATCCTAATTAGTATTGAGTTTAGGGTTAGCCTTGGTTTAGGTTAATGAAGGATTAGTATTAGATTAGGGTTAATCTTGGATTAGGAAATATCTAGATATTTTCTCCCACCTCTTCATGACTAATATCTAGGGGTAAAATGGTAATATTCTCTTTCCACCTCTTCAAGTTTAATATCTAGAGAGACTTACAAGAGAAGCTAACATACCCCTATAAACTCACCCCCAACCCTTCATTCATTTCACCCACTTCACTTCTTCTTCTTCTTCTTCTTCTTCACTTCTTCTCCAAGTCCCAAACCCTAATTTCCTTTTCCCACCATTCCAAATCAACTCTTTC
Organism: Iris macrosiphon; assembly: GCA_036927795.1. Lineage (NCBI taxonomy): Eukaryota > Viridiplantae > Streptophyta > Magnoliopsida > Asparagales > Iridaceae > Iris > Iris macrosiphon. The sequence goes on from JAYESA010000008.1 coordinate 132,276,958, forward strand.
TCCCTTCAACTTTTTACCAAGTTGGAGAAGTTTGGGAGCTCAAGTAGGGTTAGCAAGGAACACTACCAAGGAGGATTGAATACACCTCTTCTTCCTACATCATTCATTAGAGATGATTGTACTTGGGAGCCATTCCCAAGAGGTAAACATTACTTCCCTTTAGTTCTATGGTAGAATAATTAATCTAAAATTCATAAAAAAATCACTAATCCCTAGGCCTAATTTCTAATAGTGATACTAGGTCCTAATAAATCCATAGTATTAGGTCACTAGTGTTTGTGTTCATGTGGTTATACTCTTTAAAATTAATTATGCTATGCCTAGACAATAGGTGGTTATACTCTCCTAGTAATTTAAATTCATATGATAACTAGGTTTGTATAATTGTTGTATTTTTATGAGTTGAGTTACATAGGGATTTATGTATCCTACTTAATTCCATGAGTAGATTTATTTATGTTTCAATCTTGTGTGATACTTGGTAGTAGTATCATGGGTATTAGTTTGTGTTAGATATGTGAGTGTTTTGTGTATCTTGAATACCAATTGGTATTGGTATGTGTATGTGAGTGTGTTAATTAATATTAGCAGTATAACAACAGCAGTGTAGGCAGCATCACCATTACCATCACCATCACTACCACCACCATCATCAAGTGAGTGTGTATGTGTGTGAGATGAGTGTTAGTGTGAGGGATTAAGTGTTTGAGTGAGTGTTCAAGAGGTAAAGTATATACGAGTTAGAAATACCAAAATTGGTATTGTTATAAGTAGTGTTTAGTGTAGGTATGAGATACCAAGGTATTGAATTGGTATCAATATACCAATAGTACTGGAGTATTAGTTAGTGTCAAAGTGTTTAGGATGAGTATGTGATATCCACGAGATAACATTACCTTGAGGGTATGGTCAAGGTAAGCTATTGACTAATAGGTAAGTGTCAAGGTAAGTTGGATATTGGTTAGATAAGTGTTATGGTAAATTCCAAGGTATTGGAATACCAAGATATTGAATTAGGAAACTGGAATTGTTATATAAGGTATAATAAGTGTTATAATAACCTACAATATATGTATAAGTTATATATGCTACTTTGAACTATATAAAACTATATTTTAGTATTGTAATACTTATTCTATAGGTATCACAAGTAGGTAGTAATTGACCTAGAGACCAAGGTTCAAAGTATCGGAATCGGTATCGGACTATTCCTATGAGTATCGGGATCGGCAGTATCGGTAGTATTGGCGGTTTCGGATTGGAGTATCGGATTTTTTGGTATCGGAAAGCAAACAACTATTAGTAAATTATTAACATTTTAGAGAATATATTTTATACATTTATGTATAATTTAAAGTATTTCCAGTATTGTTTCTTAGTATTTTTTATATTGAATGAAATAGTAGTCATCTTTGTCGATTGATTTATATGCGATAGATAAGTTTTCCTCTTTTATATGTTTTTACAACCTTACTATACTTTTACACCATTTCTAATTGGTCTTTTTAATTTAATTTTTTTTGCCAAATTGACTGAAAAGAGACATCTAATGTCGGTATCGGTCAGTATCGGGTATCGGTCAGTATCGGGTATCGGTCGGTATCGGATCGGGACATGACAAACCGTATCGGTATCGGCCGTATCGGATCGGTATCGGCCGATACTTTAAACTATGCTAGAGACCCACTAACTAAATATATAAGTTAGATTTTGATTTCCATATTCCATATTGACATTGTAAACTCATAAATAGGTTTCTTGGACTTGGATTTGTTACCAGACACATCACCATCTCAGGACGGCAGACGAGTACATTCTCTGATTGTTTTCAGTATTTTGATAGCTTTTATACTTCACATTCTAGATATGTTATACTTGATTCTCACGCTGGATACACGAATTTGTACTATGTGGATTGATAGCCTGTATTGTGATTCTCATGTTGGTCATATTGTCAAGTTGGTCATAGTTATCATGTTGGACATGTTGTTCATGTTTACGTATCTCGTGCCTACCTTGCGTAGGGATTTTCATGTTTCTAGAATCATTGTATCTCGTCTTGAATCCATGAGTATTAGTCGGAAAAGAAGGAAATACTAAGTAGATGTGTGATCAAACATGTACTTCATGTTGATATCAAGAATGCTAGCTAATCATACATTCATGTATGGTTATGCCTTACCAATCAAGAATGCTAGCCATCTATATGATGTCTTATTACCTTAGCCGATCACATATTGAAAGTAGTATTTTAAATTCACTTAGAGTATTTTCAGTCTTTCCTTTTGTCATTTTCGATACTTTATTGTCACATATTGTGGTTTCTCGTGATTACTAGCCTTATCACATGTTGTACTGCCATGATTCAAATTTACCGTCTATCATATATTGCATGTCTATTACTGTCTTATAGTCTCTACCATATATTGGAACTGCTTTCATTGTATTGTACTTCGCTACCAGAGGATCAGGAGACCCTCGCAACGGAGATTCCGACTACTTAGTTTAGTATATCTTATAGACTATATCTTTTGCCAGAATGTCTCTGGTAGTCTACTGTCTTATGTTATACTTTTGGATCTAGACTCTTTGAAGTAGTTTGACTTAAACTATGTGACTTTATATATATATATATATATATATATATATATATATATATATATGTCTTAATGTTCGTATTGTTCTTCTGGTATTATCTTCCTTAGAAAATGTGATCTGTGTACTATGATTTATTTCATATATATTGCGTGAGTTGTTGGATATTTGTGAGTTACTAGACAGCGTTCTACCGTCGACACTGCGACGTAGGCTGGACGTACCCACGTACTCGTGTCCGAATTATTGGGTGCGGGTCGTGACAAGGAGGAAAGGAAAGTGATTCCCAATGGAAAGAAAAATAAGGGGGAAAGTGGTTCCCTCTACCAACCCAAGGATTCACTTTCCTACCTTTAAGTATTCACTTTCCCTCCCAATTTTTTTGGCATTTCCAAACACCGGAAAGGAAAATCGATGGAAATTGTAATTTCCCAAAGGAAAGGAATGAACATGTAATTGATTTCCTTTTCTTTCCTTTCCGCGAACCAAACGAGGCCTTTGAGTCAAAACTCTAGTAAAGATTGGTACAATTTTTAATTCACAAGTGTTCAACGGGAACTATTCTAGCACTTGGAGACTGTTTGGTTCCAGTTTTTAGGATTTGGACCAAAAGGAGGCCACTTCACGTGTTTGGTTGGTTTGGAGGATAATGGAAAAAGTCTCTTGAATGACATGAATAGTAAATCTTGTCTTCCTTTACTTCTTCATTTTGACATCCTCATTTTTTAGAGTGATTTGGGGTTCTTGAAGTGGGAATCATTCGTTCAACTTGTGTTGAAGTGGAAAATCCTAATATCAAAATAGAACCTCACCTACTACCAAAAGTGAAGAACATATCACTTCTCTAGTACCACTTCTTTACGAAACAAACATAGGAAGTACAAAAAGTTTCATTTTCTAAATCACTTCAACAATCATTGAAACACCAAACATTTGGATTTTCCACTTCTAACATCCACTTCTTCAAATCACGCAAACGAAGGAAGTGAAACTTCTTCGGAGCACCCAAACGAAGGAAGTGAGAAAAATATGCTTACGCATGACGTGGATATACAATATGTCGATTTGAAAAGTTCGACACACTTTGCCAAACCAAACTAGCCCTTGATGTAAGGGGCAAAAACATCCAACAGACTAAAAGGATGCTTTGGCTCTCGGCATCTATCTTTTACCTCGCCTTTTGCTACAGTGATAGGAAACCCTCAACATACCATTAATTAGAATTTCAGCTGACATGTGTAAACTATCTACAGAAACTGGCATATAAATTGCCAAATATCTTTTGTATTGTTTTATGGTCAATATCACTTATATATTGGGTCGACGGGTCAACCCAATATATCGGCCAGCTCCGGTTTGTTTAAACATCAGATTATATGGTAATTTTGTACGGAGTTGAATAAACTTCGACCTAAGACATGATACCTATGGTTTAATTTTTGCATATAAATATATTGTCCTTATATGATAAAGATAGTAATGCATCTCTGATACTTCCTTAGATAAGATGACATTTAGTATAATTAGGAAATATGTGACATTGCATATAGATTGTTTTTGTTATTATTTATAGATGCAGATATATTTAGAGTGCCCAATATGGATGTCTAATGTTTACGCTTCATTGAAATGTTGTATGTTACTGCCCATGTTGCACGAATACGAACACCAATACAGATAAGGACATAATACTGGCAAGGGATGCACACATTTTCTAATAGTTACATATGTAATCCCCTATGTTGCACGAATACGGACACATATAGACATCATTTTCCTGTATCCAAGTAACATACTAGCGCTATCCACTATGAATCTGATATCTGATATTTAGAAACTTACAAGCAACATCCTAATATTTGCCATGGTGGTGTGTCATGACAAGTTTCTTTTGTGATAATGGTCATGCATATCATGAGTAGGGATGTTTATGATCGAGTATGCTTGTATAATGAAAGAGGTCAACTTTTTATTGAAGTGGAGGACCTGAGAAATATCATCACTGTAGGGGCAACAACCACCTATTTTATCTTGCTGATACTTAGGTCAGGGATGTCTATTGCCTTCCAGGTAATATTGATTGTATCCTACAAAATAAAATCTAAATAAAGAAGAATGCTCCATGTACATTTCTGTTATTCTAAGTAGTCCCTTTAGTTTAAATTTCAAGTATTATAAAATCATGGTGCTTTCCACTTTAAAACTTTTTCAACACTTCAATCACATAATTCCCACAGCTTTAACGATTGGCCTAATCTAAAAAAAAATTAAAATTAAAAAAAAATCACACTGCTACGGGGCCACCTAGTTACTAGGTACTTACAAAGATCCCTACATATCATCTCCGTGCTGTTTTGTTGATAACCAACCTTGGCTGGTTTCGTTGTCATCTTTTGTTGACTTCAATTGAATAGGTCTTGTGATACATACAGTTCTTCAATGAAATGGCTGAGTAAGTGTTGCTTTGCAATACCTCTTGTTTCGGCTGTGGGTTTAAATCAAACCAGAAAAGGACACATAACTTAAGGAAAGATGAGCAGCGGGAAAAGGAAATTCTAGACTAGTGCACTAGGGCACATGAATTAGAGTTTTCTGGTGTTTGTTTTAGAATGAGACTATTGCCCCCTTACACATATGGGGCTATGTGCCTATTATCATGCCACTCACTATTTCTGGTACGAACTTTTTAGAACTTTTCAAGACCATTTTATCCTTAATACTAAGTTACAACTTTGCATGACAAGATTACATGAGATTCTAGAGTTTCTGCCAATTCCTTGTAGCATCAGGTGATTGAAAGAAAGTTGTAGCATATTCTAGAATTTCTAAAGTAACAACTCTCACAAGTGGAATTCTGGGCATTTGGCGAATTTGTTGATGAACGATAGCAGCTTCAAAAAATTAGTCGATGTGAGATGTATGCTTTTGGGAGTTCAACTTGTTGAGCGGTTCCTTTTGTTTTAGTCTACCTCTGCAATGTACCTAATATGTCGTTTAGTACTGATTTAGACCACGGTATGTTGATTTATCTTTTCATGAAGTCATCATAAAGTTACTCTCTTGGGCAAAAGAGAGAATATCTAAAGCTCATGATGCATGTTGGGATTCTAGAAAACCCGGGATGCTTCTATGTGAGTGTTTTGCGATTGATAGTTACATTGAAAGTCACTTCTTAACATTCTTAACATTGCATATCCGAAAAGAAAATCATTCATAACTTGTATCCTAGTATACTTCGCCCTTAAGCATGAGTTCAGTTATCTGGTTGGCTAGAGACTTCCCTTTTGGCTATCACAAGCACCATTGCCAAACATGAGCACCATGTCCTATTTTCTAATATTACTTGTCATGTTTATGAAATTTCTTTGTTTAGGTACATATATACCATTGTGCATAAATACGCAAAATAGTACTTATTCGTATTCTATTTTTCCTCTCCATGTATGTATGAATGAATCTGACAACGTTATGTTAAGAGGCTATTTTCTGAATACATGCTGAATATGTTTACATGTTTGATCTTGTGTGTTTATCCTAATATCCTGTTTACTTGTTATGTAAGCTAAGTGACATGACCTAATAAATTTTAACACCTCATCTGAAGATGGTCCTTGACTTGTGTGAGATTTTTTGGTCTATGGGTGTCCATCCAATTTCCACATCTGTTTCAAACAGTGGGTATCTTTGTTATTTGTTTGTATCCATTATCTTCTAGAATCATTAGTGTGATATAAGTAGTAGCATTATGCATAGTTGGTCTATGCAGTCTCTGGAACTACTTGTTACTTTAAATATCTCTGTTTAAAGTTTATTTCTAGTGTTTGATACATCTAAATTTGGAAAAAAAAAAACTATGTTTTAGCGCTATGGAGGAGAAATCCGAAAGTACCATCAAGAAACTGTCCCCTTGTGATGTTGAAGGTCTGAAGAAATGTTTGGAGCAAAATAAAGGAGACTACTTGAAATGCCAGTCGCAAATCGAAGCATTCAAGTCATCCTGTTCTCTGAAAAAACCTCCATCTCATCATCCCTCTGCATAACTTTTGAATACTGTATCTCATTTTGGATATTAGTTAATAAAAGGTAAGTTCTTCCATCTGGATTGATTATTGTCTAATCTTTGAATGATACAATAAATAATATTATATGTTGCTGTGGCAACTGACTCCTGCCAATTGAAAGTGCATAGCAGCCGAGAAGATTGTATATTGAGAACTTTATGAAGTATTTCTCTATATTTATTCTATATGCTTAGTGAAGAAATTGGAGATCAATGATTATTCTAGAATAAAAACTACAATTTGTGATATTTATTGTATTATTTGACTATATGTAACTCCCTAGAGCAGTTCTCCTTGATACCTAGATATGTTTAATTATGAAGTCAAAAAGTAAATGACCTTGGACTGTAGCTTGTCATATTTGGTAGGCACAGCTGCCTGAACTGGGAGCGTTTGGGGAATGCTGCAACTTATTCCTTTGTGAATTTGTTTTTGTGCACATCTTATTTCAAAGGTTGCATGTGTAAACATTCTATCTGGTATTGTTAATGCGTAGTTCTTAATCATTTTTATGCTGGGATATTAAATTCTTCATTACAAATGATTTTTGTTCAAGTCAAATAGAATACAAGAATATACTTTAGAACGTTGTGCATTTGATTTGAAGCAGTATAAATAACATTCCTGTCCTATTCTAGTGCATTACGTGTAACTTGAGCTTTGGGACAATCTATGGTAAATGTGTTACAGAGGAGGATCTACTTCCAATCTTTAAGCTCTCAAGGTGATTTGTAAGACATCCCCAGAAGGAATGAATGCTAGTTTACTTGGAACATCTTTTAGTTGCATGAAGACCATGTCAGGAATTTCCAACTTCTTGGTACAAGTTTTGGTAGCTATGTTGCACACACATGGGAAAATGGTGTCCATATCCGTATCCGTGACCGTATTTGTGCAACATAGGTGATTATTATGCTACCTATTTGAAAATTTTCGTATCTCATACTCAGTATCGTGTCCTTATCCGTTTTCATGTCCATATTCATGCAATGTAGCTTGGTAGCAAAGATGAAATAACACCAAGTGGGGCAAGAGGACTTTTCTTTTATTAAAAAGCAAGTGGTTGAAGATTGAGATGACACTAGCTTCAATTATTTTTTTGAGTAAATGAAGAAAAAGTTTAAAGGCATATCAGCATTTTTGCCCTCCGATTATGCTGGCAGTCAAGGAATACACCTTGCACAAGTGTGAGGATCAAAGTCTATACGTTGACATGATCAGTAGTAATTGTACAAGGATTTGTGGGAATTGCAGCTAACTTGGTTGTAGTAGAACTAAAAGCCGCAATATTAGCAGAAGAGTTAATTGTCGAAATAGTATATGAAGAATGTAGTGTGTGTCATTTTGGTGATCGAATTTTTTTTTTTGTTGAAATGGTGCATGAGCTTTGTATTTTGGCTCAATTAGTACTTGAAGTAAATTTCGTTGGTGTTTTTGGATGAAAATCGATAAAAATTAACATATGATGGTCACGTATCCTGTTTTTAATGGTTCTTTTGTCAAAATTTTAATTTTGGACTATCATTTTCAGAAGAATATTAGTGTTTGAAGAAAATTGTTTGGATAAAAATAGTTAAAAATAGTAGTCCAAAAATAATCATTAAAAATATGACACGTGATCATCATACGTCCATTTTTATCGGTTTTTATCCAAAAATATAAACGGAATTTATTTCAGCCACTAATTGAGCCAAAATGCAAAGTTCATGCATCATTTCGACAAAAAAAAAAAAAGTTCGAACACCAAAATGACAAATACTATATTTCTCATATACCATTTCGACAATTAACTCTTAGCAGGAATGCAAACAAGAACACATTTAGTGCCAGTGGCAGATTGAAGCCCTGCTCTTTAATACAAGACGAGACATTCATCTTCTCGGGTTTTCTTGAAGTTATGATTTATTTTGGCTAGGATTCTTGATTTTTCTTAAGCAGATTGTTCTTTTCATTGTTCTCTTATATCTAGTGTACTTGCTGTTCATAGAGAATAATGAATGTTTTCTTTTTAATTAGCAGATTGAGCATAGCTTGTCCTATATTAAAAGGATATATGATGAATTAATTATATTTACCATCTGTTGTATTTGTTGATGTACAGGAGCGAAAAATGAAAGAAAAGCATTGGTTGCAAAGCTCTCTATCTGTTTTTTGAGATTCAGTAATATACAACAAGTAGTACTCAGAAGCTCAAGTGAAATGGATTGCGCCTATTTGATAGACAACTAAATTTAACTTGTGTTTTTTTTTTTTTTTTCCTTTCAAGGATTTGTATCTGACCTACAAATAAAGTTTTGAGTTGTCTTTGAGTTTGGCAAATTGAGAAATTTTCTTTTCTTCTATCATGTCAATTCTTCATTTAGCTTCATTTGCAAGAATAATTGGCTCCTTTATCAGTTGTATAGGAGCCATTACAAGGCTTGAGCAATTCCTGGAAGAAGAAAAAAGAAAAAAGGATTTTTCTTGAATACAAATCTGGAACCCAATGCTAGATATTTCCCTCTCAAATAACTAATTAAAGAAAGTCCTTCAATTCATCCCATTTGACATTCTCGCCTTGTAATGTAGGTTAGTATGTCACAAGGGGAGCTCAAGTTGGAACTGGTGTGGGTTAAAGGAGAGGTCTTGGTCTTCGAAGATTATGATAAAATAGTGTTAGTTTATAATCGTCTAGGTGGTAGTTGTCAATTAGGTCCTTTTTTTCGTAGAAAAGTAGGAAAAGAGGGGACCCAATTGACAACTGCCACATAGTCGATTGTAATTCTAGAATTATTGGTTTTAAAAAGGACAGTATTGTGTTACAATCCATTTACAACCGTTTACGTGGCGGTTGCCAATTTGATCCCTTCTTCCCATGTGGAAGAGGAAAAGAGGAGAGCCAATTGACAACCACTACGTAGACAGTTGTAAATGGATTATAACATATTTGGTTGTAAAATTAGCATTATTGTTTGTCAATTATGTCCCTTCTTCTCATGTGAGATAGGGGAAGAGGAGAGCCAATTGATAACCGAGTCCCGTAGGCAGTTGTAAATAGATTGCGTTGTAAATTTAGCATTTTTGTTCCAAAAATGTAATCCGGTATCCGTCATGCAATATATAGAACAGAAAAGCTAGCCCAAATTCTAATTTAGATTCTTGAAGGAATGAAAACAACTAAAAACTAGCTAGCGCCTAGTCCTCGCAATATAAATTGTTCCTAACCCTCTTAATTAATTTCTACAAGCTCAGCTCAGCTCAGCTCAGCTCAGCCAGTTATGATGGTGACAAGGAAGCGGACGGAGTGGACAGTGAGCAGTATGACGGACATGGAGATGAAGAACTCGCCGAGCTTCTTCCAGTGGGCGTGCACGGATTTGATGAACCCCTCCTTGCACGACTGGCACTCGTAGCACAGCTGCGTCTCCACGTTGCTGTAGGAGAGGCAGTCTCCGAACGTCTTCGGGTTCGCCGACGTCGAGTTCGTCGACACGGGCGGTGGTACGAAGCTGGCGCCGGGGTATGTTCCGTTGGGCGGAGGGCTCTCCCGGGGACGGTTCCAGTAGGTTGCATTCACGTACTCCATCCCACACAGCCCAGGCGGTTTGCAGCATCCGGACTGGAAAATTTTTACATCAAGATATCAGTCAAAGTCATAAATTTTATTTTTAAATATCTTAATAAATTGAGGGTCGGTTTGGTAAATAAAGTGTAAATCTCCTTTCTCTTGTTAATTAAGACATACCAGTGTTGTCAAAACCGAACAGGACCGACAGTTGAACCGGGTCGGACCAAAAAATTGGTCTGGTCTGACCTAAATCAGTTTTTTTTTAAGAACCGACATTTTTTTTTTCCTGAATCGGGGTTTAACTATTTTGTTTTGTTATTTTTTTTTAAACTCAAAAAAGTTTATCATATGAGATTTGAACTATTCGGTACTTGGTTTGGGTTTGATAGACCATATAGTTGTAGAACCAAACCAATAAGTAAATGTGGATATCTTATATGATTTGGTTCTCGTAATAGACCTATTTGAACCTCGGTCCGACCTATACCAAAGATTTTCGGTTCAATCATCGGTCCGGTTTTTAAAACATCGAGACATACTAGTATATAAGCACGTGCCTTGCACACGCGCGTATTTTGTAATACTTGGGAAGATGGAACAATAGTCTTTTACAGAACAAATATTTTTTAAATTTTTTACTTACTTAGAAAGAACAAACATCTCATTTTTGACATATGCGTAATTGCCAAACTACCAATAATAACTTTAATGAATAACTTTATTTAGTAAATATAGATAACAATATTTTTGAAAGAAAAAAAAAACACTTTCGTCATGAAACTTAACTTCTCTTATTATATATAATAGTAGTAGTATATATGCGACTAAAAAAGAGCTGCCATAATTATTCTAAAATTATTATTATTATTATTATTATATATATATATATATATATATATATATATATATATGTCAGTTTTCAATTGACATAATTTTTGACAGTAGACCCCAAATAAATAGGAGGATAGCTGGGGGTTGACATGTGGTCGGCGGTCACGGACCGCTGGCCAAATATCATTTTCCATATATATACCTCGATGAGGGAGAGTTTCTGGTTGGTGAAATCCTCCGGGGAGAGGTGGATGGTGCGGAAGGCCATGTCCTGGCACGCCCTCGACCTGTGGATGCACGCCCTCACCTGTCCCCACGTCTCCTCCCCTCCTCCTCCGGCGATCCGCTCCCGCACCCACATGGGCGAGAAGGGCACCCCCCTGGTCTCCATGGGGAAGCTCCCCAGGAGGACGATGCCGAGGACGAGCATGACGACGAGGAGGCACGCGAGGGCCACGGCCCCCGGGTGGAGCATCTTCGGCCCGCTGTACGTGAAGAAGCAGCTGGCCGCGAACACCAGCAGCAGGCCCACCCCGAAGCTCACCCGGTAGTTCACCACCCGCGGGCCCCCCGCGAGGAGGAGGTCCTCGCAGTTGAAGTCGCGGGTGGCCAGGAGCCACACGCCGTAGCCGAGGAGCGGGAAGGAGGAGAGGTAGGTCAAGATGTTGATCACGCTCCCGAGTGTCGGCTTCGGGAGCTGCCGCCTCGCCCGCGGCTCGGTCGATGATGGGGGGAGGTTGACGACGAAGGAGGAGGAGGAGGGGGGATGCGGTGCTGGTGCTGCCGCAACAGTAGCTTCTCCCATGATAGAGCTGGAGAGTGAGTGAGTGAGAGAGAGAGAGAGAGAGAGGATGTATTAAGTGAAGAAGAAGAGGTGCTTGGTGTAGTAGTATATAAGTAGTTGAAGGAGAGTTTTGAACTAGGTCGTTAGAAAGAAGAGGTCAGAAAGCGTTATATATAACGAACTTCCACAATCCTTGGGCAAATATCTCTCCCCGGTTAAATTGCCTGTTATTATACTTTTTAAACTTTTGAGCCAATAGAATTTTACTAGGATTATCCCTACTTATTTTCCCAAAAATAGAAAAGATCATAAGATTTTAAAAACAACATGGGTGTGACCCTGAGCGGGAGTTGACCCATGAGTTACGATATTAGATTTGGCTCATATGTCTTAAAAGAAAATTCTCATGTAAGGCCTGAACCAATCTCAATTATCTACACCTCATGATCCCACCTCCTATCCGATGTGGGACTAAATTACCAACTCTATTGTCACCCCCTTTTTAATGCTCAACCGGAAACGAGATGCAATCCAACAATCTCAACCTTAGCTCGTTTCCGCCAGCCGAACAATCTTAGCACACCTCGGCTACCGGCTACCTTTTGCTCGTTCCCACTAGCCGAGCACCCTTAGCACACCCCCCCCCCCCCCGCTACCTTTTGCTCGTTCCTGCTAACCGAACAACCTTAGCACACCCCGGCTACCGGCTACCTTTTGCTCGTTCCCACTAGCCGAGCACCCTTAGCACACCCAGCACACCCCCCGCTACCTTTTGCTCGTTCCTGCTAACCGAACAACCTTAGCACACCCCGGCTACCGGCTACCTTTTGCTCGTTCCCACTAGCCAAGCACCCTTAGCATATTCCCACTACCTTTTGCTCGTTCCCGCTAACCGAACAACATTAGCACACTCCGGCTACATTTGTTCGTTCCCGCTAACCGAGCACCCAGGAGATCCAACATATTGTCATCTTGGTCTGTTCGACCACAGAACCAAACCTGACACGTTCATCCACACTACCATTGTGTACCAACGTCCACAACGTCTTGCTCCACCTTGGACTCGTCAGATCCACCTTTAAAGCCAATTCGTGTAGTTGATGTTCCTACTCCACCTTAAGAAGAGTCCATATAATTCATGAACATTTAGCAACATCTGTCTCGAACCAATTAGAGCCGTTCAGACCATTCCCGTAACCTTGGGTTCTGATACCACTTGTTGGGAACGCGGTGTGACCCGAATCAAAATTAGCCCATGAGGTACGATATTGGATTGTGCCCATATGCCTTAAAAGAGAATTTTCATGTAAGACCTGAACCAATCACAATTATCTACACATCATCATCCCACCTCCTACCTGATGTAGTACTAAATTACCAACTCCATTGTCACCCCCCCCATTTTGAACGCTCAACCGAAAACGAGATACAATCCAACACAACCGTGCTTCTTTGTACGCGCTTTTGCTCGCGCGCATGAGGCGGCGGAGAGGCCAAGTGCGGAGCGGAGGGAAGGGGGGGCTGTCATCTCGTGTGATCACGTGCGCTTGCCAAAAAACTTTTTTGTTTTGAAAGTACGTAAATCCCACCCGATCTTAAAATAACAAGGCTACAATTACCAAAAAAAATCTAACATATTAATGAGAAAATATATAGAAATTTAAATTACATTAAAATATTTTAAACATGATTTGAATATATTTTAATTAGACTTTGTTATAAATATATTTTTAGAATTTTGGATATATGTTTAGTTAGATAATTCTATAAATATAATTTAAATATTGAATATATTTTAGGTTTAGCATATGTTAAGGTAGTTAGAAAAATTTTAGTTTTGTTTTAGCTACATCAGGAGATAACATATGCGATTGTTAATTTTTTTTTTAAATTTTTATATTAATAATTTATGATATACATACAACTTAGACAACTAATTTTTTTACCCGTTTCTAAGCTCATTATAAATAGAGATGTGTACTGTAATAATAAGATTTTACTTCTTCTTCTTCTTCTTCTTCTTCTTTTTTCTATAGCTTGTAATGAATCCAAACACGATTGATTCATGATTGTTTGGCTAAATTATCCTAATAAACACCATAATTTTTAAATCGATTTTCGTACCCAAAATTTATAAATTGGTCTAGCATCCGAATTTTATAAGTTGTTCTTCTGAAACATCTTTCGTTAATTTTAAAATACACCGAAATTACTTCAAAAAAATATTTGACAATACAAATATTTAAATTACATTTTTCTACTATAAATTTTTTCGTCAATTTTAAAATTTTGAACCAATATAATTTTATTAGGATTATCACAATTTATTTTCCAAAGGAAGAAAACTGAAACAGATCACAAGATTTTAAAAGCACATAAATCTTTCACGATCCTAACATATCAAGGCTACAATTGATATGTATTGGAATAATAAGATTTTATGTTTTTTTTTGTAGCTTGTAATGAATCTGATTAATTCATAACTGTTTTTATAAAACGTTCGGTATTCTCTTAGATTTAGTTTCCCTCTTTCCGTTAATTAATGGGGAAAAATTATTTGTTAACATAGAGTTAAATAACAAATGGGCCAATGGGCTCCCATCTCATAATCTAGAACCTTTCACCGCACCTCAACTATTTATGTGAAAATCTCCTTCAAATCTAGTTTATCGTAAATGTAATATAATAATTTAAACAATAATCCAAAGTGGTCTAATATAAATTATACAAAAAAATTCGTACATATGGATAAAATTTTCTTAATTTATATCGAAGGGGACAAATTTGAACAATTTACATATAGGGGGATAAGGCACCACTAGAGATGACATATCTTAGGAGAGAGAGAGAGAGAGAGAGAGAGAGAGAGTGCGTCATCTCCACTAGCGTCTTATAGTGGCAAATAAGTAGGGCGCTATTAGAGTTGGGGCCCTAGAAAGAGAGTGGGTGGGGCACCAACTCCATTGGCGCCCACCATATTTTTTTAATAAACAATTTTTTTTGTTATTGTTATTGGTATATTTTAGATGTTGTTATCCAATATATCAAATATAAGAGGATAATTAAAAACACAAGATAACAAGAAGAAGAAACCTAAGAAACCAATAACTTTTAAATTTAAAAAGGCAACTAAAAACTTCAATATTTCTAATTTTTAAACATACAAAATAGGTCTTAGCTACGAACACTATGAACACGTTTAAATCATCTCTAATAATTTATGCATACAATATGTCTGAGACCTAGTCGATTTCTTCGGTCCTTTGTATTCTCCGTAAGGAGGATCTGAATCTGAACTAGCATTCTCTTGAGTGTCTACCTCTTGCATTTGTTGAGTAGAAACTAGAGCTGATGGATTCGACATCCACTGAGTCTCTTGAGTAGGTATTGGAGCTGATGGAGTCGACATCCACTGTGTATAGTCACCCATATCGCCTGTAATGCCCTGCACAACATGGTGCATTACGATGAGTCAGAATTGGGAACAAGTATTGATTTAAGTTTGGTTTTATGTCCAAGTTTTACGCATAATTCTCTACGGTCGATATTTTATCCCATTGTGGACAGAAGCACAAAGTCAACAACGTGAGTGGATCAGTGGGTTAGTTTAGAGCAGTTCAGAGTTAGCAAAATTTGAGCGATGATACAGTCTTCTTCGATCTGGTCGAGTCAGATGATTGAGAAGCATGGTCTGCTCGTACGGTTATACCAGTTAAGTGGATCATAATTCACATCATACCACAGAGTTAAGAAAACATGCGGTATCATATAATCGCAGTAATATATTGTGTTGGCTCGACAGAATGATAGGCAGATAAGTATAAGGTGGGCGGATCTGTCCCTTCTTTTCTACTTCTTCATTCCTAATAAAACTTACTTGTGTGCGAGTAACATCGGAGAATCAATGTGCGTGGTTCGAACAAATACAAGTTGTAACATATGTTGAACACTAAGATAGAATATTGAATAAGTATCGAGACAAGCAGTTATGGCGCAACGCCACAGAACTGCCAGTATGCGGACAGTGGAAACGTGCATCGGTGCACGAGTATAAAATAGTAACTTTTTGTCAGCGAAGCATGGAGTTGTGGTTCGAAACCATACAACTATTGGAAGGGGTATGGAGCCCATGAAACACTGTGTCGAGAAGCATCATGGTGCCTTGTAATATCATGTAAACCCTCTCGACCAAATTTAGGTATGCTTGGCTTAGAGAGAGATTAGGGTTAGTTTGGAGACATTTAGAATTAGAATATGGTGTTTTAAATAACCGTACAAATTTTGTATCACTTGGTGCACCTTGCCGTTGTTTCTATATTTGGAGCGCTACTCTAGATTTTGACTTCCAATAAATTTTACTCCCTTGACCTAAATGTGCCAGTCTTCTATTCTGACCTTTGTGTCACTCATAAATATCCTCTCCTGTGCTTATTTTAATCGCACAACAATCGTCAGACAATATCTAATTTTAAATCCAAACTTCGTACCTATGCCGTTCCAATCGAAATTGGAGACACAACATTGACCCGTTTCTTACCACCAAATATATGACAATAATTTATTCTGAGTCTTCTACGTCCAGGATACTTGTGTCACCCCCAATTGTGTCATGCTCTGATCTCCCACAGGTAATCTGTCATCCCCGCTAGGCGCGAATCACCGCGACAGCGCTCCCGTAGGACGATCTTTTTTATCTGGATGTGATGCCGCACGAGCATAAGCTGCGTTCGTGCAAGGCTATGACTCCGAACATGTGGTAAGATGACTAAGCCGCAGAGTCGCACAAATAGTCCGAATGCAGCAGAATAAAAAATGAGCAGGCGATTGGTAACAAGTTTACAGAGTCGTCAATAGCGGAAGCATTGAATAACACAACTATGGAGGTAAACAAGTCCTTTATTGATATTGAACATGTATTACAAGCGGCGCTAGGCCGAGATTACAAGTCTCTCAAGTCCTCTCTCTCTTGAATCAATAAAAGCGTGCAAAGTGGCTACATTTATTGAATGATACACAGACGATGTTCCAACATTATGTCTTGTATATGCGCTTCAACTCCAGACGTAACGCTCTAAGGCTCCAGAGCAAACTCCATGCCTTAGCTCTCACGAAGGGAGTTTTCACTCCGAACAAGGTTCTCCCTCACCTTGTGTAAACCCCCTAAATTTTCAAATTATTAAATCTTGGATTTTTCCCAATTTTCTGGAATTTTCTGGGAATTTTCTGTAATTAAAATCAAGGTTTTTAATTAATAAATGATTTTTAATTGGCAATAAATAATATTAAAATATCATGAAAATAACATTTTTGGGTGTAAAATGAAAAATTGGACTTAGGGTAATTTTTCTGGATTTTTCTGGGCCTCAGAACTATTTTTAAATGCCAAAAAATAATTTTTCAAATTAATTAATTAAATTAACTGTTTATTTTTATTATTATATTTATTTTTATTATTTATATTTAATTTTAATTTTTATTTCTTCTGGGCCGGCCCGGCCCAGTGGGCCGAAGCCCAGCCCAGCCGCCCGTTCTTATCGGGTCGGGTCGGGTTCAGCCGAACCCGACCCGCCGCAGCCCGACCCGCCAGCCCGGTCTCCCCAGCCCCCACGTCGCCCCGCGTCCAGCGCCGGCCATCGCGCGCAGCGCCGCGCGTTCCGCGCCCCGCTCGCCGCGCTCCGTGCCACGTCGCCCACGATCCGCCTTGGTCGGCCCCCTAACCACCTCGCTCCTCCCTATATAATTCCCCCCCCCCCCCGCTCTCTTCTCCGGCCACCCCAATTCCCTCCGGCCGCCCTAGCCTACCCTGCCACCGCCTCGCTCCACGCCGCAGCCCGCCTCCTCGCCGTGCCCCGCCGACCGCCGCCGACTTCTTCTCCTCCCTCCTCCCGCAGCAGAGCCGCTCCGCCGTCCTCCGGTCGACCCCGACAGCCCCGCCGACGCCGAGCCGCAGCAGCCGCTCGAACTCGCTCCGGCGACCGCCGCCGCCTCCGCCGAGTTCGCCCCGCCTCGAGCCGGCCGTCCCCGAGCCGCCCTCGGCCTCCCCTCCGGCGTACCCCGGCCGGCCACCCACCGCAGCAAACCCTAACCCTAGCCCTAATTTCCATTTTCGTGTCCGACACGAGTCGGACACGCCTCGAACCTGAATTTTCAGGTCCCCTTCAGGTACGTGTAACTTTTGCCTCGTAGCTCCGTTTTTAATTCCGCAAATTGTGTTGTGAAGCCTGTATGACCCTCTCGGTGTCCGGATAAACTGTTCGGGACATCGCATCCTGTGGTGATCGCACACCGCGATCCAAAAAAGGAAAAACCAGACCCTGTTTCACCCCGGAACTGAGTCCGCCCCGCCAAACGGGACGACTTGGTCGCGTACGGTCTTCACAGATACGTACGCATCGTCGATACGGACGTGTGAGTTTTCGTGGAAGCTGATTCGGGTGTGCGTGCACACCGGAATCAACGCGTATCCGCGGACATCGCCCCGTATCCGCCTTTTCGGCATTTCACCCTAACTTCGTGCACACACGTCGGATCGAGACGAAACTTACGCCATCGGACTCGTAGCAATACGCTGGTCCTGTGGGTCAAGTTTGGTTCGATTCTGAGAACGTTGACGAAATCGCGTGTCGTGGGCCCCACAGGCCCCGCTCGACGGACGATTTTGTGTTCGGCTCATCGGAATCCAAATCTGGAAGTTCCGTTGGGTTCGTATCAGCGTTCCTGACCTGTTGACACTAAGTTTGGTGAAATTGGAGACCGTTGACCCGGACACGTTTTTTCGGTGCAAAGCGGGCCCACCGGCGGACCCCGTTTTGACCCGAAACTGCCGTTTTTGCCCTTGTCTCCAAATTGGACCCAAGGACAGGCGTTTCTAGCTATTTGACATCTTCTGAGCATGATGGTAATGTCTATTTCAGCATTTGGACTCATCTCTGGATATTTCCCCGAAGAACTATTAATCAGATCCAAACAACAGGCAAGTACCTGCACTTCAAGTTTATTCTTTATATTGTGATAATTAATTCCTTGCTCTACTAGCATCATTGGATGATTACACGTAGTGTTAGAACACTGGATTTTCATGTCTTGAATACTGGAGTTCATGTCTTGTTTTCGTGTCGGGTGGGAGAATACTAAGGAGGCATGTAGTTTACCCTTTCCCCTGGATTGTCTAATAGCTGTTGGTACACGACTGTCCATCAGCCGGATCTCGATTATAATGTCTAATAGCCGTTTATGACGGCCGGATTAGCCTTATAAACCCCTACATGCCAACTAAGTATTCTAAAAACAAACACAAGTTCACACAGATAGTTCTGGTCATGTCATATTCCTTGCTGGCTATTGTAGTTTCATTCCTGTTTCATTTATTCCTGTTTCTCATATTCCTGTTTCCAGCTAACTCTGAGATGATAATGTTCTGCTAATGCTGTTTCTCAACATGATATCCAATATTTAATTGTCATAAAATATTTAGTTTAATCTTGTTGTGCACTGTGTACTTTGCTCCTTTCCTGACTGGATCTGTTGATTTAGGCGATGATGAGGATCTTGCCCCTACTTATTATGGTCCCTATGAGGCAGCAGGTGATACAGTTGCAGAGCCAGTTCCCGCACAGGAAGCTACTCCTGCTGAGTAGTTAGCAGTAGTTATCTTAGTTTTGCTCTTTATCTTAGCAATCGGGTTTGTCCCCGATTTCATTCTGATTTCTGTATTAAAATATTTGAATCTGTTGTCACATTTATTTCAGTTGCAATCTTAAGTTTCATTTCTCATTATTATCTTGCCTATGTTATTTGTGAATGAGCTAGTTAGTAAATCTGGATTTGACCTAGACAGCGTACTACCGCCGATTCTGCGGCGTAGGCTGGACGTACCCACGCACTCGTGCCCGAATTTCCGGGTGCGGGTCGTGACACATTTTTGTGGTGGCCCATGCAGGTCAAACGACTAAATTGTTCGGTTTCAACTTAGGGACCGAACAGGCCTGCAATAAGATTGAGGATTCTAGGAAAAGCTCATTCACAGTATAGGGTCCTGATTTCAATTCTTAATATCACTTCTGATCAATTTTTCCTATCGCCCTTGATTTCCAAGTATTCTATTCTGATCTTCCTATCCCTTAATCTTTCTGAATGGTCCAGACCAGGAACACAGTAGGAGGCACATCAGAACCAACTGAGCAGAATGTGCCCGAGACTCTTGCACTCCCGCCGCCTCCATCTGTTCCGGCAGTTACTCTGGATGGGGCACAGCTACTCGGAGTGTTCCAGGGACTAGTGGAATCCCAGAAAGAACAGACTGCACTTCTGCGGACCAGCCTCTCAGAAGCTATTAAGTCCCAGGAGTTGCCACTCAAGAGGCCAGGGAGTGCCAAAGACTTCAAAAACCTCAGACCCTTGGAATTCTACGGAACTGAGGGCATTCTCTATGCCGATGAGTGGATAGAGAACGTCGAGAGACTCCTGAAGACTGCTCGGGTTCCTGATGATCTTAAAGTGGAGTCTGCAAGCCTGCAACTGTTCGATATAGCTCGGACCTGGTTTAGAGACGAACCTCAACTATCTGCTCCTGACCTCACCTGGGAAGATTTTAAGAGGCTATTCAAGGAGAAATTCTACCCCGAAGTGGCTCGGGAAGCTCTCGAAAGCCAATTCGAGAGACTGGAGCAAGGTAACCTGACTGTTGATGAATATACTGCTGAATTTAGCAGGTTAAGCCACTTTGCGGAGTACATGGTTCGAACCCCGGAGGACAGAGCCCGTAGATTCAAGAAGGGGCTATCTCCGGATATTCGCCTTGCTGTCACCACCAGCCGAGCTCGCACCTACGAGGAAATATTGAGCGTGGCACAAGGCGTTGAGAGAGACATGGGGCATAAGCTAAAGCGAGAAAGAGATACCGGAAATGCGGGACCCAACAAACGCCCTTTCCAACAACAACAGCAGAGGGCCCCGCAACAAGCTCAGCGTCCTCTCCCTCGAGCTCCAGCACCCCAACACCAGGCCCAGGGACAGAACCAACAAGCTGCTGCTTGTAACTATTGTCATAGACCAGGCCATACTTGGCAAGTTTGCAGAAAGAGGCTAGGTGTTTGTCTACTTTGTGGCTCAGCAGCACATCAAGTGAGGGACTGTCCCGCTGCTCAAGGACGCGGACAGGCTTACGTAATGACCGTGGAGAACGCGCAAACTCTGGAAGCAGCTAATGCGCGTAAGTGATTCGTAGATATCTTTTCTAGTATTATTTTCGTGCCTATTGGTTCGTGACCTCAGCCCCAACCTAGTAATTTTGAACTTGCTAAATACCTGGTATGCTTTTAAATTTGATAACTGTTTTAGAGGATTTTGCTATTGTGCTTATTTTGTGTTATTTTGTGAACTTCAATAATTTGCACCTCCTTTTCATCATCATCTAGCGTACTTAATTTTGCTGAACTTGACTTATGCTGCTATTTTATAGCCTAGTTTTGCAAGCTTACCCTTTATCGGGCTTGTTCATGACACATGTATTATTGAGGCCTGATCAACCCCACTAATACAAGTGTCTACTCAGAATCAGTGTACTACGGTCTGATCAACCTTAGTGCATTTTGATTCGCACTTCGCACAACTACTTTACGTGGATTGAGATATATAGTTGACTAGTATACTTGCCCCTAAATACGTCCGAGCATATCGTTTCAGCATTACCAGAATAGAACCTCGATCCTTAACCGCCTGACAATTCCCATTAGAATTCCTGAAAAACGCCTTGATCCCTATACCTCTGTTCTACCACCTCGCCCTTAAACTCTTTATTATTGATTCTCGTCTTTCCTCATTTCGGAAAGACAAGGACCTGTGGTTGGTATAAGTTGAATTGTAGTGCTAGACATACCCCTCAGACCGGACGAATTGATGATAACCCTTTATGACTAAGACAAGACCCTATGTGCTGTGTTTTGTGTTGCAGACTTAAGATTCAATACCATGATTTATTAAGTTGGGACCTAGCTTTACTAGTTGTACAGTCTTAGAGGATATGGGTAAAATTCTAAGTTGGGTAGCGACCGCAATGTTCACCTAAGAGAAACCCGTTAGACTGTAATCAAGTGAGATTGGACAGAGAGAACCCTGCCATAATTTAAATTTTGAGGACGAAATTTTTGTAAGTTGGGTAGGTTGTAAACCCCCTAAATTTTCAAATTATTAAATCTTGGATTTTTTCCAATTTTCTGGAATTTTCTGAGAATTTTCTGTAATTAAAATCAAGGTTTTTAATTAATAAATAATTTTTAATTGGCAATAAATAATATTAAAATATCATAAAAATAACATTTTTGGGTGTAAAATGAAAAATTGGACTTAGGGTAATTTTTCTGGATTTTTCTGGGCCTCAGAACTATTTTTAAATGCCTAAAAACAATTTTTCAAATTAATTAATTAAATTAACTGTTTATTTATTATTATTATATTTATTTTTATTATTTATATTTAATTTTAATTTTTATTTCTTCTGGGCCGGCCCGGCCCAGTGGGCCGAAGCCCAGCCCAGCCCAGCCCAGCCGCCCGTTCTTATCGGGTCGGGTCGGGTCGGGTTCAGCCGAACCCGACCCGCCGCAGCCCGACCCGCCAGCCCGGTCTCCCCAGCCCCCACGTCGCCCCGCGTCCAGCGCCGGCCGCCGCGCGCAGCGCCGCGCGTTCCGCGCCCCGCTCGCCGCGCTCCGCGCCACGTCGCCCACGATCCGCCTTGGCCGGCCCCCTAACCACCTCGCTCCTCCCTATATAATTCCCCCCCCCCCCGCTCTCTTCTCCGGCCACCCCAATTCCCTCCGGCCGCCCTAGCCTACCCTGCCACCGCCTCGCTCCACGCCGCAGCCCGCCTCCTCGCCGTGCCCCGCCGGCCGCCGCCGACTTCTTCTCCTCCCTCCTCCCGCAGCAGAGCCGCTCCGCCGTCCTCCGGTCGACCCCGACAGCCCCGCCGACGCCGAGCCGCAGCAGCCGCTCGAACTCGCTCCGGCGACCGCCGCCGCCTCCGCCGAGTTCGCCCCGCCTCGAGCCGGCCGTCCCCGAGCCGCCCTCGGCCTCCCCTCCGGCGTACCCCGGCCGGCCGGCCACCGCAGCAAACCCTAACCCTAGCCCTAATTTCCATTTTCGTGTCCGACACGAGTCGGACACGCCTCGAACCTGAATTTTCAGGTCCCCTTCAGGTACGTATAACTTTCGCCTCGTAGCTCCGTTTTCAATTCCGCAAATTGCGTTGTGAAGCCTGTATGACCCTCTCGGTGTCCGGACAAACTGTTCGGGACATCGCGTCCTGTGGTGATCGCACACCGCGATCCAAAAACAGAAAAAACCAGACCCTGTTTCACCCCGGAACTGAGTCCGCCCCGCCAAACGGGACGACTTGGTCGCGTGCGGTCTTCACAGATACGTACGCATCGTCGATACGGACGTATGAGTTTTCGTGGAAGCTGATTCGGGTGTGCGTGCACACCGGAATCAACGCGTATACATCGTCCCGTATCCGCCTTTTTGGCATTTCATCCTAACTTCGTGCACACACGTCAGATCGAGACGAAACTTACGCCATCGGACTCGTAGCAATACGCTGGTCCTGTGGGTCAAGTTTGGTTCGATTCTGAGAACGTTGACGAAATCGCGTGTCGTGGGCCCCATAGGCCCCGTTCGACGGACGATTTTGTGTTCGGCTCATCGGAATCCAAATCTGGAAGTTCCGTTGGGTTCGTATCAGCGTTCCTGACCTGTTGACACTAAGTTTGGTGAAATTGGAGACCGTTGACCCGGACACATTTTTTCGGTGTAAAGCGGGCCCACCGGCGGATCCCGTTTTGACCCGAAACTGCCGTTTTTGCCCTTGTCTCCAAATTGGACCCAAGGACAGGCGTTTCTAGCTATTTGACGTCTTCTGAGCGTGATGGTAATGTCTATTTCAGCATTTGGACTCATCTCTGGATATTTCTCCGAAGAACTATTAATCAGATCCAAACAACAGGCAAGTACCTGCACTTCAAGTTTATTCTTTATATTGTGATAATTAATTCCTTGCTCTACTAGCATCATTGGATGATTACACGTAGTGTTAGAACACTGGATTTTCATGTCTTGAATACTGGAGTTCATGTCTTATTTTCGTGTCGGGTGGGAGAATACTAAGGAGGCATGTAGTTTACTCTTTCCCCTGGATTGTCTAATAGCTGTTGGTACACGACTGTCCATCAGCCGGATCTCGATTATAATGTCTAATAGCCGTTTATGACGGCCGGATTAGCCTTATAAATCCCTACATGCCAACTAAGTATTCTAAAAACAAACACAAGTTCACACAGATAGTTCTGGTCATGTCATATTCCTTGCTGGCTATTGTAGTTTCATTCCTGTTTCATTTATTCCTGTTTCTCATATTCCTGTTTCCAGCTAACTCTGAGATGATAATGTTCTTCTAATGCTGTTTCTCAACATGATATCCAATATTTAATTGTCATAAAATATTTAGTTTAATCTTGTTGTGCACTGTGTACTTTGCTCCTTTCCTGACTGGATCTGTTGATTTAGGCGATGATGAGGATCTTGCCCCTACTTATTATGGTCCCTATGAGGCAGCAGGTGATACAGTTACAGAGCCAGTTCCCGCACAGGAAGCTACTCCTGCTGAGTAGTTAGCAGTAGTTATCTTAGTTTTGCTCTTTATCTTAGCAATCGGGTTTGTCCCCGATTTTATTCTGATTCCTGTATTAAAATATTTGAATCTGTTGTCACATTTATTTCAGTTGCAATCTTAAGTTTCATTTCTCATTATTATCTTGCCTATGTTATTTGTGAATGAGCTAGTTAGTAAATCTGGATTTGACCTAGACAGCGTACTACCGCCGATTCTGCGGCGTAGGCTGGACGTACCCACGCACTCGTGCCCGAATTTCCGGGTGCGGGTCGTGATACCTTGCAAGCAATCTGGTGGGTTATCAATACATGAATGCACTGGTAGGGAGGCTTCTCGTCCGCTCGACAAATTCAAACACATTATAAAGGTTTCATGCACCATCTATTAAGTTATCTTTCTAGTCTTGCCTTAGGAACAGTTTCATGGCATAATGTACAAGCCTAATTCGTATGGCAGTGTACCGTACGATATAAGAGTAATACGGCGAGACTTACCAACTTACCATTCGTTCTTCCCTGTCAACGGCAACCAAGTTAAACCAAGCACGAGTATATAAAATAAAATCCAAGAAAAATGCATAAGCAAACACAATTATCACGGATGGGGTTCTGATTCAGGTGCACGAGTTACACGGATACTCGGGTGTATTGCAATGGATTCTTAGGTGTTGAATATGTACAAATGTCTTATATTCATAATCGTTCAGGTGTTTCAGATTACTGGATGCAATGACTGGCACACGAATTATCGCTAAGTGAGGATGACTTATCTATATGAACATCAGTCGCTGGCATAGCCATAAAAGACAGGTTGTAGTCTTGAGCGAGAATGGCGTGCAACGAAAGAACACAGTGCGCTATATGCCATCCTGCCCGAATATGAGACTACTTAGTCTTTGAGCGAGAATGATGTAAAACGAAAGAATACGGTGCGCTATATGTCATCCTGCCAGAACACGAAGACTAACACGATGGTCCGTCCGGATCAGATCAGATCGACCCCAGTGCCCCAGAGACCGTCCGCAGGAACCCATTGAATACCTTGTGAACAAGTTGTCCGCGACATGCAAGTCTTGGGTCTCAGATTTACGGGATTCATGACACGACATGTTAATTCTGGTTCAGAACGAGTATGCTCCACGAGCTGTAATTCTTGCTTTACTTGACATGATTCTCGTTCAAAGTTAAACTTGACATGATTCTCCTTCAGAGTTAAACTTGACATGATGTATTCCCCCTGGTTCGGGAACTGCCTTGGCGACCTAACGGTCCCGAATACTTGCAGGTTTATATTGAACAGAAGGACTATTTGATAGTCTTCTGGCTAACTAGATGCATGCATGATATGAATAGTATTACTAGATCGTGGCATAAAATTATGTGACAAGCATTGAAATGAGGCAAATGAGTATAAGTTACAATATAAGCAGGCAAGCATGTATTTGTTGGAAACATAAGCATAAAAAAACATATTGTATAGTCTATCTTAGAACACAAGCCTCTACGTTAGCACGGATCTAAGGGGTAGTACAAGGAGTGAAACCGTACAGGGACATATCGGGCGACATAATCCATAAGGCGTGTAATGTAAGCAAGTGAAGCAGTGCATTACGAAGAGTATATAATGATCTACTCGAGGCATAGCGGGGTCTACTTGCACGAAGCAAAGGTAGCATGTGAGGGTCCATGTTATAATAAGCCAAGTTTCATTTCCATGTTCTAACACAAGCAATACAATATGGGATTATTCCCTTAGCTATGTGCATTGTATTCTTTATTAGTATGCAATGGATGATTCACCTAACGACTATTTAACACCCTGATTTTTCTAAAAAATTTAAAATAATTTCTCCCAATTTTTTCGATAATTTTCTGGAATAAAAACTAAGGTATTTTGTGATTAAAGGATTTTTAAATGATGTTAATGTCACCACCCCATTTCCAGAGCCGAGTATTTTTTTTTAAATTTAGTTAATTGTGTATTATTTATATTTAATTGTATTTATATTTAATTAATGATTGTATTATTTTTATATTGATTGTTTTAGGATTTTGGCTAGCCTGGACCCATGTCAGACCCTAGTGGACCCATGTTCGACCCAGCCCATACCCCTGTGAGACTTATTTTTGGGTTTAGAATATTTATTATATTTTTAGAAGGTTAGTGGGAGAGATTTGGAGCTAGTTTGAGTGCTTTTGGAAACCGAAACCAAGTGAGTAGGGGCATTTTGGGAATTTGGTGACTTATGTAAACCCCATTTATTCTCTTGGCCGGCTCCAACAGCTGTAAAACCCCTATTTTAAAAAAAAATTATTTATTATTTTTATTAATTAATAATTTAATTATGGTAATTATATGCTAAATAGGATAAGTAGATTTTTATTAATTTTTATTTTAGGTGTTCGGACACTTAGAGGACTTATGGGACCATCAGAAATTTTTCGAAATTTATTCCATGTAGGAGCCCCTTAAGCAGTTGCTAGCCTGATGGTGTGCATTATTCTAATCCATGAATTTTCTTATGAGTATATATATAATATATATGTATACACAAATATATATATGTATATATATATTTAGAAAGGAAAAGAAAAGAAAGAAAAAGAATAATTAAATAAAAATTTACTAAGTTTAATAATAATAATAATAATAATAATAATAATAATAATAATAATAATAATAATAATAATAACAAAACAATACTATACATTCCTTAACAAAAAAAAAAAACTCCAATGACCCGCCTAATAACACTATACCCTCCATCCAGCAACTAGTAACCAACAGGGACCCGCCCCCCCCCCCTTTAGCGTTGCATTAGTCCAGAGAACCCCTTCAGCCTATTCTCTTCTCTTTTTATACGCGGATCCGAACCACTTCTCTCCCTCTCTTCCTATTTATATATATATATATATATTATTTCACAAAAACCCTAACCTAAATTTTCAGACCTCCTTTTCCCATCTAAAGCCGTCACCGCAGCCAGAGAAGCCCCACCAAGCCATCCAACCATCCCGTCGACTCCGACCTCGCACCTTGCAGAATCTCACTCGAGGCACCTTCGCTCCGGAGTGATTTCCCGTCGACTCGCTCAACCAAACGCTGTTCCATCTTCATAGGTATGATCACCCCTTAACCCTCTTCCATATTTGTTTTATAGCCAACCTCGAAAAATGTGTACCCCTAGGTAAAAAATAGCGTCCAAGTCGGCGCGAGCAGACAGAATTCTGGAATCGCAGAATTCCAGAATGACCACCCATATTGCCGAGTTCATATCTCCCACCACAGAGATCCGAATTCGGTAATTCTTTTTGATACCTGTAGAATACTTGACCTAGTTTATTTTCTGTTAAATAACCATATGCTATTAGTTGTTGTGGACATAAATATATTCATCACAAAACTGCGCGCACCCACTTTTTCCAGTTTTCCAAAAGTTGGAAAATGGAGCGCGCCCCGCCAAATGGGACCGTCCCGCCGTGTGCCAAGTATACCGAATGGTGCACGCAGCATAACCAGACACGTGAAAATTTGTGGAGACTGATTCGGACGCGTGTGCGCGCCGAAATCAGACCGTATCCACGGACACACTCTGTGTCACAACTTTTGTGGAACTCGCGCGTATTTTGTGCACGCTTATCAGATTGAGACGAAACTCGTGCCACTTGACTCATAGTAACGCGCTGGTCCTGTGACCCAATTTTCACGCATTTCTGAGATGGTTGACCAGATCGCCAATTGGCGGGCCCCACAGTTGACTTTTTGGACAAAATTGTGTTCGGCTCATCGGAATCCATATTTGGACATACCGTTGGGTTCGTATTGACATTTAGAGTTGTTTGACCTATAGTTTGTCCCATTTAGAGACTGCTACCCTTGGCACGCTTTTCGGTGCAAAGTGGGCCACATGTGGACTCCACTTTTATCTGAAATTATCGTTTTGCCCCTGTGTCCAAATTGGACGAAAGGAAAGTGGTTTTTAGCTATTTTGCTTATTCTGGGAACGTTGGTGATGTTTATTTCAGCATCCGGAGACGTTCATTCTGAGACCGTAGCTTCTGACTCTTGGTGTTGACATTGGGACACTACATTTTGCAGCCTTCTTGCCAGGCAAGATACCTTGCCAAATTGTTACAGTACTTTTGCATGCTATTTATATTTCCTTATATTTATTGCATTTCTGTTTATTCTTGCATGTGTAGTTTTCTTTCAGTCATTACTATATATTAGATATGTTGACACACACTTGACACTTAGTATCATAGAGGACAATCATTAGGCGTATGGGCTTTAACCACTCTGGTAACACTGTAGTCACTTGCACGCACTATGGTGGGTCGTGTCCGATGGTCGCTACTCCCGAGGTATGTCGATTGATGGAGTCCGAGGGTCGCTACCCCCGAGGTATGCCGGCTGATGATGTTCATGGACGAGTGCATGAGTTGTGAGGCTTAGATCGAGTAGACTACCCTTGCCCATACGTCGAAAAGTTGTCCTCATTTGCATTCATATAGATGGTCTTGTACAGCGTACTTATTTATTTTCAAATTATATGCATGTTTACTGTATTCAAGTTGGCTCGTATTTTCTGTATCTTGTTACGTCCCTCTGAGGACCTGGTCCTCTGCCAGGTGTATCTGCTCTTGAGTATTTGCAGGAGTACGGGCCTGGACCTGACGCATTCCTTTCTACCGAGGAGGTCTTACCTTCTGAGCATCGTTGATTATCTGGCGATGGATTCTTTTAGCTGATAGACTTCTATCTTCACATTATTTTATATTGGAGATTTTATACTCCTCTCTCATTTTAGTTTTGGATATAGTCATTGGTAGTGGATTTGTCTCCACCCGACTATTATTTTAGATATTTCAGACTCCTTATTCTAGTTTAGTATTTCTTTTCTATGACTTGTTGTGTGGATGAGATTAGCATATCTGTGACTTGCGACATTATATATACCACATGTGAGTTTATATTCATATTACAGCGTACGTATGGGTTATGGTTTCCATATATTGGAGTTGCCATATCCATGCGGCTGGCATGCTTACGTGTTCCTAGTCCTACGTATTTGGGACTGGGGTGTGACATGTTTTTGTGGTGGCCCATGCAGGTTGAGTTAGCCGTTTCGGTTACGTAACTGTACCGAGCCGGCCTGCACCTAGGACTAGAATTTTAGATCTCATCCACACTTGACAATAACTTACCTTCCTTCCAACATGTCCTACTTAAGTTCTTGCATCCTGCTTGATTCATGTACTCTTCTTAATCCTTCGTCCATCTCTTGCAGAGAGATGAATTTGAATAACGTGCATGCCGCCACCGGGGACAAGACGTCTCCAGGGGACGACGACCAACCACTAGGAATGACCCCAACGACACCTCTTCTTCCCGGACCGGATGGACCGACTAGCAATCCAATTCCATCAACCCCCTCCACGATACCTAATGGGACATTTCCAGCTCCACTAGCACCGCAGGATGGCCAGACGCATCTGTTCCAATTCTTCCAGATGATAATACAGGAACAGAGGCAGCAGGCAGCCGAGCAGAGGCAGCAGGCAGCCGAGCAGAGGCAAGAATTTTTGGCAGCACTGGAGAGGATGGTGTCACGCCCCAGTCCCAAAGATACGTAGGACTAGGACACGTAAGCATGCCAGCCGCATGGATATGGCAACTCCAATATAGGGAAACCAAATCCATACGTACGCTGTAATATGAATATAAAATCCACAAGTGGTATAAAATGTAATACAAGTCACAGGGTAAAATTTAAATCTCATCCACCAAAATCATATAGAAATAAATAACCAGTATCTATGAAACTAGATCTCAATAAGAAGGATCTAAAGATAATAGTTGGATGGAAACAAATCCACTACCAACTCGAATGGAAAGTAAATACAATATAAGTACAACTCACTCAAACAATATAAGTACCAGCTACCAATCACGGCTCGAAGAGAAGACATCCACGAAGCATCTATATCCTTCCAAATCTGCGCTCCTGCAAATACTCAAGAACAGGTACACCTGGCAGCGGACCAGGTCCTCAGAGGGACATAACAAGTATACTTAAACACATGCCAATAAAGTACTGAAATAAATGTCCAATGGGTCGCCTAACCGTCTAAAGTGAATGCAGTTAAGAACAACTTTCTAACAAGCGAGCTATCTGGCTGAGAACTGGGATTGGCATGACTCTCTCGGAGAACCAGGGGCCTCAAAGGCATGTCGTCTTTTGAACGGCAGAGGCCCGCTAAGTAGTAAAAGGGTCATCACCGCCCGTATCTCCAGCGGAGCTTCCGGGTTACAGAAGGAAAAGTGTAAAGGAGCTCAAATGCGGTACTTGTTTTTCTCCCCACCCCATGCTCTAAGCATGTCACATCCATGACACGATTTGGTTCATAGCCTATTCTTAGTACCCTAGCCCAATCCTGCAACCAAACAAGGACAAGGATGGGACTACCGTACTACAATAGGCTATGTCCCTAGACCTCTAATAACTGCTAAGTCTACTAGCATGCAAAGTTTCTAACAGCAGTTATTCCTAACGCACGACTCACACGTACAGGAGGCCAATCCTGCACGCCAGTCCGTGATCTATATGAGACTCACAACTCGTGTAACAACTGTGTCACGGCCGATGAACCTAAAGATGCTACATGATGATGGGGTAGTCTCATAAACAAGGTCAATGCAAATACATAAATAAAAACATACCGCGACGACACCGTCGCGCGCACTTTATATAACATTTAAAATATATGAAAAGACAGAAAATAAAGATGCATGCCACAAATGGAATATAAATAACTGTACAATGGCAAGGTATACTTGCCTGGCAAGGAAGCTGCAATGTACCAATAACCTGCTCCAGAAATCGCGCAGAACAAATCCAGCATCCTTTGCAAGCAAGCGATTAGGTGCAACTCCAGCACTACATGTAAGGCCAGTCTCTTCATAAATAGCATGTCTAAGTTTGTCAGCAACTTCTTCTCTGCTAATGCCTCTATTATTGCAAGTTTCGGTTATATCGAGGTATGCTTCATCCAAACCCATTGCTATGAAGTTGGGATCATACTTCCGGAATACGTTTCTTGACAAATCACCGTAGTAAGTATATTTCTCGAAATTTGGGGGGACAAATATCAGATCAGGACATAATTTATGAGCAATAAAACCAGGCATTGCAGCACGAACCCCAAACTTCCGTGCCTCGTAATTTGCGGTGGATATCATAGACAAGCATCCAACTGCCAAAGGTTTTCCCCTTAAGGCTGGATTTCCTAATGTCTCAACGGCAGCATAAAAAGCATCCATATCAGAATGCAGCCATATTTTTGAAAGGTCACGTGAAGCTTTCAGATCAACAATTTTTTTTTCACAGATCTGCTGAAAATGGGAAATGTCCTTATCTGTAAGCTTGGCACATTGAGCTTGCAAGTTATCTATCTTCTGTTTGAGAATGCCTCTTTCCGCTTCTCGCTCTCAAAGTACTTTGATCCTTTGCTCATCTCATATATAACCCTCTGAACTTTCTCTTTGTCAACTCCATCCATTCCAGCTTTTGCGTTGGTGTATGCAGTGTGATAGGACTGCCACGGCCTGTCTCCATTGGTGCTCGATCCCATCCTTAGTCTTCTCCAAGAAGGAAGAGAAGAAGATGAAGATGAATGGGAGACGGTGATGGTCGTCAATGACGGGGCTGCCAGCGGCCGTGGCTGAGGGACGTCGGAGGGATGGCTATGCAGGCAGTGCACAGGAGGAAGGGGTGGAGAAGTGTGTAGAGAGAGGAGTGTTCGTCGACGTGTGGCGGACAGCAGGGACGAGCCGGCCGGACATGGCTGCTCCGGTCGGCGTCGATGGCAGTAGGGTCCTGGGGGTTAGGGGCGATGCAGATGAAGGAGGAGACGAGTCGACGGGGTCCTCCGGTGGTGAAGAGGGGGAGCCGGGTCTGCTGCACGGTCGGGGCGACTTCTGCTCGACTCCAGCGAGTCGAGTCGAGCAGGGAGGAGTTGTCGACGAGGTGGAGGCTTCAGGCGGCGGAGAAGGCTGGGGAAGGGTTGTGTAATGGAACGGGGAGGAGGGTCGGTTGGCCAGGCTAGGCGGAGCTCCGGCGAGTTCCCGTCGGTGAAGGGGTCGGTTGGGGGAGAAGAAGAAGAGGCATAGTACATGGGGTCGGCTGGGGGTTATACTTTAGGTTTTGTGGTTTAGAGAAGAAAATAAAGAAAAGAGAAAGAAAATTTGTTTATATACATGTGGTGGGTGTTTGACCTAAAAGTTTGGTTTGACTTGGTCAACATCTCTAGGAATTGGGCCTTGGGCTCACATGAGGGTGATGGGCTAGAAATTACATGATTTAAAATGCAAGGATGGGGTTTAAATATACGAGAGCGATGTGCGCGCGTTGCACCTCATGAAAATTATGGGAAAAAATCTACATGAAGGGAAAATTGAGTTTCTTCATGAATTGTCCAATGGCGGGGATGCCTCAATGCATTTTTGCATAAAAGCCCCCCAACAATTGGAAAATTGCACAAAGGCAGAAATTGGATTTAATTAATTAAATCGAAGCGCGCACGATGTTATGAAATTAATTAGGAGTACATGGGATTAAATCAGACGGCCAAAATTGTCAGGGGCGTAGAGGAAACAGTGTAGAATATTAATAAAATTCGGTTTGCACAAAACGGTCCAGATTGTGTCCCCAATTTCAATTGGGACGCACAAGGGTACAAAATTGGGAATTTATTTATAATTAATAAATAACGTCTGCGACGTTTGTTGTGCGGCTATAATATAGTATCAGAGAGCAATATTATAAGTTGCACAAGGGCCAGGAAGGTAGGCGGGCACGTCTAGGTCAATGTTGTAAAATTTCTAGATAGGCAATGGCTAGTGAGGTACTCCAATTATCGAAGCACGGTAAGGTGTGCTACACATTATTTAACTATTGCGTAATTAAATAAAAGCCGTGTTCTAATTCTAATTGGGTTCAAACTAACCCTAATTTCACTATCTAAGCCAGGTAGCCCTAATTTTAGGTGAGGGGGTTTACAGATGGCTGTACTAGCTCCTGCACCAACCCAGGCACTAGTTTTAGTACCACAAGCTCGGGTTGGTTCAGTCAAGGACTTTGTGCAGATGGGCCCTAAGCCATATAAGGGTAATGAGAGTCCAGAGTAGACCACGAACTGGATTGCCAATACCAAGAAGTTGTTAGAGGCATCACAATTACCTTCTGACCTATGGATGATAGGCGTGAGGACTCAGTTAGAAGGCAACGCGCATCACTGGTGGGAATCAATAGAGCGCTAGTTGGGTACGCGTCAGACTTGGGAACAATTCTTGGAATGCTTTGAGAGGAAGTACTTCCCGGATACTGTAAGGGACGCATTGTACGATCAGTTCCTCCATCTAGAGCAAAGGGACAAGACGGTTGATGAGTATGACGCAGAATTTAGCCGTCTCAGTAAGTATGGCACAGTCCTAATACCTAATGACTTAGAGAAGGCTAAGAGGTTTCACCGCGGGCTGACTCAGGAGCTCCAGCACTACACTAGCTCCCAGTCCCGGATCTCTTATGCCGAGCTATTGACAGAGGCCAGGATCCAGGAGGCCATCAGCAAGGGAATCGAAATTCAGCAGAGAAGTCACCAAGGACCAATAAGGATACAGCAAGGAGGACCCATTCGACACCCTTTGACATGCCAGCAATCAGATAGTGCTGCACTATATCCAACCAAGGAGCTCCGTACTTGTCACTATTGTGGAAGGACAGGTCATATTCTAATAGACTGTCATCGTCGATTGGGGTTGTGCATGATATGTGGATCAAGTCACCATCAAGCCCGAGAATGTCCTAAACAGAACCAGAGACCTATGGCATTAGAATCAGGAACACCGCATACACCCTCAAGTATAGAAGACCAAAGGGACTCACCACTGCTTCTACAGTCTGCACAAATGGAGGGGACTAGACCCCAGTTGAATAACCAAGGACAAGGCCAAGCACTCATTATGACAAGTATGGGAGAGCAGACACAGGAAGCCGTAGATACAGGTACGACCTTTTTGTTATAACTGTCTTTGCATACTCATAACCCCATTGTGACACAAGATCTTAGATGCACAAATAGATATAGAAATTATATATATAGTAGTCTAGCAGTTATGAGGATATATTTCTATTCTATCCAGATGGCATACACGCGATGCTAATGGATGACGGGAGTAGCAGTAGTAGTATTCTCCCCCTATCCTTATCTCGCCCTCTTGGGTGACTCATCTCCTCCTTTTATATTCATTCCTTATCTCGTGCGTAACTCTTCCTATCATAGTCATATCTTTCGTGCCATTATGAATTATTTGATATCAACCTCACCCCTATTTTGTTAGTTAAACATAAATGTGTTAGTAATGCTTGATAACTAAGGATGAGTTCTTAATATATATATGCACTATAACAAGATCTGTATTCTTTATTAGTTTAACCCTTAAGTAGCACCATGTAGCCTAGTAGAATTGTTAGATCACTTGAGCTAGATCATAGCCCTAATAGTTAGTCAAGACCTTAAGTGTCTTCCTAAAAACTTAGACTATGCCTAGAAAAGAGTTGAAGGCACTTGTTACGAACTGATGACTATGACAAATCGTCGGCGAGGTAGCGACAGTTGTCGCCAGACGATTATGGTAGAATAGTCGAATTACTTGCAGCCATACTGGCCAGGTGGCGTGGCAGTATTAGACTATGATACTTGACGGTTATGGGAAAAGTCATAGTTATGAGATTCTAGACAGGTATCCCAAGATTCTCGACCCAATAAATGTATTGCCTTACAAACCTAGACAATAGCTTCAAAGAATGTGACTACTAGTAGAAATTTTGTAAGTTGGGTAGTGTAGACGAGTTAGAGGATGATAAAATAGTGGATGGACAATAGATGAGAAAGTGTTAGAATGACAAACCATGAGTTTAGGAGTCCTACTAGAGACCAGTGTAGTGTAATAGTTATAGTTATCATTATGAATATGGGTTAGTGTCAATTTCGAGGACAAAATTTTTATAAGTTGGGTAGAATGTAAAACCCCTATTTTAAAAAAAATTGTATTTATTATTTTTATTAATTAATAATTTAATTATGGTAATTATATGCTAAATAGGAGAAATAAATTTTTATTAATTTTTATTTTAGGTGTTCGGACACTTAGAGGACTTATGGGACCATCAGGAATTTTTCGAAATTTATTCCATGTAGGAGCCCCTTAAGCAGTTGCTAGCCTGATGGTGTGCATTATTCTAATCCATGAATTTTCTTATGAGTATATATATAATATATATGTATACACAAATATATATATGTATATATATATTTAGAAAGGAAAAGAAAAGAAAGAAAAAGAATAATTAAATAAAAATTTACTAAGTTTAATAATAATAATAATAATAATAATAATAATAATAATAACAAAACAATACTATACTATACATTCCTTAACAAAAAAAAAAAAAAAACTCCAATGACCCGCCTAATAACACTATACCCTCCATCCAGCAACTAGTAACCAACAGGGACCCGCCCCCCTTTAGCGTTGCATTAGTCCAGAGAACCCCTTCAGCCTATTCTCTTCTCTTTTTATACGCGGATCCGAACCACTTCTCTCCCTCTCTTCCTATTTATATATATATAGATATATTATTTCACAAAAACCCTAACCTAAATTTCCAGACCTCCTCTTCCCATCTAGAGCCGTCACCGCAGCCAGAGAAGCCCCACCAAGCCATCCAACCATCCCGTCGACTCCGACCTCGCACCTTGCAAAATCCCACTCGAGGCACCTTCGCTCCGGAGTGATTTTCCGTCGACTCGCTCAACCAAACGCTGTTCCGTCTTCATAGGTATGATCACCCCTTAACCCTCTTCCATATTTGTTTTATAGCCAACCTCGAAAAACGTGTACCCCTAGGTGAAAAACAGCGTCCAAGTCGGCGCGAGCAGACAGAATTCTGGAATCGCAGAATTCCAGAATGACCACCCATATTGCCGAGTTCATATCTCCCACCACAGAGATCCGAATTCGGTGATTATTTTTGATACCTGTAGAATACTTGACCTAGTTTATTTTCTGTTAAATAACCCTATGCTATTAGTTGCTGTGGACATAATTATATTTATCACAAAACTGCGCGCACCCACTTTTTCCAGTTTTCCAAAAGTTGGAAAATGGAGCGCGCCCCGCCAAACGGGACCGTCCCGCCGTGTGCCAAGTGTACCGAATGGTGCACGCAGCATAACCAGACACGTGAAAATTTGTGGAGATTGATTCGGACGCGTGTGCGCGCCGGAATCAGACCGTATCCACGGACACATTCTGTGTCGCAACTTTTGTGGAACTCGCGCGTATTTTGTACACGCTTGTCAGATTGCGACAAAACTTGTGCCACTTAACTCGTAGTAATGCGCTGGTCCTGTGACCCAATTTTCACGTATTTCTGAGACGGTTGAACAGATCGCCAATTGGCGGGCCCCACAGTTGACTTTTTGGACAAAATTGTGTTCGGCTCATCGGAATCCACATTTGGACATACCGTTGGGTTCGTATTGACATTTAGAGTTGTTTGACCTATAGTTTGTCCCATTTAAAGACTGCTACCCTTGGCACGCTTTTCGGTGCAAAGTGGGCCACATGTTGACCCCATTTTTACCTGAAATTACCGTTTTGTCCCTGTGTCCAAATTGGACGAAAGGAAAGTGGTTTTTAGCTATTTTGCTTATTCTGGGAACGTTGGTGATGTTTATTTCAGCATCCGGAGACGTTCATTCTGAGGCCGTAGCTTCTGACTCTTGGTGTTGACATTGGGATACTACATTTTGCAGCCTTCTTGCCAGGCAAGATACCTTGCCAAATTATTACAGTACTTTTGTATGCTATTTATATTTCCTTATATTTATTGCATTTTTGTTTATTCTTGCATGTGTAGTTTTCTTTCAGTCATTACTATATATTAGATATGTTGACACACACTTGATACTTAGTATCATAGAGGACAATCATTAGGCGTATGGGCTTTAACCACTCTGGTAACACTGTAGTCACTAGCACGCACTATGGTGGGTCATGTCCGATGGTCGCTACCCCCGAGGTATGTCGATTGATGGAGTCCGAGGGTCGCTACCCCCGAGGTATGCCGGCTGATGATGTTCATGGACGAGTGCATGAGTTGTGAGGCTTAGATCGAGTAGACTACCCTTGCCCATACGTCGAAAAGTTGTCCTCATTTGCATTCATATAGATGGTCTTGTACAGCGTACTTATCTATTTTCAAATTATATGCATATTTACTGTATTCAAGTTGGCTCGTATTTTCTGTATCTTGTTACGTCCCTCTGAGGACCTGGTCCTCTGCCAGGTGTATCTGCTCTTGAGTATTTGCAGGAGTACGGGCCTGGACCTGACGCATTCCTTTCTGCCGAGGAGGTCTTACCTTCTGAGCATCGTTGATTATCTGACGATGGATTCTTTTAGCTGATATACTTCTGTCTTCACATTATTTTATATTGGAGATTTTATACTCATCTCTCATCGTAGTTTTGGATATAGTCATTGGTAGTGGATTTGTCTCTACCCGACTATTATTTTAGATATTTCAGACTCCTTATTCTAGTTTAGTATTTCTTTTCTATGAATTGTTGTATGGATGAGATTAGTGTAACGCCCCGCTCCGAACGGTTACTTAAGAAACACTACGCTGCTTCGACTCGGTTGAGAATCGAGTCTCGGGGAAACCTTACCGCCAAATCAACACGGACGAAATGCAATGAACCCTTCGAATTAATCGAGCGGCTTCTATTGAAATAAGTCCAAGAGTTTTCGTTGGTTGCTTTGCTTTTTTGGTTTTGTGTTGCTTTGTGTTTTGAGTTGCTTTCGATGACTTGGTTTTCATGATTTCGCCTTCTCGCTTGCGCTTTCTTTACGAATCGTAAGGGAAAGAGATCGAAGTATGCTAACCAAGTATTGTTGCATTTTCAGGACGCATAACCAAAGAGTGAACGTCGTTTAGGCTTCCCCATCTCCTCGTTCGATTCATTTGGTGAGTGGCTTAGGCCCTTCGATGAATCCTTTAAGTCTGCATGCCTAATAAAGAATCTCTAGTTCACATAAATATGTTGCCTCACTAAAAAGATAAGCTAAAAGAGAAAGAAAGTATTGCATGCTTCAAGTATAGAACTGCTAACTTGCTAGTTGCTTATGTAATGCTTAACTGTCCCTCGTGTATCTGTGCATTGAGTATTGTGGCGAAACTCTGGACTCGAGCTTAATAAAGAGAAAAGAGAAAAAGAGATAGACTTGTGTGCTTGGTTCATCAGTTGCATGATAGCATATTTTTCTGATAGGGCTTGCATTCATGCATTTGGTCAGGACAACTTGTGCACAAGGTTTATCTCTCGGGCGGTCCCTGGGGCACTGGGGATCGTTCGGCCGGAAGAGATCTAGATACCTGAGGCTTGTACGTCCTTGGGTAGACCGAGACTCGTCTATTAGTGAGATTGGGCTTGTACGTCCCAACTACTAATCCCGTGGAGGGGACCATCATATAGTTAGGGCGCATGCTAGGTTTACCTTCTTGCATACCTAACACATTGATGCCTAAGATTGATTCATAAGTTATTCATATGCAAATTGTGTCTAACTTGTGTGTCTGCTGCAGGGATAACCGCTCGGCCGTGGGTAAGGAATATCATATGCATATGCTAAATATTGTCTATGTTTCCTAGCATGAATTGTTAAAAAGAAACTAGACAACGAGAAAGACCACTTAATAATGATAGCTTCATATGCTTACTTAGTGTGGATTTCTAAGGTGAGTTTGGCCACGGTCGCTCACCAGTACATGTGGTAGTACTGACCCACGTTTGTGGGCAAATATCCAGGTGCTGGGAGCGAGAGTCTGGCAAGCATCCTCAACCTGAATCAGCGTGTGCGCACTCTTCCTTAGGATTGTGTTCGTGCTGCTTCTTCCGCTGCTTACCTCTCCAGTGGGCTACTTCCTCTTCTGCTAGATGTTTTGCTATTTTGGTCCTACTACAAGGACATAATGTAATGGGCGTTGTGGCTAGTTTTGGGAATGTGAAAAGAGTTGTAAGCCTCCTAAGGCATATTTTGTAACTCAGCCAAGCAAACACTTTGTAATCCAAATCTTCAGTATTCAATAAAATGGAAGTATTTTGTGTGCTTATCAAATGTGTTCAATTTGGTTCTCTGCGTTTTACTCTGTGCCTATATATGTATATTTTGCCTAACTTGTCTTGTGCAGGTACGTTGCCTGGTGCAAGCGCAATTTAGGCTTGCACGGCATCGCGCCCAAGCGAGGACGAACGGTTCCGTAGGGACCAAGCGAGGACGAATGGTTCCGTAGGGACCAAGCGAGGACGATAGGCCCTACGGGATCGGCCCCTGCGGGATCGGGGCGCGACAGGTGGTATCAGAGCATGGCTTTACGTCCTTGGCCTCTTCAAACATCGTCTTCGAAAAGGATATAAGTTTTCAAGCGATTTCAAAAGTCCCGAATTTCGAAAATAGATTTCAAATCTATAAGAAGTAAATCGAGAGTATGAAAGGTCCCTAAGAGTATAAAAACCCAACGTCCCATGCAATAAGTCTATAATACGTTATGAGACTAATGCAAGCTACTCTCTTTTGCAGCAAAGATGACAAGAACAGGTGCTGGTAACCCTGAGTCATCGCGCGCAGCTAGCGTGAGCGATGATCAAATGGATAGATTGATTGCAATGTTACAGAATCAAAACGATCGTCATGCTGCGCAACAAGAACGATTCGAGGCTCAACAGCAACGAGCTGATGCTAGAGCCTTGGCACAACAAAAGCAGCTTGACTCCCTGACGCAGATAGTGACAACGCTAGCAGCGAACAGTGGTGCATCTGGCACCGCCGCAATACCTGTGACTGCCCCGACCATGCCTCAAGGCGCAGGATTAGCAGAAACAAACGAGCCTCCTCGCGCGGCCAGAAAGTCTACCTTTAAAGGCGCTGAGTTCCTGAAGTTGAACCCTCCGGAGTTTGAAGGCAGGACCACGCCGGATAAGGTGATGGACTGGATCGCGAAGATGGAAAGCTTGTTTAGCTTTGCCTCAATACCTGCGAACAAGAGGGTGGCGTGCGCAGATATGCAGTTGCAGTTACGAGCACACGACTGGTGGGAAGTCAAGAAAACAGACCTTGCCACCAAGCATCAGGATGGCAGGATCACATGGGGAATGTTCAAGGAAGCATTCCTTGCTCACTATCTTCCACCGGCTGTCAGGCAGAGAAAAGAAGACGAGTTTACCGAGCTTAAGCAAGGGAGCATGTCTGTCGAAGATTATGAGTCAGAATTCTCCAAACTTGCTAAGTTTGCTAGCTCGATGATTCCCGATGAGGCAGCTCGCACACATCGGTTCATAAAAGGCTTAAACGATAATCTAAGAAAAGATATTATGAACCGGGAGTGCAAAACCTATATACAAGCCTTTGAAGCAGCCGTACAGAATGAGCAGTTTACTCCGCAAAATGCTCCAGAAAGGGCACCGGCTCCTCGAAACCCCCCTGCTAAAAGATACCATGATGGAGAAAAGAAAACAACGGGCGAGCGGCGCCCAGGTCTTATATGCAATTACTGTCGCAACCCAGGCCATACCGCGGATGTTTGTCGTGCTGCAAAAAGGGAATGTTTTAACTGCGGTGAAAAAGGGCATCAGGCAGTGAACTGCCAAAACCAGACGGTTCCGCCGCCATACCAGAGTGGAAACAATAAGACTGCTCGGGTTGAGACTCAGACCCCTCCGGGTCCTGCTCTGGAACCAACTGATCAGACAAGAAGGCCAAGAGTTTATCAGTTGAATATAGAGCGAGACGAGAGTGGCCACGATGTTGGTGAGTCTTATTCCTTTGAACTCTTGATGCT
Source organism: Iris macrosiphon (assembly GCA_036927795.1). Taxonomy (NCBI): domain Eukaryota; kingdom Viridiplantae; phylum Streptophyta; class Magnoliopsida; order Asparagales; family Iridaceae; genus Iris; species Iris macrosiphon. The sequence continues at coordinate 132,318,403 of JAYESA010000008.1, forward strand.
TGACCTTTGCCTCCTTGATCTCTTAAGTTTCGAGGACGAAACTTCTTCTCAGTGGGGTAGTATGTAACGCCCCGCTCTGAACGGTTACTTAAGAAACACTACGCTGCTTCGACTCGGTTGAGAATCGAGTCTCGGGGAAACCTTACCGCCAAATCAACACGGACAAAATGCAATGAACCCTTCGAATTAATCGAGCGGCTTCTATTGAAATAAGTCCAAGAGTTTTCGTTGGTTGCTTTGCTTTTTGGTTTTGTGTTGCTTTGTGTTTTGAGTTGCTTTCGATGACTTGGTTTTCATGATTTTGCCTTCTCGCTTGCGCTTTCTTTACGAATCGTAAGGGAAAGAGATCGAAGTATGCTAACCAAGTATTGTTGCATTTTCAGGACGCATAACCAAAGAGTGAACGTCGTTTAGGCTTCCCCATCTCCTCGTTCGATTCATTTGGTGAGTGGCTTAGGCCCTTCGATGAATCCTTTAAGTCTGCATGCCTAATAAAGAATCTCTAGTTCACATAAATATGTTGCCTCACTAAAAAGATAAGCTAAAAGAGAAAGAAAGTATTGCATGCTTCAAGTATAGAACTGCTAACTTGCTAGTTGCTTATGTAATGCTTAACTGTCCCTCGTGTATCTGTGCATTGAGTATTGTGGCGAAACTCTGGACTCGAGCTTAATAAAGAGAAAAGAGAAAAAGAGATAGACTTGTGTGCTTGGTTCATCAGTTGCATGATAGCATATTTTTCTGATAGGGCTTGCATTCATGCATTTGGTCAGGACAACTTGTGCACAAGGTTTATCTCTCGGGCGGTCCCTGGGGCACTGGGGATCGTTCGGCCGGAAGAGATCTAGATACCTGAGGCTTGTACGTCCTTGGGTAGACCGAGACTCGTCTATTAGTGAGATTGGGCTTGTACGTCCCAACTACTAATCCCGTGGAGGGGACCATCATATAGTTAGGGCGCATGCTAGGTTTACCTTCTTGCATACCTAACACATTGATGCCTAAGATTGATTCATAAGTTATTCATATGCAAATTGTGTCTAACTTGTGTGTCTGCTGCAGGGATAACCGCTCGGCCGTGGGTAAGGAATATCATATGCATATGCTAAATATTGTCTATGTTTCCTAGCATGAATTGTTAAAAAGAAACTAGACAACGAGAAAGACCACTTAATAATGATAGCTTCATATGCTTACTTAGTGTGGATTTCTAAGGTGAGTTTGGCCACGGTCGCTCACCAGTACATGTGGTAGTACTGACCCACGTTTGTGGGCAAATATCCAGGTGCTGGGAGCGAGAGTCTGGCAAGCATCCTCAACCTGAATCAGCGTGTGCGCACTCTTCCTTAGGATTGTGTTCGTGCTGCTTCTTCCGTTGCTTACCTCTCCAGTGGGCTACTTCCTCTTCTGCTAGATGTTTTGCTATTTTGGTCCTACTACAAGGGCATAATGTAATGGGCGTTGTGGCTAGTTTTGGGAATGTGAAAAGAGTTGTAAGCCTCCTAAGGCATATTTTGTAACTCAGCCAAGCAAACACTTTGTAATCCAAATCTTCAGTATTCAATAAAATGGAAGTATTTTGTGTGCTTATCAAATGTGTTCAATTTGGTTCTCTGCGTTTTACTCTGTGCCTATATATGTATATTTTGCCTAACTTGTCTTGTGCAGGTACGTTGCCTGGTGCAAGCGCAATTTAGGCTTGCACGGCATCGCGCCCAAGCGAGGACGAACGGTTCCGTAGGGACCAAGCGAGGACGAATGGTTCCGTAGGGACCAAGCGAGGACGATAGGCCCTACGGGATCGGCCCCTGCGGGATCGGGGCGCGACAATTAGCATATCTGTGACTTGTGACATTATATATACCACATGTGAGTTTATATTCATATTACAGCGTACGTATGGGTTATGGTTTCTATATATTGGAGTTGCCATATCCATGCGGCTGGCATGCTTACGTGTTCCTAGTCCTACGTATTTGGGACTGGGGCGTGACAACAGCAGCCCCCCACCCGTGAGAACCAAGAAGCCAGCAGCCTCTTCTTCCCCTTTCTTCATTCTCTTCATTCTTTACTTCTTCTTCACTTCTTCTTCTTCTACACTTCTTCTTTCTTCTTCAAGGTAAGTTTCTCTTCCATTTTCTTCCTTCTTTCTTCCATTTCTTCTTTCTAATTGAACCTTAACCCTACATTCTTCCCCAACCTAGGTGGGTAGAGCTTAGATTTGGAGTTGGAGCTAGATTTGGGAGCTTGGAAGCTTGGATTGGAGGATTTGGAGCATTTTTGAGATTTTGGCTTGGGATTCCAACTCCCAAGAGGTAAACCCTAATTTTCCCCCTTGTAATTATTTTTATATAGTGTAATTAATAGTTTAAAACCTTTCTAGACCCTTAGGCTACCCGTGGGAGAAAGTTGGAACTAGTTTGGTTGGGTTTAGAGACTTTAACACTAGGTTTTGTGTCAATTTCGAGTGAAATCCGAATTTGGCCCAATTTTAGGTGATGCCCTAGGTTAGACGGACCTAGGTAGACATTGTCGGGTGTCTTGAGGGTGAGTGCGTGTCTCCGTTTGGACACGGGAAGCCGTGTCGCGAAGAAACGGGCGTTTCGGGCATTTTTGGGGTTTTCGTCGTCGCCGATTCTAAGTACGTGCGCGTTTCCGCCACGGACCTAGAATCGACGCGGGAGCACTTTTTCTAGGATCTAGGCATCGTTTAGAGCGCGTGGGTAAATTTTGGACCGATTCTGAGTTCGTTTGGTGTGCGTTTCAGGAGGTTTTCCGAACCGCGCACCACGTGTTCGTCGAAATGACCGAACGGCCATTTTGACTTGCTTTTCTCGTTTCGGGCTTGTGCGTGCGTTGGGTTAGTATCGGGGAGTGTGTGCTAGAATTCTCGGGCTATATTTTATATATTTATGGGTGTTTGTGCGTGTCGGGGCCGTTGGGCGTGCGTTGGTGAGCGTTGTGTGCATTATTGTTTGTAGTGTTGTGTTTGTGTATATATGTCTCTCTCTATATATATATTTATATGTATGTGTGTCCCTATATATATATTTATAGATATGTATTAGTGAGTGCTTGTGTGAGTGTGTTAGTGAGTGTGTGTGAGTGTGGGTTGGTGCTAGTGTATGTGTGTAGGTGAGTGTGTGTGTGAGTGGGAGTGAGTGTTTAGATATAGATATATAAGCATATGAGTTTGAGTTTGTGTGTATATATATGTATATATATTTATATATATATGTATGAGTGTTTATGTGTGTGGTTGTGAGAGTGTGTGCTAGTGTGTGTGAGAATGTGTGTGTAAGGGTGTGTGAGAGTGAGTGTGTGTGAGTGTATATATATATATATGTATGTGTGTGAGAGTGTATATGTATAGATATATATGTGTGTATATATATATAGATATATGGGTGTTTATATATATATATAGATATATGTATATAATTATGTGTGTGTGTGTGTGTTGATTTGTGTTTGAGTGTGTGTGTGTGTGTGTTAGATTATATATAAGTTAGTGTGTATATATATCTATAGAGTTATATATATATGTATATATATGTATGTGTATATATATATAGTGATATATATATGTGTGTATGTATATAGGAGTGTGTGTGGGTGTGTTTGAGAGGGGGGAGGCCACAGCAGGCCTGAAACAGAAGAGGCACAGCCGCTGCAGCAGCCAGCAGAGCGAGGCAGCGCCGCGGCAGCAGCTCGCTCGAGCGAGGCATCAGCATCAGCATCAGCATCAGCAGCAGGCTACAGCAGAGCGCGCTAGTCTATCATATCAGCATCAGCATCAGCAGCAGCAGTTCCAGCGCGCAGCAGCGCCGAGGCAACGCCGCGGCAGCAGCAGTTCCAGCGCGCAGCAGCGCCGCGGCAGCAGCTCGCTCGAGCGAGGCAGCGCTGCGGCGCAGCGCAGCAGCCTCCTGCAGCAGCAGGAACAGCAGCGGGCGCAGCTTCGTGGCGAGCGCAGTGCCGCGTGGCGAGGCCTAGCAGGGTAGCGTAGTGAGGGATCTATAGATAGATTCATAAATAGATAGATAATAGATATATACATAGATAGATCCATTGATAGATGTGTATATATCAATAGATAGATAGCTAGATCTATAGTTAGATAGATATAGATTGTTAGATAGATAGATAACTAGGTAGATAAATAAGTTGATAGATAGATAGATAGATAGTTAATTAGATACATAGATAGATAGAAATATCTATGGATAGATAGATAGCTATTAGATCTATGGATAAATAGGTAGTTAGTTAGATACCTAGATAGATGCATAAGATAGATAGATATATAGTTATATAGCTAGCTAGATAGATAGATTCATAGATAGGTAGATTAATAGATAGATAATTAGATAGATAGTTAGATAGGTAAATACTAGATATAGATAACTAGTTAGATAGTTAGATAGATAACTAGATAGGTAGATGGATAGGTAGAGGGGTAGCTAGATATATAGATCTATATGTATAGGTATATACATATAGTTAGGTAGATAGTTTAGATATCTAGATATAGATATACATATATATTTATGAGGAGGGTAAGGTAAGGTAAGGTATTGGGTATAGATATATAGGTATATGCCTATATGTATTAGATATCTATATTTTAGCCTAGAATATAGCTAGATATATATGTTTATGCATAGTTAGTTAGCTAGAGGGGTAGTCGGGTTGAGTTTAGAGCGGTATCTCAATACCTTGAGATACCGAGGTATCTCAATACCTTAAGATAACCAAGGTATTGAGTTTCGAGCGGGGTTTTTGAGCAATAGCCTAGGAATAGTATTAGAGTAATTTTTATATGCTTATGTGTATATATTTACGTGTGCTAGCATAGATTTTAGTGGGTTTAGGCGGGGTGCGTGGCCTAGGGCGAGGTATCGGATACCGAGGGTATCCCGGTATCTCAAGGAGGCGAGTTTGTTAGTTTTCTAGCTTAATGACCCCGGTTTGACCTAGAATTTCAGGAGCACCCTAGTTTGACCCAGACTTGACCGTAGTTGACTCGGTTGACCGCCAAAATTAACTTTTGACCTAGTTTTGACCCAGAGTTGACTTTTTGGACCTAGAGTTGACTTTTTGACCCAGATTTTACCAGTTTGATCCGTTTGACCTAGAACGATCCTAGAAGCCTATTTTTAGTTATTTTATATCTGTTTAACTCATTAGAACCCTGTTTAACCTTGCTTTTCGCTTTAGGTCCTTGCGATACCGGTTCGGATCGCCAGTTGCTCAGGACGTCAGGCGAGTACATTCTCTGATAGTTTTCATTATTTGATGATTATTATGATTCAGCTTCTAGTATAGTATCATCTGATTATTCTGGCATAACACGGGACACTGACTGATATTTCTGGATTTATTTACTTGCGACACGTACATTTCATGTTTCTGGTCTTTATTCTGGAATCACTACTGGCATCACCTACAGGCATCACTACAGGCATCACTCATGTTCAGGCTGGACTCATCTTGATTTACGTGTCGGGTCTTGGATTTACTTGTATTAGTCGGGGCGGGGAAATACTCGAGTAGACATGTAAACATTCATATCTGGCATCATCAGGAATCACTCCCTCTGGTCTAATCTGGAATGATAGCAGCCGCGCACCCAGTACGCGGTAGCCGTTTACATGTGGAAACAAGTATTTCAAAGACACCGAGTTCATTCTTTCTAGTTTGGACTCTCTTGCATTTCTTGTTGGTCTTACTTACATGTTTCTGGACTTGACTCACTACATGTTTTTCATGCTGGACTCACTACACGTTCATGTGCACGGACTTGATCTTAGCTTAGATTTCTTGTATCTTGCAGTTATTACTATCTTGCTTCTGATATCCATGCATCTTTACTTTATGCACCAGTGATTTATATATTTCTTGTTTCATACTTGCTTTATTCTTCTTGCTACTTGCTATAACTGTTTTATAGTTTATCATTTAAATGGAACTGCTGTTAGAGATGTACTTGCTCCAGTCCTGACTGGACATATTTTTCAGAGTATCCGGAGGATTGGTGTCCGACGTTTTATGGACCTGAGCCTGTTGATGGTGCAGACAGGGACCCTCTAGTTTAGGGGTGATTTCCGGGTTGGTAGCCGGGATCACTAAGACCTTGTTATTATTTTTATTAGCTTTTAGCACCGGATTTGTCTTCGGTTTTGGATTGAGACCTTGTTTGTATATTACTTTTGGATGATGTATTATTATTATTGATGTTGTGGTGGTTTTTAGTTGTTGTTGGTTAGACTTTAGAGTTGTTAGATCTCTGTGTTATCTTATCGTACTTAGATTCGTGATTGAGTATATTGTGATTATCTTTATGATATTTGCTCCTCCGTTTGGAGTTGAGATCTTGACAGGTTTATATATTGATTGTGTGGTTGCCCTCCTTTTGGAGAGGTCATGGCCGATTTTTTTGTAAGATTACTATCTAGATAGTTGACCTAGACAATGTTCTACCGCCGATGCTGCGGCGTAGGCTGGACGTACCCACGACTCATGTCCGATTTTTCGGGTGCGGGTCGTGACAGTTAATTAATATTAAAATATTATAGAAATAATATTTTATGGTGTAAAATGAAAAACCGGACATATGATAATTTTTTGTGAATTTATTGGACTCCAAAAATATTTTTAAAACCCTAAAAACCAATGTAGAATTAAACCTAAATAAACCCTGACTGAACCCGGTTTAATTGAAATTAAACCAAAACAAACTGACTCAAACCGAACCAGACCAACCCAGACTTAACGGGTCCGATCCGAATCAAACCCGACCCGGACCCGAAACCCTAACCGAACCCTAAATCAGATTCCTCCGGATTCACTGTTCAGGCTATAAATGCCTCGATGTTCGTGTAGCCGCCGCCGCACCCTCTCTCTCTCATCAACCCCGCCGCCGCAGCTTAGCCGTCGACGAACTTCCCCTCGCCTGAACCCTACTCCCCAGTCATCCTCTCCTCCGCTCAGCCGACCGATCACCGCCTCCACAACCACCTCTCCATCTCCACCACGACTCCGTCGCTCCCCCATCGAACCCACAGCCGACGACCCTCCACCGCTCCGCTGTCTCGCCATCAGCCCTAACTCGAGCACCCAATCGACCATCGACCACCACTCCCCTCTACCGCTGCACCGAGAACCCCGCTCGACCAGCACCACCTCACCCCACAGCCCTCGACTTCCACTCCGTCGACTCCACCGGCGTCGACCACCAACCCGGACGCCCTAGGCCGAGCCGCCCTCCTCCGGCGAGTCCACCCAGCGGTCTTCGGACACAGCCCCTAGCCCTGACACAGATCCTGTGTGGTGCCGACACAGCGGACACGGTGACCAGGACACGAGACAACATCCCGGACACGAGAATTCTCGGTTCACGGAGCCCTGTTCAGGTAACCCATTCTCTCTCTTCGTTATTCCGTTTTCCGTTCCGTCAGTTGTGTCGCGTAGACTGTGTAACCATCTCGATGCCCGTGCAACCCGCTCGGTGCGTCGCGTCCTGTGGTGATCGCAAACCGCGATCCAAAAACAGGAAAACTAACACCCTGTTTCACCCCGGAACTGAGTGCGTCCCGCCAAACGGGACGACTTGGTTGCGCGCGGTCTTTACCAAAATGTGCACGTCGTTGATACGGACGTGCAGAATTTCGCAGAAGTTGATTTGGATGTGCGTGCACACCGGAATCAACGCGTATCCGCCGACAACGTCCCGTATCCGTCTATTCTGGAACACGTTGTAACTTTGTGTACACACGTCTGATCGAGACAAAACTTGCGCCATCGAACTCGTAGAAATACGCTGGTCCTGTGACCCAAGTTTGGTTCGATTCTGAGAACATTGACAAAATCGCGTATCGTGGGCCCCACCGGCTCCACTTGACGGGCGATTTTGTGATCGGCTCATCGGAATCCAATTCTGGAAGTTCCGTTGGGTTCGTATCATCGTTCCTGACTTGTTGACACTAAGTTGGACGAATTTGGAGACCTTTGTCCCTGACACATTTTTCGGTGCAAAGTGGCCCACATGTGGACCCCGCTTTGACCCGGAAATGTTATTTTTGTCCTTGTGTCCAAATTAGACTTAAGGACAGGCGTTTCTAGCTATTTGATATTTTTTGAGACTGTTGGTGATGTTTATTACAGCTTTTGGAGGAGTACCTGCAGGATCCTCTGATACAGGGACAGCTGTTGGTATTCAAACCCAAGGCAAGTGTACCTTGCCAAACTCTGCAGTATTGTTACATATTTCCCTTGCTTCATTTATATTGTTGTGCATGCTTAACCTAGGATCGTGTGACTTACTTAGCGTCCGATTACTAGTCGGGTGCCAACACCGTACGCGATGTTGTGTATTGTCATCTAGAGATGGACATTCGTGACCCCTTTATATTCTCGTACTTGTCTTATCAAGTACACTATAACCCAGGACACTTGACACTATTCATAAGACAGAATCTTCTTGAGATACTCATGGTGATTCTGTATAGGATACAGGTTTATGACATAGACATTATATTCATGGATACTATATGACTTGCTGCATTAGCTATGATCTTGCATGACATGTACATGAGACGTTGTGGACATGAGACGTGTGGTTACATTGGGTGGGGAGAGACACAGGCTACAGGCTGATCATATATATATAACCCCTATTATTGTGAGGCGCAAGACTCTAAACCCGAGCTTGGCCCATTACTCATTATTACTGCTACCGGCTCCCCGACACAGAGCTTGTAGTGGCTCAGCCTGAGTACTCGTGATGCTCTCACTTGCATTTCACATAGATGGTTACATACTTACCCTATTTATTTTATTATTTGATGCACTGCATTTATTTTGGCTTGTATTATCTTGTACCTTGCTATGTCCCCTGAGGACCTGGATCCGGATTATGACCCCAGGATTTGCAGAAGAGATCTATCCCGAGGTATACGGGACAGTAGCAGGAGCTGATACAGGAGCTGTACCGACATCCGAGGATGAGGTGTTAGCTGAAGACTTTTCCTGAGCATCTATGTTCCATGCTCAGTATTTACTTTATTCAGTCATTTATATTTTGGTCTGTTGAACCTTTGTATCATATTTTTATCGGGTTGTTTCCCGAAATACTTTGTTGAGACTGGTTGATGGTTTACATTTCTTATATCTGTGGATCATATTTTATCTTGTGTGGATGAGATTAGTTGTACCATGTTGTCCTAGACTTTATTTTACAGCTTAAGTACGCTCTGATGGATCCATTAAATTGGGTTTGTCCATCAGTGTGTGCTGCTGGCCATTGCCACGTATCTGGTCCCTCGGTATTTTGGGACTGGGGCGTGACAGACTAGCATGTATCGTCCATATTTTTTAAGTATGTTGGCTAAGAAAAGACAAGTTTATCGTAGCCACCCACCTTAGCTATGATTTGCCTTGGTCGAACGATACTCCGAGCAAGCCTTTGAAAGTCTAAGTCTGAACTCCTGAAGGGCCAAGTCTGGAATCTTTTGCCTCAAACGAGTCTCATCGTTGAGCAAAGCGGCTCGGGTCGTTGCACTTGCGCCAACTGTCCGCTTGAACGAAATGGGATGTTACAAATTGAGACCCCATGCACTCCCAATTTATGAAAGAACACCGACGACACTATTTTTATTTATTTTAGGACAACCGACTCAACTAACCCAAAATTAGATCAAACATCAACCCAAATCCACACTCACACCCTCATGGTTCATACAAATTATCACACACCATTTTTCCCCACTATAACTCACCAAACATAAAAAAAATCACATCCAATCCAATTTTTCTTCTTTGTGCAAGTCCTAAACTATTGGGGACCTTTGTGCAAATAATTAGCCTTATGTCCACCTCCTATTGGTTAGAGCAAATGGATAACACCCTATTTTGTCATGCTTGACCGGTCATGTGCAATACTCTCTCCCCATTTGTTTGTATGTGACTATTCAACCTAACTTACAATCATCTCCACCCTCCATTCAAATCCCAACCCATCACCTCCATCCATTCTTTCATGATAACACTCACATCCATGACTAGGGAACCGCCGACCCTAATCCCAAGGCCCTCTCTCCCTCTTCATTAAATACATCATCTCTCTCTCTCTCTCTTTCATTCCTACACATCTCTTTCTTCCTCCCTCTTCAACCGACACCACCACCATCAACACCACCACCATTATCTTAACGACCACCTCCCTCTCCTTTCTCCTCTTCTCCTCAACCCGCCACCACCACCACCACTGTTCCCTCACCTACATGACAGCTACCACCATCAGCCTACATCACCACTACCTCCTTCTCTCCCAAACCGAAACCAACATCACCACCATCATCACCACCATCACCTTCCCTTCCTTCTACAGTAGCCAACGACACCACCACGACCATCACTTCTATCTCCTCCACTCAACCGAGCTACCAACACTTCCACCATCACCTCCATCACTACCATGACCACCACTACCTCCACCTGCACCCCTCTTTCCTCGCCACCTTGTTGCATTAGCTACTGATGTCGCTGCTTCAATCTAAGTCTTTAGCTGCTGCCACTACTGCCCTCTTCTTCCCTTTCACCTTCGATCACCCTCCCCCCCCCCCATCGCCAACTCTGGCCAAGAAGCAGCCACCCTATCCTGACCGCAGCACTGTGCACTCGACTGTGCACCCCATCTGAGCTTCCTCATCCCCTCCCACTTGAGTTAAACTCTAGGTAACTCTCTTTCTCCTTCTTCTTCTTCTTCTTCTTCTTCTTCTTCTTCTTCTTCATCTTCTTCTTCTTAATGTTCTTGGCCTTCTCTTTCCTACAATGCATGCTTTCCTTCTCCATATTTTTTATCATCATCATCCTCTTCTTCTTCAACTTATGAACCCATGAACACCTTGCACCACTCTTTATAAAAGCACTCACTAAACTAATTTAAAACTCATGTTTAGGACCCATATATTCTCAGTTTTTTTATGTTTTAATGTAGGGTGATATACTATGGGGTTTGAATGTGTGTTATGAACGAGATCAGATTAGTTTTGGTTAATGATTGGTGGGTTGTAAATTTTAGCATATAATATAAAGGGAATTCATTGTTTCCATGATTTAAAACGTGTTTAGCACAATATTAATAGAGGGTAATACACCTAGATTGGTTGTGATGATGTCTAGGATTTAAATGCATATTATACCATGATTTATATAGTAGTTTGCACATATTTTTCTTAATATCTAGATTTGATTAACTTGGGGACACATGACTTTTATCATTTCAAATAGGGTTGATACATGAAGATATTGGAGAGTTTTAACTAGTAACTTAAGGGTGTAGTATGTGTCATTACGTGGTTATAGTAGACCCTACCCTAACATGAGGTCAATGCACATAAGTTGTGAAACTCATGTTGAGATTAATATTGAGAATAGAGAGACTCGGCACTTGTGCAATTTAGACTCTTGCCTACTCAACCATTCTAGTTGACCTAGTTAGAACCCCTACTTGTATTAGCTTCTAAGTATAGTGTATAGATATAATTGTGTACGTACTTAGTGTATCTTAGTGTAATAACTAATATATATATTATTATATTATATATAGTCCTGTTGGATCGTTTGGGCGAGGTTTCAGAAGCAGGACTTTGGCATTCGTAGCTTGAGGATTCAGGCAACTATACCTTGCCTTATTTACTGTTTAATTCAAGTTATTAAATATTACATGAGTTATTGTTACAAATATTATTTATAACTGTGCGCGTCCGAGAATGACTCGGGTGCAGTCGATGATTGCGTCGATGAGTAGTGTAGCGACTTAGTCTCTAGCAAACTTACCTAATGTTGTGGAGATATTCTGATATCTTTTAAGACACTGACACTTCTTACACTCATCACGATAACAAACTCATATTGGGATACGAGTTGGCATACCCGACTAGCTATTGGTGCGTGCGATATGCATCACGGTTTAGTGCGTAGTCAGGTTAGTCTAGTTATTTGAGATATGGCATGTTAGTTACGAAGTGTGCACGTCGTGTATTTGACTTGTATATTTATATTGGACGGGGAGGACAACTGGTAGGTGTATGGGACACACACATTAGTACCCGTAGTGTCCATCGGAGCTACAGGGACTGATGACCTCTTTATTCAGGTTTCGCGTTCCTTGGAACGATACTGACGTATATATATACTATACAGATTTTGTGTTCTACGGAGCGATACAGACGTTTTATCACGCAGATTCTATATTCCTTGGAACGATATGGATGTTGTACTATGCAGGTTCTACGTTCCTTGGAATGATATGGCATTATATATTTATGCCTTCACCTACCCATACGTACCAAGGTTGTCCTCAGAATGCATTCACTTAGATGGTCAGTACTCCCCCTTACTTATTCAGTATTTATATTCGGCATGTATTTTTATCTTGTTACGTCCCTCTGAGGACCTAGTTTTCTTCCAGATTTGGACGAGACGTACTACCCGACCGTGTACGGGCCCAGACAGAAGACGAGGTACGCGACTGAGGAGGAGCTTGAGGTGTTACATTTGGAGTTTCCCTGATCACTGGTAGGCCTTCCGCCTTGGACTGGAGCATCTTTATCTAGTTAGTCGATATTCTAGTCTAGTTATCTTATCTGTCCTTTTGTACTTTTATTTCAGTATTGTATTCAGTAGGTTTGTTCCCATCAGACTTATTTGGGTTGTATTATGACATTCAGACTCTGTACTTTATTCCAGTATTTATTTCTATATTTCTTATTTATATTCTGTGAATGAGATTTGATATTTACCTGCTGCATATTTAGTATTAGTTATGGACTTAGACCATTTATACAGCATAGTACATCTAGATAAGGCCACTAAATTGGGAACCTAAAGTAGTTTGTATCAACTGGCCTAGTCGCATGTCGGTCCCATTATATTTTGGGACTGGGGTGTGACAAGGTTTTAGTGGTGGCCTATGCAGGTCTACTTTATCGTTTGTGGTATGTATCATGCCTGGCGAGCCTACTATAGGATAAATTTTTTTGATCTTATCCACCTTGACTACTGTATTTGAACCTCCTTCGTATTTAACTACTTAAATATCTGCATCATGTTTGTTTATTTTTGTACTCTTTTAATATAGTTCTATCTCTTGCAGAGAGATGAACTTGTGTAGCGGACGCTAGGCATATGGTGCCATTGTGCCATTCGATACGGCGTAGAGAGAGGATACATCCCTGTGACCACCTGGAGAGCAGCCACCGCCATAGGTTCCGGTGATACCTCAGACCCCGTTGATACACTGGCACCATACTTCTCAGATCGATCTGATACAACAGCATGAGGGCCAAACTTCACAGGCTGTTCTGACACAGCACCGCGAGGGTCAGACTTCGAGGGCCACACCGATACCGCGGCCCGAGAGGCCGACGTCTCAGCAGACACCTACATCGCAGCCGAAGGTTTCGTTGCTACCACCTCTACCATTTCTACCTCAGATGCCGTATGGACCGTACTCGCAGCAGATTTCGTACGGATCCTTCCCACCTCAGATGCCGTAGCCGGAGGAACAACCGTAGATATTTTATTTTTTTAGGCCATGATGCAGGAGCAGTGGCATCAGGCCAAGACTATGAGACAAAGCTTGATGGCACTTTTGGAGAGGCCACCTATACCAGTACCCACACCAACATCTGCACCTGCACCTGCACCTGTTCAGCCAGCAGGCACGGTTCGAGGGTTTCGTCAGATGGGCCTAGATACCTTTTCGGGCAGCGAGACCACAGAGGAGATCTTCGATTGGGTCGTCAATACGGAGATACTACTGGAGGCTTCTCAGCTACCACCAGACCTATGGATGACTATGGTGAGGGCCCAGTTGAAAGGTAATATCCATAACTGGTGAGACTCTATGGAACATAGTGTCGGCAAGAGGCAGACGTGGGAGCAGTTTCTAGAATACTTCAATGCGAAGTACTTTTCGACTACGGTCAAGAATGCACTCTACTTCCAGTTCCTGCACCTGGAATTAGAGAACATGACTGTAGATGCGTATGATGCGGAGTTCAGTCATCTTAGCAGATTTGGTACCGCCCTAATATCAAATGATCTAGAGAAGGCCAAAAAAATTCCATTATAGTCTAACTTGCGAGCTACAAAGGTACACTACTGCCCAGGCGAGGATCTCCTACGAGGAGGTTCTGACAGAGTCCAGAATCCAAGAGGCTATTGGCAAGGGATCGACGAGTCAGAGATATCCCAGTGTAGCCGCACCAGCCAGAGTACAGCCCGAAATGGGAGGACCGATCTATCATCCTTGTAAACTCCCTCAACCAAAATAGGTATTTGTGTATATTTTATATTATTATATTTATTATAGATGTTGAATTTATTTAGAGTATTCTCTTAGTTAATTAGAAAATATTTTTTTTAGTATATTTACTTATATAAATATTTATTTAGAATTATTTTAGGTTATTTTAGATTTTTGAAGATTTTTTCTAGAATTTTTGGTAATTAAAACTTAGGAAACATAAATTTCTAGGACTTCTATGATTTACTATACGACCATACTTGCATGTCGTTCCTACCAAATATTTATTTTAGTTTAAAATATTTAATTATATTTTTTGTAATTTATTTAGAATTTTAAGAAATTTATTTAGATTTTTTTTAATTATTTAGGATTTATTTGGATATATATAGTCTTAATATTAGATAGATGCTAATTTAGTGTTAATAAATATTAATAAGATTTTATAAATTATTTGTATTATCTTTAATTATATTTAAGATTATAAATTATTGAGATAAATTCAAACTCTATTTTAAATTAATTCAAATCCTGAACCTACTAGAAAATCAACTTCATGCATATCCTATCCTTATTTAAATTCATCATAATCCTATCCAAATTAACCAATCCTAGTCGTGTTTAATTAAGTACTGTCCACCATTATAAATACCTCATCCTTCATATTTTTCTTCCCCAAATTCCTCTATTTTTCGTCCAAAAATAGTCAAAATTAGTCATAAATTCAGCCTCATTTTCTACTAGTTATGACGAATTAAAAAGACGATATCTCCTAGCTCCGGACTCCAAACGCGCTCCATTTTTTTTTGTTAGAACGATATTGAGGTTAGCTTTCTGTTTTTATAAATTTTTTTATGAAATTATGAGTATTAAATTCTGGAAAATTCGTAGAGCATAGGATATCAAAAAATAGACGTGTTTTGATGTTTTTGCGATTCCGGGAGAACCAGGAATCAGAATCACGAACCGTTTAAAGTTTCGAAAAGCTAATGTCGAGATCATCGACATATATTTTTCTCAGAATTTAATTCGAAGTATTTCATACTGTTAATTCTGTAGAACTTCTAGGTTAGAATTTAACCATCGGTGCACAATACAAAATTTGTATGTGCCATAATTCCCAAAAAAAATTAAATTCAGACGAGCCGTAAATTCCAGTATGTTTTTGATGCTGAAATCTACAGAAAATCATGCATGAAAGTCGAGTTTGTATCGGTTGACGTTTTGGTCAACAGATCGCCTCGATTTGCGTGCCATGAGTCTCGAGTTGATAAAATTCAGTTTCTTTGGACAAAATTTAGGAATTAACATAAATATTAGAATAATAAGATTAAAATAGGATTTTAGAGTAATTATTCCAGAATTAAATAAATTAAAATAAATTAATGGCTATATTATTATATAGTTATATGAATATATATGTAAGTAAATGCTAATTGATAATTATGACTAAATATTCAGACTGTATGATCCTAGGACATCGTAGACTATCCCATACTTACCTTGACCATGTTGACCCTAAGAACTTGTGAATTTGTCTGCCTTGCGTACATTAACGTACTGGCATAGACACCTGTCAGTTGACTGACTGATTTCGTACAGTACTTGAAGACGCGACACCCGCGCAATTCAACGCATAATTGACCGTGTTAGATGACTAGTGTTACCCCTAGTATACCCCCTGAGTCCAGTGTAAATGTGGTTGAGTATGTGCTAGTGTAATGACTAATGATTCTATTATATTATATTTATGTGTACATAGGATATTGGATTGTTCTGCGCGATTTCTGGAGCAGGTTATTGGTACATTGCAGCTTCCTTGCCAAGCAAGTATACCTTGCCATTGTACTGTTATTTACATTCCATATGTTGCATGCATCTTTATTTCCTATCTTTAGTTCATTTATTTTAACTGTTATATAAAATACGCGCGACGGTGTCGTCGCGATATATTTTTATTTATGTATTTGCATTGACTTGTTTATGAGACTACCCCATTAGCATGTAGCATCATTAGGTTCATTGGCCGTGACACAGTTGTTACACGAATTGTGAGTCTCATGTAGATCACGAACTTGCGTGACAGGTATGGCCTCCTGTACGTATGGGCCGTGCGTTAGGAATAACTGCTGTTAGAAACTTTGCATGCTAGTAGACTTGGCAGTTATTAGAGGTGTTATCGTGTCATGGATGTGACATGCTTAGAATATGGGGTAGGGAGAACAACAAGTACCGCATTTGAGCTCCTTTACACTTTTTATATTGTGCGTCCGGATTCTCCGCTGGAGATACGGGTGGTGATGACCACTATATATTATATTATTATCAGGCGGGCCTCCGGTGTTCGAAAGACGCCGTGCCTTTTTAGGCCCCTGGATCTCCAATAGAGAACCATGCCAAATCCCAGGTTTTCAGCCAGATAGCTCACTTGTGGGGAAATTTGTTCTTAACTGCATTCACTTAGATGGTTAGGCGACCCATTGGATATTTATTTCAGTACTTTATTGGCATGTGTTTAAGTATCTTGTTTTGTCCCTCTGATGACCTGGTCCGCTGCCAGGTGTACCTGTTCTTGAGTATTTGCAGGAGCGCAGATTCGGATGGTTATAGATGCTTCGTGAATGTCTTCTCTTCGGGCCGTGATCAATAGCCAGTATACTTATATTGGGCTTGATTGTGTTGTACTCATATTGTATTTACTTTTCTATTTGAGTTGGTAGTGGATTTGTTTCCACCCAACTATCATCCTTAGATACTTCTCATTGAGATCTAGTTTCATAGGTACTGTTTATTTATTTCTATATGATTTTGGTGGATGAGATTTAGATTTTACCCTGTGACTTGTATTATATTTTATACCACTTGTGGATTGATATTCATACTACAGCGTACGTATGGATTTGGTTTCCATATATTGGAGTTGCCATATCCATGCGGCTGGCATGCTTACGTGTCCTAGTCCTACGTATATTTTTAGAACTGGGGCATGACATATTTTTGTGGTGGCCCATGCAGGTCGAGAGCATATTGTCTCGGTTACGTACTGTACTGAACAAGCCTGCACATAGGACTAGAGTATAGGATCTCATCCACAATTGACTATGATTCACCTTCCTTCTCTATGATCTATTCGAACAATTGTATCCTGCTTGATTCCTGTATTTCCCTAATAAGTTCCTTGAGTATATATGGCCTTCTGCTGGGATATAGGAACCCCTGTTATTAGGATGATAATTAGAGTAGTACCCCTATTAAGAATACAACGGGAATATAGACACACCACTAAGTTTAGACTAGCTAGTGAACCCTAGAATTCCTTATCTTTAGAATTGGTTTACCATTACCCCCTGATGTATTATAAAGACTTGAGAGTAGTATAGACACTATTAGAGTTAGTTAGAAGTTTTACCATAATGTTTGACCCTAGTATTGAGAAACCAATGGAGAACCAATATTGAACATTAGGACTGAAACTAACCCTCATAATTGGATAGTATTAGAGAACTATAAAACTTATGTCATTGTCTTGTTCTTAATAGACAGCACCCTAGGAAGCCTAGAGGAATGTAATCAACCCTTTCCCTTGATCATACCCCGAATATGGCAACTAGCATGCCACCCCCTTAGAGAACCATGATGCTATCTAGAGCCCTCTATTTTTGATTTCATAACTTGTCCCCCTGCAACCTTAGCGTTCGCTAATTGTGTGACGACTAAATTATGATTCTTCTTTCTTCATTCATTTAACTCGTGCCACATAACTCGTATGATTGAAGGCCAAGTAATCTTATTCCATGTTAGGACATGTAGTTTGCTAGGGTATAGCTTGGTAATTTGAACTTTGAATTTTGTGCGTGATAGTTATGATTTGATAGTTTGCGTAGTTCCCTTAGGTTGTGACCTAATGATTACCCCTTAGCTTTAAATCACGAAATTTGTACCCATAGCTCGATACGAGTTAAATCCCTTTCCCCTTAACGGCTAGTAACTCTTCTATCCCTACGATTGACACATGTTCTATGAGCACTTGATCCTTACCTATATAATGCAATAGGAGAACCTAATAAGAGTTCTGTTCTATGTGCATGTGCAAGGTTATTTCTGTAGGTATCCTTAAGACAATACAATAGTAGTTAAATTATTTTAAGTTGGATAGTATACCTCACCACCTAGTATCACGTAGTCCCTGTGATCCATTGATGAAGTGTAACTGAATGACATTAATTGTATTATAGCATAAGATGACAGTGTTTATTCAAGCAATAGAATTTAGAGGTCCATGCCCCTATTTGGTCGACTAGCGACTTAGACAAGGAGGTTGTATGATAACTGTAGAGATTGTAGAGTCTTTTATTATTATTGCTTATGTTGTTTTGCTTTTGCAAACTTGAATTATTTTGTAACTTCTCTTATCATAATCCAGCATTATATTTTCTGTGCTACCTCGAATTATGCTGCTATTATAGCCTAGTTTTTGCAAGCTTATTCTTTATCGAGCTTGTTCATGACATATGTATTATTGGGTATACACATTAATACATTTCAGAATCAGTGTACTACGGTCTGATCAACCATAGTGCGCTTAATTCGCCGTTCATATAACTATTTTACGTGGATTGAGATATGTAGTGATTAGTAGACGAATGTACTTGCCCTCTAGATATAGCTGAGCACATCGTATCCGTTTCATAACTGAACTGATACGAGCATGTGAATAGGAACTACCAAAATAGGATTTCAATCCGCAACTGCTTTGACAATTCCCAAATTGAATTCTTTAAAGCGCCTTGATCCCCATACTTGCAATCTATTACCTCTCCCTTGAACTCTTTATTATTGATCTTCGTCCTTCCTTATCTCGGAAAGACGAAACATCTTGCTTAGTATAAGTTTGATATATAGACAGTACTAGATATTCTCCATAGGCCAATCATATTGTTTGGTGACTACCTTTTATAAATGATTAAGGGCATATCATAGAGGATATGCTTGGTGTTAAAGGACTTTGAGGATTCAATAACATAATTAAATAAATTGGGACATAGCCTTATTAAGTATATAGCCTTCTGTGATAGATGGATAAATTCTAAGTTGGGTAGCAGTGCATTGTCAACTTGAGAGGAATTTCTTTTAGATTGTGATCAAGTAAGATTAGATTGGGAGATTCAAGTCATTTTAATTTTGAGAAATTTTAAAAGAAGGATTAAGATAATGAGAATTTAACAAATTATGCCTTATTTTAATTTCGAGGACGAAATTGTTTTAAGTTGGGTAGAGTGTAAACACCCTCAACCAAAATAGGTATTTGTGTATATTTTATATTATTATATTTATTATAGATGTTGAATTTATTTAGAGTATTCTCTTAGTTAATTAGAAAATATTTTTTTTAGTATATTTACTTATATAAATATTTATTTAGAATTATTTGAGGTTATTTTAGATTTTTGGAAATTTTTTCTAGAATTTTTGGTAATTAAAACTTAGGAAACATAAATTTCTAGGACTTCTATGATTTACTATACGACCATACTTGCATGTCGTTCCTACCAAATATTTATTTTAGTTTAAAATATTTAATTATATTTTCTGTAATTTATTTAAAATTTTAAGAAATTTATTTAGATTTTTTTTAATTATTTAGGATTTATTTGGATATATATAGTCTTAATATTAGATAGATGCTAATTTAGTGTTAATAAATATTAATAAGATTTTATAAATTATTTGTATTATCTTTAATTATATTTAAGATTATAAATTATTGAGATAAATTCAAACTCTATTTTAAATTAATTTAAATCCTGAACCTACTAGGAAATCAACTTCATGCATATCCTATCCTTATTTAAATTTATCATAATCCTATCCAAATTAACCAATCCTAGTCGTATTTAATTAAGTACTGTCCACCATTATAAATACCTCATCCTTCATATTTTTCTTCCCCAAATTCCTCTATTTGTCGTCCAAAAATAGTCAAAATTCGTCATAAATTCAGCCTCATTTTCTACTAGTTATGACGAATTAAAAAGACGATATCTCCTAGCTCCGGACTCCAAACGCGCTCCAGTTTTTTTTGTTAGAACGATATTGAGGTTAGCTTTCTGTTTTTATAAAATTTTTTTATGAAATTATGAGTATTAAATTCTGGAAAATTCATAGAGCACAGGATGTCCAAAAATAGACGTGTTTTGATGTTTTCGCGATTCCGGGAGAACCAGGAATCAGAATCACGAACCGTTTAAAGTTTCGAAAAGATAATGTCGAGATCATCGACATATATTTTTCCCAGAATTTAATTCGAAGTATTTCATACTGTTAATTCTGTAGAACTTCTAGGTTAGAATTTAACCATCGGTGCACAATACAAAATTTGAATGTGCCATAATTCCCAAAAAAAATTGAATTCAGACGAGCTATAAATTCCAGTATATTTTTGATACTGAAATCTACAGGAAATCATGCATGAAAGTCGAGTTTGTATCGGTTGACGTTTTGGTCAACATATCGCCTCGATTTGCGTGCCATGAGTCTCGAGTTGATAAAATTCAGTTTCTTTGGATAAAATTTAGGAATTAACATAAATATCAGAATAATAAGATTAAAATAGAATTTTAGAGTAATTATTCCAGAATTAAATAAATTAAAATAAATTAATGGCTATATTATTATATAGTTATATGAATATATATGTAAGTAAATGGTAATTGATAATTATGACTAAATATTCAGACTGTATAATCCTAGGACATCGTAGACTATCCCATACTTACCTTGACCATGTTGACCCTAAGAACTTGTGAATTTGTCTGCCTTGCGTACATTAACGTACTGGCATAGACACCTGTCAGTTGACTGACTGATTTCGTACAGTACTTGAAGACGCGACACCCGCGCAATTCAACGCATAATTGACCATGTTAGATGACTAGTGTTACCCCTAGTATACCCCCTGAGTCCAGTGTAAATGTGGTTGAGTATGTGCTAGTGTAATGACTAATGATTCTATTATATTATATTTATGTGTACATAGGATATTGGATTGTTCTGCGCGATTTCTGGAGCAGGTTATTGGTACATTGCAGCTTCCTTGCCAAGCAAGTATACCTTGCCATTGTACTGTTATTTACATTCCATATGTTGCATGCATCTTTATTTCCTGTCTTTAGTTCATTTATTTTAACTGTTATATAAAATACGCGCGACGGTGTCGTCGCGATATATTTTTATTTATGTATTTGCATTGACTTGTTTATGAGACTACCCCATTAGCATGTAGCATCATTAGGTTCATTGGCCGTGACACAGTTGTTACACGAATTATGAGTCTCATGTAGATCACGAACTTGCATGACAGGTATGGCCTCCTGTACGTATGGGCCGTGGGTTAGGAATAACTGCTGTTATAAACTTTGCATGCTAGTAGACTTGGCAGTTAGTAGAGGTGTTATCGTGTCATGGATGTGACATGCTTAGAACATGGGGTAGGGAGAACAACAAGTACCGCATTTGAGCTCCTTTACACTTTTTCTATTGTGCGCCCGGATTCTCCGCTGGAGATACGGGTGGTGATGACCACTATATATTATATTATTATCAGGCGGGCCTCCGGTGTTCGAAAGACGCCGTGCCTTTTTAGGCCCCTGGATCTCCAATAGAGAACCATGCCAAATCCCAGGTTTTCAGCCAGATAGCTCACTTGTGGGAAAATTTGTTCTTAACTGCATTCACTTAGATGGTTAGGCGACCCATTGGATATTTATTTCAGTACTTTATTGGCATGTGTTTAAGTATCTTGTTATGTCCCTCTGATGACCTGGTCCGCTGCCAGGTGTACCTGTTCTTGAGTATTTGCAGGAGCGCAGATTCGGATGGTTATAGATGCTTCGTGAATGTCTTCTCTTCGGGCCGTGATCAATAGCCGGTATACTTATATTGGGCTTGATTGTGTTGTACTCATATTGTATTTACTTTTCTATTTGAGTTGGTAGTGGATTTGTTTCCACCCAACTATCATCCTTAGATACTTCTCATTGAGATCTAGTTTCATAGGTACTGTTTATTTATTTCTATATGATTTTGGTGGATGAGATTTAGATTTTACCCTGTGACTTGTATTACATTTTATACCACTTGTGGATTGATATTCATACTACAGCGTACGTATGGATTTGGTTTCCATATATTGGAGTTGCCATATCCATGCGGCTGGCATGCTTACGTGTCCTAGTCCTACGTATATTTTTGGGACTAGGGCATGACAATCATGGAGCGCAGCCACAACCGAGGAGCGCACCATACCAGCAGAGGGAACTTTCGTCTTGCCACTACTGTGGCAAGTGGGGGCATGTTCAGAGGGATTATGGAAAGAGGATGGGGACATATATAATTTGTAGAGCGAACCATCACCAGGACCGAGACTGCCCATAGTGCAGGGATACAGTACCGCAGACAGGACAGAGGCCAACTGCACTAGTCCAGAGGGTACCATCCCAGGCAGGAGGTTAGAGTCCACCTACACCCGGTATATTTCAAAGGAGACCACCCCTGGTCCTACATGAGGCATAGTTTGCTCGGGCCAGACAGCAGGCAGGAGGACAGAGGCGAGGTCAGGCCTTCGCCCTAGCGGTAACAGAGGAGGAACCAGAAGGGAAAGCTATCACAGGTACCATTTTAGTTGCATCATTACCTGCGACTGCATTATTTGATTCGGGTTCTACACTATCATTTGTATCTAGTAGTTTCGTAGCTATGCATAGGGTAGACACTTTCCCCTTACCTAAGAGTTAAACGATTCTTAACGGAGGAGGTATCGTACCGGTTACCAGTACTCTTAGAACATGCTCGATAGTCGTGTGCGATCGAGAGATGAGAGCTCAACTTTTGGTATTCCCGATGCCAAACTTTGACGTTGTGCTAGGGATAGACTGGTTGAGCCAGTACCATGCCATACTGGATTATCGGAGGGGTAGAGTCATTTTTAGACTACCAGATCGCCCAAAGTTTGAGTACTTGCGGGAGACCATTGAGCAAGGAGTATGCCAGATAGCTAGAGTTTACATGGCTATGGAGACGGTACCCCCACCGATAGTTGCAGAGTTCGAGGATGCCTTCCTGGAGGAGTTGTCAGGCCGGCCGTCGGATAGAGAGGTGGAGTTCACTATTGGGTTGGTACCAGGAGAAGCACCAGTATCTTCAAATGTGTACCGGTTGGCAAAGAAGAAACTGGATGAGCTGAAGCTACAGTTAGAGGAGTTGCAGAGCAAGGGATTTGTCCATCCTAGTGTATCACCCTGGGGAGCACCAGTGTTATTTATACCAAAGAAGGATGGTATATTCTATATGTGCATTGATTACAGAGCCCTTAATGCTTTGACTATCAAGAACAAGTATCCCCTGCCACGGATTAATATTTATTCGACCAGCTGACAGGAGCAAAGGTGTTCACAAAGGTCGACTTGAGATCGGGGTATCGTAAGGTGAAGGTACGGAGAGAAGATATTCCAAAACGGCATTCAAGACTTGCTATGTCCGCTACGAATTCTTGGTGATGCCTTTTGGACTGACGAATGCGCCTGTAGTATTTATGAACCTGATAAACAGAGTCTTCTACCAGCATTTGGACCAGTTCGTGGTAGTCTTCATCGACAACATCTTGGTGTATTCAAAGAGCCATGAGGAGCACGGGGAGCACTTGAAGATAGTGTTGGAGACGTTGAGGCGTGAGAGGCTCTATGCCAAGTTGAGCAAGTGTGAGTTCCTCCTAGACTGTGTCTCTTTTCTCGGATACATCATCTCAGGAGATGGTATTTCAGTAGATCCAGCGAAGATTTTATCAGTAGAGACGTAACCGACCCCTACCAACGTCTCGGAGGTGAGGAGTTTCATAGGACTTATTGGATATTACCGGAGGTTCGTAGAGAATTCGCGAGGATCGCAGAGCCAATAACCTGCTTGACCCGCAAGGAGTAGGAGTTCATTTGGACAAAGGAGTGTCATATGACATTCGATGAACTGAAGAAGCATCTGACCACGACATCTATATTGACTATACCTTCTGGACCCGGAGGATTTGTGATCTACAGTGATGCATCTGGAAAATGACTAGGATGTGTCTTAATGTAGCATGGAAAAGTTGTGGACTATGCCTCTAGGCAGCTGAGGATCCATGAGAAAAACTATCCCACTCATGACTTGGAGCTTACCACAGTGATCTTTGCCCTGAAGCTTTGGAGGCACTACCTATACGGAGAGCGGGTGGAGATCTTTACAGATCACAAAAGCCTGAACTACGTCTTGTTTTCCATTCGATATCAAAAGGAGAACATTAAGAATTGACTCCGTATCACACCGTATCGCAAGATACCGTGATACGGCCTATACGTATCCATTTGTGGACACGTACCTAGTCCTAAAATCCTGATCTAAGTCTAGTTAGATCTAATTGGCATCACGACACACAATTGATGTGTCAAATTCGTAATTCCCCCAACCTACGTACAAATCACTTCATAGATCTTACAATACAAAGCCAATTAGCCTAAAACTTGTTCCTATAGATAGTCCTATGCCATGGGGTCATTCATAATGGTCAAATGCATGATTAAGAAGCTACAATGAGAGAAAATTTTAGAAATTACCAATTGGGAGATAAATTTCCAATAAAAATACAATTGGACACGATCCAGACACGATCTCTAGCTCCAAAGCTTCTCCTCCTTGTGCTCCTTGCTTCTCCAAGCTACAAGGCTCCAAGAATGATCAAATGAGAAGGAATTGGTGGTGAATTGTGTGAAAATTCATTGGAGAAAATTTGAAAAATTGGGGATCTAGAATTTGGATACAAAATAAAATACAAATAAGGAGATAGAGAGGAGAACCCCACCTTACTATGGCCGTCCCCTTTTTCCTTCCTCAAGCAATGTCAAAAGTCCAAATTGCCCCCTACATGTTGTATTATGAGAAATAATTAAAGAAGGGTATAATTGGGAGTCTCTAACTAATTATAATTACACTAATTCCTCCTAATTTAATTAGTAGAATGACTAATGGGCTTGGGTCTAAATTGGGCTCACTTATTTGTCATGACAAATCTAAATATGCCCATATGTGACAAGTCTAATATTGTCTACTCTCTCTAACTAAATAAATAACACAAGCCTCTAACTAAAATAAATAATATTAGCCACAAATAATTAAAACTCATCATAAATAAATAAATAATACAATCATCACATTAATATAAATATTATATTTCTAAAATTAAATACCCATGCCAAATTACCAAACTACCCCTAGCTGAAAAAGTGAGGATGACAGATATACTTCGATATGAACTACAATTCACCATAGCTCTTAATAGCATGATCACTTGAATGTATGCTTTTCCTTTAATAAGCAGTGTCAGTTTAGGCGAGTTGGTTCGTCCTGCTCACTAGTGCGTTCCCAAGTGTACTGATCCTCCAACTCCTCAGGTGTCAAAAATGTTGAGGGTGCACGATATTAAGCTGAAGTTTGTAGAAGCGACTTGAAGCTCTTCCTATTTTGAAGTATAGATGAAGTCGATTTATTTTGGAGGCATTTTGGAGTCAATCTATACAAGAGTGTAATGTATGGGACAACAAGTATTATTTCATGGCAGCTTGTTAGTCTTTTTGTTATTTCAAAGAATGTAGCCAATACGGCATATGAAATGTATTCAATATCAATGTAATATCCTACTACAAGTTATTAATGAAAAAACATATTTTTTTTCCTATATTATGTGTTCAACTTTCTGCTACAATGTGTTTTATACTTTGAGTTCAAAAGAATTATCACCTGCACGTTCTTGCCTTGTGCGCTGCGCAACTTAGGCACGCACGACATCACGTCTGGGGGATGACTATCGACTCTACGGAGTCGGGACGTGACATCGCCAACCTGAGAAGAAGTGCCCTCTAGCCTGATAAGAAGTGGACCTACGGTTCAGTCTCTGACTAACGCTGTCCGTTGGATAATCCGATGAGACATATATTGGGGGCATATGAGGGTGTTGGTCCCTGCATAATATTCGATCCATAATAGCCGCAAATTATTGTAAAAGATTGCGACCATGCAGCTACATGTTACTCTCCATACTATTAATTGCTTGTTACATTTATGGACGCTAAAATTTAGATCTTTTTAATAAATCTAATGAAATAAAATGTAATTAAATAATAAATAAAGACATACTATTTCGATGAGACTGGATAAAAATCCACGCATGCTACAACCATATATAATTCTATTTTGATGTATCGTAGTGTATTTTTTTATTTTTTTTGAGATGCCCGACGATACGCACGAGACTTTACGTACGCTGCGTTGCATGTCATTTGGACCCACTGTCCCCATACCTCCCCCGCGGTTTGATCCCGAGACCTCCGCCCAGTCAGAAAAATTATACCTCTTCTCATTGACCATAAGAGCCAGTTGAGTTCAGTTTATCGTAGTGTATTTTAATGTGTTCATGTTGTGTTCAATATATGACCGGCATGGTGCAACACAGACATGGCCAAGATTTTCGAGTATTCCAGGTTTCCTAGATGTAGTTTGACCAATGTAAACTCTGGTAGAACTACACCTGATTGGATGTGAAAAATTTCTCTTCAGAAGCGATATTATCAAGAGCATCATTAGTAAGGCTCATCCCAATTTTTAGAAGCTATAGAGGTTGGACCTACGAATTTCTAGATTCAGAATGTCGAAAATCATTTTATAGAATATTAAGTCACAATTTTGAGTCCAATTCCAGATTTATATTAATTTTTTCACATTAATTTTTTACCACAATCTTTGGGACCAAAGTTCATTTTATTATTTTCTATTATTCTCATACAAATCCAACACATTCTACGTTACCTTTATTTTTTTATTTTTTTATTTTGAGTCTCAAGATAAAAT
Source organism: Iris macrosiphon (assembly GCA_036927795.1). Taxonomy (NCBI): domain Eukaryota; kingdom Viridiplantae; phylum Streptophyta; class Magnoliopsida; order Asparagales; family Iridaceae; genus Iris; species Iris macrosiphon. Next base: position 132,345,644 of record JAYESA010000008.1, read on the forward strand.
TTTGAGCACCATCTACTAATGATGCTCTAAGAAATCAGATGCTTTCCAAAGCTTCTTGTTAGTTGCATATTGCATCTTATTTTAATGATACTTTACATTTCTCTCGTTTTAAGAACCATGAAAGGTTTTTCCTTGAAGCTCAGACGGGATCAGGATTAGTGTGAGTGGCTTGTGTTCATCACGTCATAGTGAAGTTTTGGTATATTAAAAATACAATAAAGTCAATTTCTTCAACGTGCTCCTGTTATATATATATATATATATATATATATATATATATTGTGAAACCCTAACTTTTTTATAAACCATATTAGTTATTTTAATTAATTAATTATTTTATTTATAGTAATTAGGTGCTAAATAGAGAAAATAGATTTTTATTTGAGCTATTTGTGCATCTAGGAGGTTTTTAGAGCCATTATAAATTTTTTCTAATTTATTTCATGTAGGAGACCCTGTGGACAGTAGCTAGTTTAATGGTGTGCATAATTATAATTTTCTAGAATTTTCTACGTATATACATATATATATATATATATATATATATATATATATATATATATATATATATATATATATATATATATATATATTAGTTAATTAGAATAAGAATAAGAAAAAGAAAAAGAAAAAGAAAGGAAATGGGTTTGGATCCTAATGGATCCAAACCCAAACCCTTGAACCTACCCCAACCCAAACAAAGAAAGAAGGAAAGAAAGAAAACAGCAAGCAAACAAAGAAAGAAAGAAAACAAGAAACCATAGCAGCCGCAGTATCCCAAACCGCCCCTCCCCCCGCGCACGGTCCCCCCCCCCCCCCCCCCGACTCACTCTCTATCTATTTATACTTCACTCATTTCCGAACCCTAACCCTAATTCATCTCTCCCCCATCCACTCCAGCCTCGACGCCGCCTCCGGAGGACCCCGGTCGACCGCTCACCGCGACGCCGCACGCTCGCGAGCGTCTCCGTGCAGGAAATTGACTGCAACGAACTTGTGTTTCCGCTCTGTTTCTCGCGTCCCTGCTAGACCAAACTCGACCCCGTCTTCGCCGGTATGATCATCACCTATCCCCCCTTCCATATTTGTATGTTAGTTCATCTCGAACCACGTGCAAACCTAGGTAAAAATCGACGCCAAGTCGAAAAAAAAACTACGACATTTAAAACTCAGAAAAATTTGTTGCAACCACCCCTGTTCTCGGATTCGTATCTCCCACCACAGAGATCTGAATCCGATTTTTCTTGTTGGTATGCGAAGACCACCTAACCTAGTTTATCTTCTGTCAAATATAATATTTTAATTGTTGCTGTATGTTAAAATAAAATAGGTAGAAAAACCCGAAAACTTATTTTTTTTCCAAATTCTAAAAATTGTGAAACGGAACGCGCCCCGCCAAACGGGACCGCTCCTGTAAACCCCCTCGACCAGAAATTAGGGTTAATTAATTAAATTAGCCTAATTAGGGTTAACTAGGTATAATTAAGATTATTATATAGTGTTATAATACTTGTACAATGATTGTTATTTTAGGATACTACCCTAGCTGTTGCCCTAAAACGAATTCCACATACTTAGCCTAGACATGCTAACCTATCATATTGAACCTAGAACAAACCCCGGATATTGATTTTCGTGCCAAATTTTAGTCGCACAAAAGTCGTTACAAACGTCCGTACGCAAATTAATTAAATTGCGTAATTACGTTCGTTGTCCGTTCCAATCGAAATTGAGACCCAACCTCAACCAGTTTTGACCAACCCAGATCATGACATTATTGTACACTGAGCCTACCACGCTAACGACCCTTGTCCAACCCAATTTAGACCCCCGATTCTCATTAAAATTTAATTAGAGACACCCAGTACATTAATTATGAATTTATTAATGTGGTGATCTAACCTCAATTAAATTAGACCCTACTCCAACCCAAACCCACACCCACACCCACAAGCCTCATACAAAACACCATACACCATCCTAGCCCAATGAAGAACACCAAACATGGTGTTTGTTTACATCAAATCCCCAATTTCAGGAATTGTGCAAATACCAAATTGTTCAGGGGCCTATTTGCAAAAATGCAATGAGGTGTCCCCCTCTCATTGGCCCAAACCTCATAGAGAAAAGAATGTCATGCCCTAACCGTATCCATTCATTTTCTCCCCCATTCCTATGTACTTGCACCCCTTTATGAATGGCACATCATGGCCCTTCATTCAAAATGCTATAATCCTAGCCCTCCCCTCATCATGATGGACATCCCCAACTCCCCAAAAATTACCTACAGCCGGCCCTAATCCCTAGGCAGCCCCCCACACTCTCCCACCTACTTAAACAACAAGTTACATCACTTGTATTGGCACACAACCCAAGGAAACAATACACAAACCCTATTTTTCCAAAACCCTCCAGCCGAACTCTACCCCAACCCATCACCACCCGCCGCCTCCTCCCGGCCAGCCACCGTGTCCGGCGACCCCCACACCGACCCAGACCCCTTCGCCGACCTCCCCCCTACCTCCAGCCACCGCCACCCGCCGCCTAGCCGCCGGAGCAACCCCCCCAGCAGCCGTCCTCAACCCGAGCATCCCCCTCCCTTACACACAGCCGACCACCCGACCTGCTCTAACTCCGCCACCTTAGCACCGTCGACCGCCAAACTCCGCCGAACCCTCCCCCGGCCAACCACCTCCCCCTCCGTCAACTCCCAGCCCCGGCCAACACCGGAGCAGACCGCCATCGATCCCGCAGCACCGGTAGCTCCAGACGTGCGGCTGTAGTCGACGAACACCCTGATCTTCGTCGGAGCTCCGTCCGGCCACCCCCGCTGTTGACGGGCCGCCACCGTGACCCCCTCGACCTAAGCTTCAATATGGTACAATATTTTATGTATAATTGTTAGTATTTATGCATGTATTTTAGGTTGCAAGGTTTAGATATATAGATCCCGTATTTCTTTGTATTTAATACGTATTTTCTGAATTATCTAAATACCCTGTATATATATATACCTGCTGTATTTCCTTGTATATTGTGTATATATCAGTAAATATAAACATATGTTACACTAATAATAATACTGATATTATTTATAAATACCAATTTCGTATTTATGTGTAAATGTATATATAAATACATAGAAGTATGTATATATATTGTATTACAAAAATAGTATGTAGTTAATATAAATCAAAGTTAAATAATGTTTTTCTGTGATTTAGTATTATATATGTAAAATAATACTGTATATTTTTATATATATATTATATTCTTCATATTAAAAATGTATACCTATGTGGCATATATATATATATATATATATATATATATATATATATATATATATATATATATATATATGTATGTATGTATGTATGTATGTATGTATGTATATTTTAATATATGAAGAATATTAAATATATAATATTTATTGTGGTTAAATATATTTTCTGGAATTAAGAATATTATATGTAATATAATATTATATATTAAATACTTATACGTATTAAACCTCTAGTATATATATATATATATATATATATATATATATATATATATATATATATATATATATATATATATACCTTTCATTATGTTGTATATATTAATTTATGTACATAATTTCTATCTAAATATATGTATATGTATAAATATATGAATTTATGATATTACCAATTAGGTACATATATTTAATATGTGTATTATTGCTAAATAATACATAAATACTATTTTTGTACTACTAAACATATATATTATTCTAATATATTTAATTATGATTAAGTGTATAAATATATATATATATTTTTGATATAGCTATATATATATATATACAGTCCAGGCCCTGTGTCAGTTGTAGATACAAGCAGTGTGTCTTAGTCGTGCTATTGTAGCGACTAATATTGTCATTATTATATCATATATAGGACTACTGGACAGTACCGCCGAGGCATCAGGAGCAGGACTTTGGATTTCGCAGCTACCCGGGACAGGCAAGTATACCTTGATGATTTACTGCTTAAAACTAAATGATGAATGTTGCAAATATACATGAACTGTGTGCGTCCGAGATTGACTCGGGTGCAGTCGACAATGCGTCGATGAGTAGTGTACTTGACCTAGTTGCTAGTTGACTCACCTACTACTGTGAGGATGTTCTGATATCCTCCTAGACCGTGATACTTGACACGTATCACGATGGTACATTCATATTGGGATGCGGATCCGCGTACCCGATTCGCTATCGGTACGTACGACATGCATCACGGACTAGCCTGTATTCTAGATTAGTATAGTTAGATGAGACTTGGCATATAGATGCGAGACACTCATGTCGTGTATTCGACTTGCGTATCTACATTGGGCGGGAAGGACAACTGATAAACGTATTGAATACACCCATCGGACTCCGTGGTATCCAGAGGAACCATAGACCCGGTGACTCCCTATATTCAGACACCGCGCTCTTCGGAGTGTTACGGACGTATATATATTGCAGATACCACGCCCCTTAGAGTGTGGACGTTATATATATACAGATACCTCATTCTTCGGAATGATGAACGTTGCAGATACCACACTCTAGAGGACGTTGGATGTTATGCCTACACCTACCTATACGTTCCGAGGTTGTCCTTACATTGCATTCACTTAGATGGTTAGCACACCCCTCTTTATTTTATTCAGTACTATATCTGGCATGCATATTGTATCTTGTTACGTCCCTCTGAGGACCTGGTTATCTTCCAGATCTGGACGAGGCCTTTTATCCCACAGTGTACGGGCCAGGTGTGGAGACGAGGTTTGCTCTGGACGAGGAGCTAGAGGTCCTTCCATCGGAGTACCCCTAATCATATTGGTAGGCCTTCCGCCTATGACTGGAGCTCCTTACCTAGTTAGCAGTTGTTCCAGTCACTCTTATTATCAGTACTTTATTTCAGACTATCAGCACTTTCTCTCCAATATTTGTAGTGGGTTTGTTCCCACCGGACATATTTCAGTTGTATTATGTCATTCGACTATGTCCTTATATTCCAGTCTTTCATTTCAGTATTTTACTTGTTGTCTGTGGATGAGATTAGTTACTATATGTTGTTGATATTAGACTTGTTAGATTTAGGACAGCGTAGCACGCTTCGCCAGGATCCATTAAATTGGGATATCCTCGAAGACGTGTCAGCTGGCCAATGCCACGTGGCCTGGTTCCATATATTTTGGGACTGGGGCGTGACAGCTCCGCTGTGTACGAAGTGTACCAAAAGGTGCACGCAGTCTACCCGGACATGTGAGAATTTGCGAAAACTGATTTGGACGCGTGTGCGCGTCGAAATCAGCCGGTATCCGCAGCAAATTTCCAGAGTCGCGACTTTTATAAAAGCCGTGCGCATTTTGTGCACGCTCGTCAGAATGCAACAAAACTTGCACCACTTGACTCGTGGTATTGTGCTGGTCCTGTGACCCAATTTTCACGCAATTCTGAGACAGTTGACCAGTCGCCAATTGGCGGGCCCCATGGTTGACTTTTTGGACAAAAATGTGTTCGGCTCACCGGAATCCACATCTGGATATACCGTTGAGTTCGTACTGATATTTAGAGTTTGTTTGACATATAATTTGTCCCTTTTAGAGACCTTTACCCTTGACACGCTTTTTGGTGCAAGGTGGCCCACATGTGGACCCCACTTTGGCCTAAAATTATCGTTTTGTCCCTGTGTCCAAATTGGACGAAAGGGTAGTATTTTCTAGCTATTTTGCTTATTCTGAAAACGTTGGTGATGTTTATTTCAGCATCCGGAGACGTTCATTCTGAGGCCATAGTTTCTGACTCTTGTTGTTTGACATCTGGACGTTATATTTTGCAGCTCTTTTGCGAGGCAAGTATACCTTGCCTTGTTGTACTGTTTAAATTCAGTTATTTTTAGTTACATATTTATTTATTTTTATATTATATAAACTGTGCGCGTACGAGAGAGACTCGGGTGCAGTCAACGAAGGCGTTGACGTTAGGACTTGTGTCTGACCTAGAGTCTAGTAGACCCACCTAAAGTTGTGGAGTTATTGGTATGACTCCCCAGGCCTTGACACGTATCATTACACGTCACAGAGTGAGTTCATATAGGGACGCGTGCCTCATGCGCGACTGGCCATCAGTGTGCGCAACACGTGTAACGGTATTTAGCTAGTTGTTTATTTCTATAGAGACTTGCATCATAGTACGAGATGTCCACGTCGTGTTCACGACTTGTATATCTACATTGGGCGGGGAGGACGACTAGTAGGCGTATGGAACACCCACTCCCTCTATACATATACCGCACTCGACGGAGTGATACGGACCTATATATATATTGTAGATACCACGTTCCTTAGAGTATTGGGCGTCACTTGTTATTTTTGCAGATACCACACTCTAAAGAACGTTGGACATTATACTATTTCAGATACCATGCTCCTCGGAGATGGACGATTGCAGAGTGCCCATATTTTGGCGGCATATGTGGCATATACTAGTCAGTCATGACGATTGGCAAATTACGTCAGCATATGTCTAGCCTACACTTTCCCTACGCACTAAGTTGTCCTTAAATTGCATTCACTTAGATGGTTAGCACACCCCATTTATTTATTCAGTATTTACTTTATGGCATGCTTCTATGTATCTTGTTATGTCCCTCTGAGGACCTGGTCCCTTTCCAGGTGTAGATGTTTATGAGTATTCGCGGGAGCGCAGATTCGGACAGGCTACTTATATTCCAAGGAGGTCTTCTCTTCGAGCCTCGTGATGGTTAGATATTGTATTTATATAGGGTTTATCTTGTTTATTTTTATTTCGGCAGTGGATTTGTTTCCATCCGACTGTCATTCTTTAGATACTTTATATTGAGATCTGGTTACATGATTATTGGTTATTCATTTATATTTGATTTCTGTGGATGAGATTTAGATTATACCCTGTGACTTGTGATAGTTTTACCACTTGTAAATTATTGTTTATTATACAGCGTATGCACGTATTATGGTTTCCATATATTGGAATTGCCATATACATGCGGCTGGCATGCTTACGTGTCCTAGTCCTATGTATTTTGGGACTGGGACGTGACATATTTTTAGTGGTGGCCCATGCATATTAGAGCATATTGTCTCGGTTACGTTACTGTACCGAGCAAGCCTGCAAATAGGATTAGAGTATAGGATCTCATCCATATTTGACTATGACTCATCTTTCTTCCAATCCATTCCATTTGAATAATCGCATCTTGCTTGATTCATGTGCTTCTCTAATAATTCCTTGAGTATAGCCCCTGCTAGAATAGAGGAATCCTTGTTGATAGGATGATACTTAAGGTAACATTCCTATTAAGAATACAACTAGGACATTGACACATCACTAAGTTTAGGATACTTAATGAACCCTAGCCTTCCTTAATACCTAATGAACATTAGCGTCCCTTACCTATAGATTAATTTACCATATCCTTTGATGTATTTATATATGACTTGAGAGTATTATAAATACTACTAGGATTAGTTTGAAATTTGACCATAGTGTTTGAACCTAGTATTGAGGAACCAATAGAATCCAAGGTTAAACATTAGGACTGAACCTAGCTTTTCATGGTAAGATAGTACTAGAGAGCTACCACTTTAGCACCTTATCTTAAAATAGCCGAACAATGCCTTAGGAAGCCACGAGGAATGGATAGAATATTTCCTTGGTCATACCTCGAATACAGAGATTAGTATACCACTTTCCCCTTAAAGAAACTATGACATTATCCAGAGTCTCTCTATTTATGACTTGTTCCTCTGAACCCTTAGCGCTCGATTTTGTGCGACGACTAATTATGTTCTTCTATTCTTCATCTTTCAATTCGTGCCACCTGACGCTTCTGATTGTAAGACCAAGCGATTTTATTCTATGTTAGGATATATAGTTTGCTAGGATTACAGTGGTTACTCTTGAATTTTGAATTATGGGATACGTAGTTAGAACTTGATAGTTTAAGTTATTCTTGTAGATTATGACCTAATGATTATTCCTTAGTTTTAAATCACGTAACTTGTACCACACCTCGATACGAGTTATATCTCCTTTTCCCTTGAGTCCAGTAACTTTTTCTTTCTTACTATAGACACTCGTTCTATAATCACTACGATTAAGACTTAAGATGATCATTACCTATATAATGCAATAAGAGACCTTAATGAGTACCAAAATCTTTTCCTCGTGTACCCTAATAAGAGTTCTACTTTATTTACCAGGACCAGGTTATTTTGTAGGATCTCCTTTAAGGTAGTTACAGTATTAGTTTATTAATTTAAGTTGGATAGTATGCCTCACAACCTAGTAACACCTAGTCCTCTTGACTCATTATTGTAGTATAACTAAATGACATTAACTGTATACTAGCATTAAGACGATAGTGTTTATTAAGACAGTAGAACGTGGAAGGCCATACCCCTATTTGGTCGACTAGCGACTTAGACAAGGAGTTAGAATAATAACTGTAGAGATTGTAGAGTCTTGTCTTTTTGTGAATTTGAATTATTTTGTATTTTTCTCATGATAATCTAGTGTACTTATATTTGCTGTACTACCTTGACTTATACTGCTATTAAAGCCTGGTTTTTGCAAGATTATTCTTTATCAAGCTTGTTCATGATATATGTATTATTGGAGTACTACACTAATATATTTCAGAATCAGTGTATTACGGTCTGATCAACCATAGTGTGCTTGGTTCGCCCTTCGCATAACTACTTTACGTGCATTGAGATATATAGTGATTAGTAGACGAATATACTTGCTCTCTAGATATGTCTGAGCATATCGTATCCGCTACATAACTGTACTGATACGAGCATGTGAATAGAAATTACCAAAATAAGATTTCAATCCACAACTGCCTTGACAATTCTCATTGAATTCTTTAAACGCCTTGATCCCCACACTTCTAATCTATTACCTCCCCCTTGAACTCTTGATTAATGTCTTCCGTCTTCCCTTATTTCGGAAAGACGAAACCTCGTGCTTAGTATAAGTACAAAAAGTGTATTGTTACTGTAGCCATTTCTGTTTGTTTCTTAGGAAAATTACCAAACTCTATTATTAGATTTCAGTTTAAAACTGTGCTACCTTTAGAATGACGCTTCACTACCTACCTATATTTTATTACTTTCCTGATACGTGCATCACTATGGCAGCATGAAATTTTTGTCTCGTAACTTTGGTCAAGTTCAGAACTCAAGTGTTTCGATGAAGAATGTATCATTTTGCTATCAAGGGTCTCAATGGATTTCACTTGGATGGACAATTGATTGACTCCTGAATGGATAGCAGCACGTATGACTCGGTTAACTTGTAAGGATCAAGAATTCATATGAACCAACGAGTGTCAAGCCGCTTTCGAGGAGTTGAAGAAGCGACTGACCACAGCACCAGTATTAACTATTCTATCAGGATCATGAGTTATGTGATCTACAGTGACGCATCAGGGAAAGACTTGGGATGCGTATTGATGCAGCATGGCAAGGTGATGGCATATGCATCTAGACAGTTACAAGTGCATGAGAAGAATTATCCAACTCATGACTTGGAACTTGCAGCCGTTTTATTTGCTCTGAAGCTATGGAGACATTACTTATATGGGGAACGAGTGGAGATCTATACAGACCACAAAACCCTCAAGTACGTCTTCACGCAGAAGGAGTTAAATATGAGGCAATGCCGATGGCTTGAATTGATGAAAGATTTCGAGATAGAGCTACATTATCACCCAGGCAAGGCTAACGTTGTAGCAGACGCGTTAAACCGGAGGCCAGCAGCTTATTTCTTGACAGCACAGAGAGAATTATTGGAGGACTTGCAAGAGCTTGGCATCGAAGTGATTTTACCCGGAGCAGATGGGACGTTACAATGTGGTGATCGTCTTTATGTTCCAAATGGAGAGATTTGACAGGAGCTGATGACAGAAGCTCATAGTTCGATATATTCTATTAATCCTGGAGACATCAAGATGTATCGTGACTTACGGCAGCAATTTTGGTGGCATGGAATGAAAAGAGAGATAGCTCTCTTTGTAGCTAAATGTCTAGTATGTCAACAAGTAAAGGCGGAGCACCAGAGAATAACAGGATTATTGCAACAACTTCCGATTCCAGAGTGGAAGTGTGAGCAAATCACTATGGACTTCGTCACAAATTTTTCCAAGAGTCCAAGTGGAAGAGATGCAATATGGATAATCGTGGACCGACTCACCAAGTCAGCACATTTCTTACCTTTTAGAGTTGGCCAGTCTACAGAAGCTTTAGCTGACTTATATACAAGGCAGATCGTGAGATTGCACGGCATGCCAGTCAGCATTGTATCAGACAGGGATTCGCATTTCATATCGCACTTTTGAAGGAGCATGCAAGAGAGTCTTGGAACTCGCCTGAAGTTCAGTACATCTTATCACCCACAGACAGATGGGCAATCAGAGCATACTATTCAGACATTGGAGGATATGTTGAGGACTTGTATGTTAGACTTTGAAGAATCATGGAAGGACCACCTACATCTTGTGGAGTTTTCTTACAACAATAGCTATCAAACGAGTATCCAGATGGCTCCGTTTGAAGCATTGTATGGAAGAAAGTGTAAGTCTCCTGTGTGTTGAAGTGACGTGGAAGAACGTTAGATTCTGGGACTGAAATTGGTGGTCAACACCGTAGAGACAGTTAAGAAGATACAAGGACACTTACGAGCAGCGTAAGACAGACAAAAGCAGTGGACAGACCGTCAACGTCGTCCCTTGAAATTCAAAGAGGACGATCATGTCTTCTTGAGGATATCACCTACCAGAGGCACCATTCGATTCGGAGGGCGCGACAAGTTGAGTCTAAGGTATATTGGACCATTTGACGTGCTAGAAAGAGTGGGAGAAGTGGCATATCAACTCGCGCAACCACCTTCACTTGAGGGAGTACATGATGTATTCCATGTGTCGTAACTCAGGCGATATGTGGCAGACAGCAGTCATGTTCTCGACCATTCGGAGATCACCATTGGGCCGAGCTTGTCATACCAAGAGCAACCCGTGGGAATCCTTGATCATCGAGAGAAAGTGTTGAGGAACCAATCTATTCCCTTAGTCCGCGTGGCATGAAAGTATGGCGCGCCAGGAGAATCAACTTGGGAGCGCGAGGACGACATGCGCAAACATTTTTTGAACCTATTCGTTGACCAAGGTATGAAATTACTTTGTTAATTTATATCTTATGCCATCCCTGACTTTCTACCGTGGCTTAGTTTTAATTTCGAGGACGAAATTCTTATAAGTTGGGTAGATTGTGAAACCCCAATTTTTTTATAAACCGTATTAGTTATTTTAATTAATTAATTATTTTATTTATAGTAATTATGAGCTAAATAGAGAAAATAAATTTTTATTTAATTTTTATTTGAGGTGTTTGTGCATCTAGGAGGTTTTTGGAGCCATTATAAATTTTTCCTAATTTATTTCATGTAGGAGACCCTGTAGACAGTAGCTAGCTTAATGGTGTGCACAATTATAATTTTCTACAATTTTCTAGGTATATATATGTATATATATATATATATATATATATATATATATATATATATATTAGTTAATTAGAATAAGAAAAAGAAAAAAAAAGAAAAAGGAAATGGGTTTGGATCCTAATGGATCCAAACCCAAACCCTTGAACCCACCCCAACCCAAACAAAGAAAGAAGGAAAGAAAGAAAACATCAAACAAAGAAAGAAAGAAAGAAAGAAAGAAAGAAAGAAAACAAGAAACCACAGCAGCCGCAGTATCCCAAACACCCCCCCCCCCCCCCCCCCGTGCACAGTTCCCCCCCCCCCCCCCCCGCTGACTCACTCTCTATCTATTTATACTTCACTCATTTCCGAACCCTAACCCTAATTCATCTCTCCCCCATCCACTCCAGCCTCGACGCCGCCTCCAGGTCGCCGCGCCGGCCAGCCCAGGCCACCGCAGGAGGACCCCGGCCGACCGCTCACCGTGACGCCGCGCGCTCACGAGCGTCTCCGCGCAGAAAATTGACTGCAACGAACTTGTGTTTCCGCTCTGTTTTTTGCGCCCCTGCTCGACCAAACTCGACCCCGTCTTCGCCGGTATGATCCTCACCTATCCCCCTTCCATATTTGTATGTTATTTTATCTCGAACCACGTGTAAACCTAGATAAAAATCGACACCAAGTCGAGAAAAAACTACGTCATTTAAAACTCAGAAAAATATGTTGCAACCACCCATGTTCTCGGATTCGTATCTCCCACCACAGATATCCGAATCCGATTTTTCTTGTTGGTATGCGAAGACCACCTAACCTAGTTTATTTTCTGTCAAATACAATATTTTAATTGTTGCTGTATGTTAAAATAAAATAGGTAGAAAAAACCGAAAACTTACTTTTTTACAAATTCCAAAAATTGTGAAACGGAGCGCGCCCCGCCAAACTGGACCGCCCCGCTGTGTACCAAGTGTACCAAAAGGTGCGCACAGTATACCTGAACATGTGAAAATTCGTGAAAACTGATTTGGACGCGTGTGCGCGTCGGAATAAGCCGGTATCCGCAACAAATTTTTAATGTCGTGACTTTTACAAAAGCTGTGCGCATTTTGTGCACGCTCGTCAGAATGCGACGAAACTTGCGCCACTGGACTCGTGGTATCGCGCTGGTCCTGTGACCCAATTTTCACACAATTCTGAGACAGTTGACCAGGTCACCAATTGGCGGGCCCCACGGTTGACTTTTTGGACAAAATTGTGTTCGGCTCACCGAAATCCACATCTGGACATACCGTTGAGTTCGTACTGATATTTAGAGTTTGTTTGACCTATAATTTGTCCCTTTTAGAGACCTTTATCCTTAGCACATTTTTCGGTGCAAGGTGGCCCACATGTGGACCCCACTTTGGCCCAAAATTATCGTTTTGTCCCTGTGTCCAAATTGGACGAAAGGGTGGTATTTTCTAGCTATTTTGCTTATTCTGAAAACGTTGGTGATATTTATTTCAGCATCCGAAGATGTTTATTCTGAGGCCATAGTTTCTGACTCTTGGTGTTTGACATCTGGACGTTATATTTTGCAGCTCTCTTGTCAGGCAAGTATACCTTGCCTTGTTGTACTGTTTAAATTCAGTTATTTTTAGTTACATATTTATTTATTTTTATATTATATAAACTGTGCGCGTCCAAGAGAGACTCGGGTGCAGTCAACGAAGGCGTTGACGTTAGGACTTGTGTCTAACCTAGAGTCTAGTAGACCCACCTAAAGTTGTGGAGTTATTGGTATGACTCCCCAGGCCTTGACACGTATCATTACATTTCACAGAGTGAGTTCATGTAGGGACGCGCGCCTCATGCGCGACTGACCATCAGTGTGAGCAACACGTGTAACGGTATTTAGCTAGTTGTTTATTTTTATAGAGACTTGCATCATAGTACGAGATGTCCACGTCGTGTTCACGACTTGTATATCTACATTGGGCGGGGAGGACGACTAGTAGGCGTATGGGACACCCACTCCCTCTATACAGATACCGCACTCGACGGAGTGATACGGACGTATATATATATTGCAGATACCACGTTCCTTAGAGTGTTGGGCGTCACTTGTTATTTTTGCAGATACCACACTCTAAAGAACGTTAGACGTTATACTATTTCAGATTCATGCTCCTCGGAGATGGACGATTGTAGAGTGCCCATGTTCTGGGGACATATGTGGCATATACTAGTCAGTCACGACGATTGGCAAATTACGTCAGCATATGTCTAGCCTACACTTTCCCTACGCACTAAGTTGTCCTTAAATTGCATTCACTTAGATGGTTAGCACACCCCCTTTATTTATTTAGTATTTACTTTATGGCATGCTTCTATGTATCTTGTTATGTCCCTCTGTGGACCTGGTCCCTTTCCAGGTGTAGATGTTTATGAGTATTCGCGGGAGCGCAGATCCGGACAGGCTACTTATATTCCGAGGAGGTCTTCTCTTCGAGCCTCGTGATGGTTAGATATTGTATTTATATAGGATTTATCTTGTTTATTTTATATTCTATTTCGGCAGTGGATTTATTTCCATCCGACTGTCATTCTTTAGATACTTTATATTGAGATCTAGTTACATGATTATTGGTTATTCATTTATATTTGATTTCTGTGTATGAGATTTAAATTATACCCTGTGACTTGTGATAGTTTTACCACTTGTGAATTATTGTTCATTATACAGCGTACGCACGTATTATGGTTTCCATATATTGGAGTTGTCATATACATACGGCTGACATGCTTATGTGTCCTAGTCTTACGTATTTTGGGACTGTAACGTGAAATATATATATATATATATATATATATATATATATATATATATATATATATATATATATATATATAAAAGAAAATATTAGTATATAAGGAGAAAAAACTTTTCAAAATTTTTATGTTCCAACAACATTCCTTCAGACTATCTAATAAAATCTATGCATGCACAAATTCTGTCAGATCGTTTGGCTGAATTCAAATAAGTCCAACTTTTGTTGAACACAAAAATCAAACATGTGTGTTTTTAACGACGTTAGTGGCAAAAAAATGTGTGTAATAAACAAGTATATATAAACACAAACAACATACTTGATTTATGCTAGATGATCTGGCTAAATTTTGACTCGTTTAAATTTTGCCAGACGGTCTCGCAAAATATGTTGGAACATTAAAAAAATTTAAAAAATTTCCTCCACCATCTATTTCTACAAAACTTCTTTTATACAATAAATTTTTTAATTTTTTTTAAAGAAGTAGTTCACACACCATTTAGCTGTCATCGTGACTCACGATGTTGCTACTGTTAGGCCACGTTTGTTTCACAGAATCATGGTCTTGGAAAGAAAAGTTATTCCTTTCCTATATTTGAATACATGGAAGAAAAGAAAATAATTTCCAAAAGAAAAATAAATTACGAAAAAAAAATAGTCCCCCTCCACCAAACCAAGGATTTATTTTCTCCCACTAAGGATTCATTTTCCTCCCAATTTTTTTGGTCTTTCCAAACATCTAAAAAAAAAAAAACAAAAAATTGATTTCCTTTTCTTTCTTTTCCGTGAACCAAACGAGACCTTAATCCGTATCTCTCGACACTGTTTCATCATTTTTAAATATTTTATTTTACCCCTAAATTAATAAAAAATATTTAAAAATATTCCACATAAATTAAATTAACAAATAATACTAATAAACAATATATACATATATATATATATATATACACACACACACACACACACACATATATATATATATATATATATATATATATATATATATATACACTAAAACAAAGTATATTTAAGATATATTTTTTAGGTAAAGTTTCCATACAACTTAAAATTTTAAGATTAGAAAATCAAAAAAATATAGTCAAAAAATTAATCAACTTGAAAATATATTTATTTACAAAAATGTGGAACCAACTGTTAACTAATTGTCAATAACTAAATAAGAATAAGAAAATAATTGAGTTAATTTTAAAAAAAAAGAAGGTATAACAAACTAATTAATTGACAGAATAATTTAAAAGAGGAAGGGAAAAAAGGAGAATATAAGTACAGAGACATGGTTTTTATCTTTTTGACAAAGAACTCTTTATACATGAAACCTAAATTTAGCAAATTGTTAATTTAGCATATTATTCCAATATCTCAATCAAGATATTATTTAACCGAATTGATTAATTTATCAATTATTAAATTATAGAGATTTTTTGTTACATGCCAAAATTGCATAGTTCAGAGTATTTAAATCAAATCAGCCTCAAAACTAAGTGACCATATGAAGAACCAATTAAATTAAAAAATAATAAAAGAGTTTATATAGCAAAATATGACTAGGATTATTTCTTAGAAGCCAAAGTTTCTCAGATGGTCTTTTTTTTTTTCCAATTTGTTAGACTGACGACGCCTATAAATATAACGTTGGACTGAGCAAGACCATGGATGGGGTCAGTGGCGGTGATGGGTCTTCGTACTCAACAGTAGCGAATAATAAGAAGATGGAGCATATTGTGCTCCTGCAATATTTGTAAGGATTCAGAAATGAGTATATTAAGCTAGCATCATGAATCTTGGGCTTATTGAATCTAGAGGGGTGCCAACTGAAGTAACTGCAGATGAATAAATGAACCATAGGTGCTGATCTATAGCACTAAGCAATTTTGTACCAGGCGCACTTGCAGCTCTTACAGGCTAATTTTCCTGTCCACCAATATAAAGGATACAATAGAACACACAATTCGCATCACTACCCAGGGGCAGATCCAGGTCCCCTCACACATCCTAGGCGTGAGTCCTTGAAGTATGATTATTGATCTAACAAATATAGGCAACTAACAATGAACTGATGCTCTATAGTTCCTAGCAATCCACAGAAAGCCCAAAAGGAAATGCTAAAAAAAACTCTAGACAATAATATTCTGATCCCCGGCATCAATAACCTTACCACAGTTACACATGCCCTTGGTGAAGGCAACATCACTGGAGCATCGGCAAGTTTTTTCTACTCATCAGTTACACAACCCGTCGAGGCAGATTGGACATTCTTAATATACTGCATGGGGAACAATGTTCACCTCAGATTAGAGAAAAAGAACTCGAATCAAGGATTCACCAATTAAAAGTGCATCTAATTTTCAGACCTTGTATAGAACTCCACTTGTCGCCTTGTAAGGTGGTGGAGTCCACTTCTTCCTCCTCTCCGCCAGCTGCTCGTCCGTCAGTTCAACATCTATTGCTTTCTTTTGAATATCAATGGTGATTATATCGCCATCTTGAATAAGGCCGATTGGGCCACCTTCCTGGAAACATCAAAACAAGAACTTGCAAAAATTTGAAACAATTGGACGATATTGTGGTACAAACAATGGTCAGAGTTTCTAGCAGGTTTTCAGGCATACTACAGAGGGGAATTGCTAGATGTATCATTGAATCCGAGGGTTAGAAATCTCACTGCAACACAAAAGTACTTCTCTGATAGCCTAGGGTTCCATGTTGAATCATGATTTCATCTTACAGCGAGAAAAAAAAAAAGTTACTCTACCATGATATCAGTGTAAGAAAATATGATGAAGTAGGAAGGGATTTCAAGAAAAGGTGTTCGTTGATAGTGGTATCAATATATGGCGGAAAGCCTCAAAACCTAAAACTCTTCGTGCTTGCATCAAATGTAATAATGATTTAAAGAGGCCAACAAAATGGTACAAAAGAATGCACGGCTTCCTCACCTCATCTCCTTGAAGACAATTTCATACCATGTGAAACCCTTCATTTAAAGTTTCCTTTCTTAACTCAGTTTTCTTTAAATAAAATAACAACTCTCTATATATTTCTCCTAATATAATTGATAACCTACAACTGTATAAAAGCATTGCGTGTTTAAGTGCAAGAAGATCACAAACACAACAGCCATATCATTCCCGGCCTGGAAATAGTTTTTCTTCACTCATGTAAGATGCAAATTAGAAATAATATTACAAATGACAGTAGTAAAATCTATATCTAAGAAACAAGAATAAACTTAAAACAAATAAACTAAT
The DNA here is from genome assembly GCA_036927795.1 of Iris macrosiphon. Classification (NCBI taxonomy): domain Eukaryota; kingdom Viridiplantae; phylum Streptophyta; class Magnoliopsida; order Asparagales; family Iridaceae; genus Iris; species Iris macrosiphon. Next base: position 132,363,271 of record JAYESA010000008.1, read on the forward strand.
TACCTGTGCTTCTGGGCATACATGGCCAACTACATATCCATGTGATCCACCAGAAAATCTACCGTCAGTCAGAAGGGCACATTCCTAGATCATTGCAAATAAAAATTAGACAAAAACTGACATGGCCAACAAATTTAGCCAAAATACATTAACGACTACCTTTTAACAAGTCCCAGAAAAGAGATTTAAGAGTATTGTACTTGAAGAACCCATGACTAGCACTAGTTTACTTATCAAAAGAAACTCACCTGCTAGTAGTCACATTAATCTTGAATTCTATCAATATGTCATAAACAAACAGTAAACTTACTATCCCACTGCTTTTCCTGCATGATCGTACACTTTTAATAATTCCCCCTTATCTATTGTCTAATAATGAAAAAACTATGCATGCATGTTCTGTACATTCCAATAAAGATGACTTTTACAATAAAGTATGGAACTTTCTATGACGTGGTTCTCGACTCCCTACTAAAATTTTGCTCATGTCGATCACTGTTCAACACGACACGCCTAGGATGATAATGGAACGGACTAGAACCAAGGTTCGCAGTATTTGGTATCGGAATCGGACTATTCCTATGAGTATCGAGATCAACGGTATCGACAGTATTAGCTATTTTGGATCGAGTATCGGATTTTTTATATCAGAAAACAAATAATTATTAACAAATTATTAACATTTTCGAAAGTATATTTTATACATTTAGACATAATATTAAGTATTTCCAGTGTTGTTTCTTAGCAGTTTTGAAATTGAATGAAATAGTAGTTACCTTTGCCAATTGGTTTACATACGATAGATAAATTTTCTTCTTTTACATGTTTTTACAACCTTATTGTGCTTTTACACCCTTGTTTATTAGTCTTTTTCGTTCAATTTTTTGTTGTTGCCGAATTGACCGAAAAAGAGACCCAAATGTCGTTATCGGTCAGTATCGGATATCGGTCGGTATCGGATCAGGACATGCTAAACTGTATCGGTATTGGCCGATATTGTAAACTATGGCCAGAACAGGCAAGCAATATCCAAATCCGGCCCTGAAAATTTTGGACAAAATATATGCCCCATCCTGGCCGTAGTCCACAAAACCTAGGATTTGACCACGTCCATTAGGCTTCAGGCCAGGCCGCATGCCTTTTGGACTCGTCCAGTTAATTCTCTGTTGTCTAAAGCAGAGAGGCTCCCATCTGAAGATAAATCCTTGACAAATCTCAACTCACATGGGGTGATGGAGAAATAAAACAAAACTGCAATTGTAAGAAATTTGGTAGGACTTTTAGAAAAGGAAGAAAGTAAAAAAGTGAAAATGTTATACATTGACAATGATCAAGTTGCTTGTCTTTTACATTCTAAAACCTCCAACTCCAAAAATTTCAAATCTTTCTCCCATCAGAATGGGGTCGTATATGGAGGCATAAAAAACTTCATAAAAGATTTGACAGTTTTATAACTAGATGTCGACTTGAGATCAATCCTTTAGGTTGGTGGCAAATTTCTAGCTAAGGTAGATATGAGTATGAGTATGAAAGAGTCATACCATAAAACCTAGGTGGTCAGTTGGCTAGTAGATAGACCTACCTTTGGATTGCAATTTAAGCTCATGCAACCAAGGATCACCCTGCAAGTTCCCCTAGACTTAAAAATATTCAAGATGAAGAAGATGATACAATTTGTTATAAAAAATTGCATTCATGTCTTTGACACATCACACCAAAGAGTGAAGAAATGACAACTCCAATGTCTAAATACGTGTAAATATATAAAATATATAGAAACACATAGTCATGTCCTAATGTCTTGACTCTGGGGAGTTCCATGCCAGAAAACGCATGTCCTAGTCTGTTCGACACTCGTGACCATGTTTGTTGCGAAGTTAATCGTAAATTTGCATGAGATGTACTTACTAGATGGTTATGACCAATAAAATAGAAGGGATAAAACATTACTGAATCAGCAACAAATTACGTAGTAAATATGATAAAATATTAAACTGACAGAGCAGGATATATCAAGCTTGACATATTGGAGTTTATATGGCCAAGAGATACCATTAACGTGAAAAGAAAAAACTACATAACTAGTAAATATTTAACCCAAGTTCTAAAAAAAACAAGAGTAATTTGTATCTCTTTCCAGATCTTTTAGAAATGGTTCAACAACTCTTAAAAAAAATGTCATTTTGTATCCTCCAACTTTGTGTTAACTTAATAAATTATGTTTTACATACATATTCCTTGGTGTGACAACACGGCATGTTGCTTGCGTCCTAGATGATCGTGTTTGAATCTCCGAGAAGCTTTTCATGACACATGTCGATCCTTGTGAAATTGGGATGCATGAAAGGTGGCATACCACAACCCCCACCCCCACCCCTTCTTTCTGGGAGACAATGGTCAAGAGTGAGGCTACCTTCCTCATCATCTCCTCCTCGACCAGCCTCTTTTCTCCCACATAATCCTCCCTTCCTCAATGTTGATACCTAAAAACCTACAAAGATTTTCAAAGTCCAGACAAGCATACGAAGATAGATATTTGGGCTATCTAAAGTTCAAATCGGACTAGAACAAATGAACTTACGATTAAAAACACGCTTATTACTCTAAATGACTAGTTCTGCGAAATTGATAAAACAGTCAGAGTAGCTGTTTCCGTGAAACTGCGCCATGTCCGCGACGTTGGGCACTTCCATGCCGCTATACGCCAAATCAATTGAGCAATTGAACTGGATATGGTGTAACAACCCACATTCTTAGTAGATTAATACCACCTTATTAATATGCCATTGTGGCCTTGTTTTTCGTGAGTGGAAAAATGTGGGCCACTTCCCTACTAATTAGCGGTTTAACAACTGCATAGCCACGCTGAGCCTGTGATGTAGCTCCGTGGAGGGTTGTGAAACTAATTTTCAACGGTAATAAAGGACTTTTCCTTTATAAAATCTATATACATGTCATCCTTGGGTCGAATGGAGGGACTAGCAATCAGACTATTGAGCAATTTTACTTGGAGAAGAGCATAAGAGGTAGAGAGAGTATTTCCTCTTTTGCTTCTTAAGTATCAAAAGCAACATTTGTTGCATACAACTTGCTTGCGAACTTTCGACGCCTTGGAGTTCAAAGCATATGAGAAGAACTTTGTCACCGCCGAGAAGAAGCTACAATCTTGGATCCGGATCGTCAACGAAACAGAGTGGTTCACGCTGATCAAGATTCCATCGACACTTTCCCAGAATATATAATTGTTGCAGATTTTCTCTTGCAAACTTTTGTGAAAGAGTTGTAACAAGTTCTCTACAATCAATACACAAATTTTTCTTCATCCATTTTCATCGGAAAACACTCCACAATCAATTAATGGTGAAACCCAAAATCTAACATGTTGTACGGTAGAGATGTTGTCGGGGAAGAAGGGGAAGAGACAAAAAAGGATGGAAAGAAGAGGTGTAGAAAGATATGAAGGAGGAAGAAGAGGAAGAGAAGGTCAAGGAGAGGAAAACGGAGTAGGTGGTGTCACTTGCTACCGACATTCTCCACCTTAATAAACCTTAATAAACTTAGAGAAGAGATGAAGGGGGTTGAATCAGACCAATGTTGCATGGATACGGAAAAATAATGCCCATATCCGTACTGTGTCCATACCCTTATTTGTTCCTATAGTCGTGAAACATAGGATATTACACTGCACATATTTGAAAATGCATGTATCATGTACCCGTGTCATGTCCTTATTTGTATTCGTAGCCGTACTCGTGTAACATAGAACCACAGTCACATGGGTACAAAGAATTATTTTGTATATGCTGCCATAAATTCACAAACTTAACAGAATGCATGGTCGACTAACGACATTGGGAAAAAGATAGAAATATTTGTTTAGGGGTTCCTGAACAAATTATTTGGGTACCGCCAATTCACTCTAACAATTATATAATCTCAGTGCTTATCTTTACATGAACTAAATACCACCAACAAAGAGGTATTGTTAAAAGATGTTTACAACTGCAGCCAAACATTACTCGTATAACTGGTTTCCTCTATACTAACAGATGCAGAACAATAAAGAGAAGTTGAACAGGCCGCACAACAATAAAGAGAAGTCAATCAATTTATGGGCACGCTAGGAAAACCAATTTACTGATCAAGCAAGTTGCAAGTAAGCTAACTGTGTTTGAAGTTCATAAGTACACAAATCAATTGGACGTCATGAGATTCATACAGTAATACCTTTCCAAGGCCAGCACCCATTATTGCACTTGTTGGTGTTAGCATTTCAGGCATGCCTGGTCCACCCTTCGGCCCCTCTCCTCTTATAACCACCACCTTTCCCTATATTTATTATTGAAAGAGTAACAAATGTTAAACAATAGTAAGAAATTTAATACTATAATCCAATTTAAATTTGAAAAAGTCAAGAAATATTAACAACTTAGATGCAAGCATGAAAGAGAATAACTAGATTCCTATTGGGAACAGAGCCGCTCGAAATGGGTTTCAGAAACCCTAACCATCAAGAAAAACAACAACACATTTTTATCCCAAATTTTTGGGATCGGCTGCCTGAATCCCTTTTATGGGTCTATCATTCATTCTTTGGCATCACGTATCATAGAGATTAATGCAATGTATCATCTTACCTCTTCATCTAAACTCTTTATAGTCTAGGGGAACTTGGTGGGTGCTTCTTGGTGGCATGAGCTTAAACACCAACCCGAAAGGTAAGTTTACCTACCTGCCAACTAGCCACCTAGGTTTTGTGACATGACCCTCTCATACTCATAGTTATCTTGGCTAGAAATTTGATAACATAAAGGGTTGATGTCCGGTCGACAATCGATCATAAAACTTTGTCAAATCTTTTATGGAACTTTCTTAAAGTCCATAGACAACCCCATTATGATGGGAGAAAGTTTAGATGATGATGGCTGCCTGAATCCTTTTTTTTCCATTCAGCTATTCATCTCTGGTAAGGGGCCCTGTTTTTTGTAACACATGGACGCCCCAAGTGTATCAAGTAAGATTTATTTCATAGATATCCGACAACTCGTTGTTGGCTATCTAACGCAACCCTCTTCCTATATCCGGGCTTGAGACCGACAATGGAAATCTAAGACATTTATACGAGGATTGTAGAGTTCGAAACAATAACCATGGGTTAGAAAGAAGTTTCTCTTTTCTCCTCAAAAGCATAATTTTAGAAACCATGTGATTGGAAATAAGATTTTGTGAACCACCATATATGGCATTGTAGTTTACGTGTCAAAAGACACGTTTGGATCAGGGATCAGGTTATGTTGCGAAGGAAAGGAGGAAATCCTGTCGCAAACCATCACTCTGATTGCCATGTGCAAATTTAGCTGAGGCTTAGTGCAATATGTGCAGGCTTTGGGAATTAAAGCAGATAAGTGGGAGCCAAATGGATGTAATGCGTTTAGTTCCTTCCCTTTGCGACCCAATCCATCTCCTTCAGATTATGTCCTCCTCAGGGCAGGTTTATCCCATTTTTACAACTCAAACCAGTACAACAAACCAGATACCTAAAAATTGAAATATTATCCGGTCGGTTATATCCGTAAGAAATATGGCCCAACCAACCCTGTTTTAGGTCAATTTTTCATATTTGGCATGTCCAATTCAAATACAGCTGAATCTATACCTGATTCGTACTGGACAAGGAAACAGTACCCTGACACCTTCCATGGCGTATCAGTGCAAAACATAGGTGGCTCTAGATGTAGTTAATATCCCTTATATCTAATTAGATGTCTCTATTTTGCACGGATACAGTGACACGATACAGCACGATACAAAGTGGTAACAATATTGGTAAATCCAGTATGTGCTGTAGCATTTCCTTTTCAAACTGTTAAAGACCAAGTGCACACAAAGCTTACTAATCCGTATATAACTCGTACAAATAAAGAATACTATGTTCTATAATATGATACCACTTAGAAGTATAGTAATATTGTATTAAATACCAAATTAGTGCTCATATCTGAAGGTATGGCTAATATGAAACCAAATTATTCTGAAAAGGATTAATAAACTGTGAGATGATGAGTACAGCAAGCCTCATTTTCAAAGTTGCGACTATGCAAAGCTTAACAAGACTTCATCCAATCATGTTATCCTCATAAATTTATTTAGTATAAGTTTTATTATACCCATGGTACACATATTTGTCCAAATAAATTTTAGTAAATACAAATGTTTCGGGAATTAAAAAGCAATTACTAAAACCTGATTAATTTGATATTAAGTGTGTAAAAGCTTGAATTCCAGGTTACGGCTCAAAAATTAAATGAGCTTATTTTAGAAAGTCTCCAAATACTTTAAAAGCCGACATTGATGGCTTCAATAAGGCCAGGGATCCATCAAGATCAGCACTTTACCAAGTCACACGTATCAAATTTCTTTCTCAGCTGCAATTTCCTAGAATTATATTAATATATTTCTATATTATTAAAAATACATAAGAACTTAACCATATCTCAGAATTATATTTTCTCCATCGTTTTGGTCAAGGTCTGCCCAGTAAGTTGCAACAAAAGCCCTCATTTTGGGGTAGTAGAAATATAAGTAAGATTTATAAATGTCAATACCGGTCAATAGAAAAAAAAAAAATCTAACATCATACTTCACTTTCAATAGGCCAGGGTGCATTATATCTCTAGCTCAAAAACGAACAACTGCGGTGGAAAAAAGTTCACAATTCTACTTAACGTCGATAAATATTGTAAATATGTATCAGATACATGCTGAGAAATAATTATTCACCTTTCAACTCTAATCTCTAATATACTTGTTACCCAAAGTTGAGAAATATAAACAAATTGAATCTTTAATATTAAACATCTTTCTTTAGTCATCGACCCACTGTCCAACAATACTTAAAAATTTGATCCTCAAAAGTAAATTTACCATAAAACTTGAATGTGTCCGATTGACAATTCCAGGAAACCCTAGGTTTCAGTAAGTATTGTTAGGGGTTACGATATCACGTCCAATAAGGCTAACTAATAACACCAACTTGTATTCAAAACATACCCAAAAAAAAAAAAAAACATAAGGAAATTGATTAGTGTTAAAAAGTTCCAACAAATAATTTGATTAATGTGAAAAAACATTCACAGAAAAACTATATCAAAGAAACCCATATCAGAATTGCCGTTAAGTTAAAAAGCCGTCACAGCAAGTATATTGTCTGATGACTGATATAAATTTAGAGCGCAAATCTAGTGATTTATAATTTTATATATGCTATGTATCATCCAGAAGAGAAATATCCTAAACTCAAAATTGCCAAAAGTTAAAGCCTTCCGCAGAAAGCATGGTTGAGATTAAGTCAGAGAGGAAATCATCTTTGATATATCTATTAAACCACATGACATCCTGAACTTGTAACAGACATATAAACAACTTTCAAAATGTAATACCTTGAATCTCATAGGATTTTCTGAAATAGCAGCAATCATGGACTCCTCACCTTCAAAGACGAGTGCAGGTCCTGTCGGAAAACTTTCATGAATTTACTGTTGCATTATTATGAGATGTTCGGGTGATCAATTTAAGATTTGAAGTGACATTAAGTACAGACACCAGAGAAAAACAATCCTTCTTTGCCAGTTATTTTGGCAACAGAACCATCAGGTGCAAGATTCCCGCGCAGTATTTGAATATGACCAGTTGATTTGATGGGGTTCTCTATTGGCCGTATTATTTGCTGGAAAAGAAATATAAAAAATATATTATGTTTATGTTTACCGAGAGGCAATTTTAATTATATATTTTTTAAGAGTTAACAGTCTTACCTGACCTTCAGCTAAAGGAGGAAAGTCTTTGGCATTTTCTGCAAGAGTCTTCCCTGTGACTGAAGTGGTATGTTTTGTTAAAAGAAGCCACAAAAGATCTCTGTTAATAAAGTGGTTATTGTACATACCAGTCATGCAATCACCCTCCAAAAGTCCTTCCTCCAAAAGATAACGGATCACTGCAGGAGTTCCTCCAATCTGTAAGAATAAATATACAAAAGTTGATAAAAGCATCCTCAAAGAAATGATGTTATACAATAATAATTTATACAACGGAACAAGAAAAATCAACATGGAAGAGCAAAATCACGGTTTCAGACCTTGTGTACATCTTCCATGACATATTTACCACTGGGCTTGAGATCAGCAAGAAAAGGGACCTTGTCACTAACCTCTTGAAAATCATCAAGAGTCAACTGTAAACCTACAGACCTGTCAGAGTAGGACATTTAGTCAAACACTGTAAAAATGATACATATATATGAGATATGGGACCACACGTACCTAGCTATAGCTATCAAATGCAAGACAGCATTGGTAGACCCACCAAGTGCCATAACCATAACCATCGCATTGCGCAATGATTTCTCAGTGATAATGTCTCTAGGCTTCAGATCCAATTTTAATAAATTTAAAAGATGCTTCCCAGCTAAACGACATTCAACTAACTTCAGTGGGTCTTCAGCAGGAGTAGAAGAGCTATCAAAAGTACATGAGAACTTTGATAGTAAATACGAAATACAGAGGAACTCTCAAGAATGATGTAAATAAGTATCTCACGGTTTACATGTTAAAGTGAAAATACATATCCAACATAAAATATGGCATTACCTGAAAGGCAGTGACATCCCCATCGTCTCAATAGCTGATGCCATTGTGTTTGCAGTATACATGCCTCCACAAGCCCCTGCTCCAGGGCATGAATTGCGTACCACACTCATTCTCTGATCATCACTAATTGACCCACTAACATATTCTCCATAGCACTAAAGATGGGCAAAAAGTTGAAAGAATATGTTACACTACAGTTTTTGAATAATATAGTTGAATTAGATATCAGCACCAAACTGTAAATGCAGACAAACAAATAATTCTACAAAAAAGCCTAGCTTCTTCAAAAGAAAATAAACTTCTAAATGTGGCAAAGTTCAGCAACAACCCAATCAAGTTACTTGATCCCACTGATAAGTGGGATCTGGATACTTCCAGCAAGACATATACGAAGAATTGGAGGGGGGGGGGGGGGGGGGGGGGGGGGGGTGTTCAAGATAGATGAAAATTATCTACAGATGAGAGATAGGCAGAAGTAGATACCTCTGTTAAAGATATAAAGCTTGGAAAGATATGACTCCAAAGTTGCAATTAGTCCACATGAAGGGTGCACAAATGCAGATATGACGCGATAAGATATTGAAACAAGGACACGGCAATTGCCTAGTGTATGTCAGAGTGTCTCATACATGTCCAACACAGATTGGGAGTGTCTATTTTCCTAGATGAACAGAAACCTAGTATCTGTCATTTAAATTTTTAATTCTGATTAGCACTTCTCGCAATCTTAAATGCTTAAAATATGTATACATCTGGACTTTGGTCTTAGATGCATGTTTAAAGACAATCAAGATCTAGGGCATATTTTATATACGAAAATGATGTGCATGCAGTATTAATGACCCTGCATTTTTTGCCCAAGCAACTACCTATGAATGGATAAAATCAATTGTGTTAATCCTTTTATTCCTTCTTAAGACCCGGCAATTTTCTGCCCAAGCAACACACATGTTGGAACCTCGACATATTCGTATATCTCATACAGTAGTTGGAATAATTTACTCAAATGATAAAAATAGAAAAATAAACATTGATTTGTATCCAACCACCTTTGGAAGGAGGAAAGAAATGCCACCAGTTTTGGACAATTCTGAAGTTTGAGGACCCATATTGTGGCACAATTAGCTGATCATCAAGTACATCAAGTAATCCTCTATTTTTTTCCTATAGATGCTCTTATCTCATTCACAAAGAATGCACACCTCTATAATTGTTTTTCCTTCCAAGGATAGGTACATGGAAGAACTCCTCTAATTCCTATAGATGCTTTCATCTAATTCTTGTTTACTAGTAAGCAATGTAGTTTAGCATACATAAGGAACAAAAAGACCAATAGACCATTGCGACTGAGACACATTCCCACACTTCGGCTAAGAAGCTGCACATTCCATTCTCTTGCTCGTTAGTAGCTAGTATAGTTCAGCACATACGGAATGAAAGGACACCAAAATAATCATTAAAGCCTCCTCCACCAGTCCTAGAAAATGACTCTTCAGGGAGGGCCTTACCATGTTGCTTGTTATGATCACCTCTTTAAGTCTAGTCATTTATGACCACATTTCGTATCCCTGTTGTGTATCCCGGACAACTTTGTCTACTTTCTTTACTTGAACAGAGTAAAGGACCCCAACAGGTCTAGATCAATGGATTTCTGGTAGATTCTTGATGGTATAATAAATCCTTTAACATTCATCTTAGTTTGAAGAATTCTTCAACTTATGACAACAGTAGAGATTTTGGCCCTTTGGGTAATGAATGGTAATGCAGTACCCTGCACAAGCTTTCTAGCATGCAGAATGCCATAATAAGAATATAATTTGAAGTAACTACAGCAATTTCCATAACCACTTCTATTGAAGTAGGGTTGGATTATGGTTTTCCTTCCACCTGACAACCCCTCCCCCCCCCCCCCCCACCACCACCACCACCACCACCACCCTCCTTTTATTTTCTCCCTTTATCAAGAGTAATCATTGTAGCAGCAAAGTAGCAGTAGTGCAGGTAGCATTTGGCTCCAAAAATCTTGTCAGCAATCTCTAAGGATGCTGGAACCCAGTACACTTCTTGTATTTCTAACTTTTTTCAGCAAATGTACACAATCAATAAGCTAATAACACCCTCTGATGCAACACAAAGGATTGAACAGAGACGAGTCTGATTCAGTCAAGTAACAAGTTTTCTTGGTTTAGACGAATGAAAAACCCCATCATGGGTATGGTAAATTACTATATAGATACATAAACATAGCTGCTGACGGACTCATTAATTTGACTGCACCAGTAAAAGAAGAATACTTGGACAAGGTACCGCAGCAGTCTGTGGCCTATGTTTATTAAGACACTCAGCATTGTCCATGTGCTGACGGACTCATTAATTTGACTGCACCAGTAAAAGAAGAATACTTGGACAAGGTACCTCAGCAGTCTGTGGCCTATGTTTATTAAGACACTCAGCATTGTCCATGTGCTGAGTGTCTTAATATTGTAATCTACCTCAGCAGTCCGTGGCCTATGTTTATTAAGACACTCAGCATTGTCCATGTGCTGAGTGTCTTAATATAGTAATTAATTTGACTGCACCAGTAAAAGAAGAATACTTGGACAAGGTACCTCAGCAGTCTGTGGCCTATGTTTATTAAGACACTCAGCATTGTCCGTGTCCTGAGCAGGGATTATAGAAAAGACAAATCCACTATATTTTGTTCTCATCTGGACAGCCCTCTTCAGTATTACTTATTAGGGATATTTAGACTTTGGTCTCAGATAAGTTCCGAAAATTGTGTTTGGGTCTCCATAATATACATAATTAGTGTTTGGGTCTCAAAAGTGTCACTAATGTCTCAAAAGTGTACCAAAAGTGTCACTAATTATTTTTTGTGACACTTTTGAGACCCAAACACTAATTATGTATATTATGGAGACCCAAACACAAATTTCGGAACTTATCTGAGACCCAAAGTCTAAAATATCCCTACTTATTACCACCATTCATGTCCTAAGCACAATCTTGAAGCACGGAAAATTGGTCAACCTTACCAGAGAATGAGCATCAGGTGTTTAAAGTGAGAAGATTAACACATTTAAACATAATATAAAAGTGCATTCAAACACCAAACATATACTCTTTCAGTCTTTTTACTAGCAAGTGCTCATTGTATTCATTGTTTACATTAGAATATTCATTGTAAACAGGATGAAACCGATCTTAGCTATAGTTGTATAGTTAGAAGTTGTAACAAATTGCTATTGTGCATGTATCCTATATATAGAGAACCTCGTAACATCCTTCGCTTGTATGTAGAAAAGTTGAGGATGTCATGAAATCAAATCAGAGTTTCAATGTCCTGTCCATCTTATATGAGGTATATCTTATATTCTTATACAAACAAACTGTACAAGGTATTGGTGACAACAATAGCAACAAGTATTATCACGTTTTAGGGGCAAGCTTCTACAAAACAATATAGAAAGAAGTGTATGGTGAACTTTAAAATACAAACTCATAGCACTATTGAAAAAAACTCACGTTAAATTCAAGTCTTATGTACACAATTCCAAGTAAAGCTGTCACAATTTTCAGATATAAGAAATTAATTGATACCTGAAAGGCGGATACAATATCATATGAATTGCCTTCAAAGTGACCAGGCTGCATGGAATAGAATAAAATAAGTACATAATACTGCACAGATTAAGACAATTGAGCATGAAGATGACAAACTATAAAAAAGAAAATTTATGTTAAACAATCTTCAGTATTCTTTCCACACTATTACATGATAATTTTGAAGAGAATGTATGATGCTGGCCGCAAGTCTTTTTTGAGTGTGCTATCTTAGAGCATGGAAACCAAAATTACCTGATTTGCAAGAACTGTTATTTGGGTAGGTCAAATTTATATATGGTAATCCGGTTGCCCATAACAAGACAAAGCATGGCTCGTGCAACTTAAACAGAGAAATCTACAATCATACTTGTAACTAAATCATATTAAACCAATATTATACTTAGTGGGGAAAGGGACAACATATATATGATTTCCTTGAATTGTTCAAAAAAAAATACTTCAATATAACACAGGCATACACACATAGAGGGAAGATGATAAACCCTCACAAAGCAAGAGTTGCTTTCAAGAATCATGAGATTGGAATACTTCTTACTTATGCATTAAGTGATTAACAAAATGCATAGGTTACAATACATTAATTTTCCAATTATTTCATGAACCAGTTTCAAATCTGTTGGTATCAGTAGTTTCAACGGATAGTAGGTTGTCTTTTCAGCCGATACTAGAATCCTAATCCACATTGGTTTTATGATGTGTAGATCCTGAAAGTTTTATATATATATATATATATATATATATATATATATATATATATACACGGTAAGGCTTGTTGCTTAGCCTCTCCATATATATGGGATAAGATTGCGTACATTTTGATCCTTCCCACACCATGCGCAAGCGGAGCCTTGTAGCACTCAAATACCCTTCTTATCGGCAGTTGGATTACCATATATAAAGGTGTCAAAAAGTGCCAAAAAGTGCTTGTTTCCCGTTCAAATTTAACTTATTAATTATAAGGTGTCAAATTTTGGTTTTCAGTGCCCAAAAGTGTTTGTTTACATTCAAATTTTAACTTATTAATTACAAAAATTACTGAAAATAAAAGTAAAAAAAATGACATAAAATCATCACTGTTTCAAAAAGGTGCATATGATGTTTTGGTGAAGAATTTAAAGCGTCTTCCGATACATTATTCCCAAAAAACCAAGAATATTTTAAGCTAACTGAAATATACCAGAGCATGGAGTCTTATATTAGTTCATGTAGGAGGAAGATGGGAAATAAAGTTTTAAAATACAGTAATCAAGCCAAAGCCTATATGAGAAAAACCAAGTGGTTGATATGTAGTTCCGGTTATGAATGATAAGTACCTTGATAGTTCCACCATAAACCATGATACTTGGCCGATTAAGTCGCCCCATTGCCATGATCGTCCCTGGCATCTGTAAGGAAATTTAACATAAGACACGGAAGGTTAGAACTTAGAAGTTATCCTAAAGTTAAGCACTCATGAAAAGGTTGCAAATTTGGGTATAAAGCTGTCAGATGAAGTATGATATTAATAGATTCTGACTTAATGTTTAGCATAAAGAATTTGAGGTTCAGAATCTCAATTAAAAGGGACAAAAATCTGGTTTAACAGCGCAATGACAATGTTTTGGATATAATATTTAGCACAAAACATGCTAGGTTCAGAATCTAAATCTTACAGCGAAGAATTTAAATGAGTAAAAGAGAAATTAAGAAGCACGGGGTCAGACGCAGTTCAAAATAATGAAAAGTGATCACGTATGTATTCCTTTATCTTTATGTTGGATTCATTTTTATTTCCATGCACGAGTAACAATTTTTTTTGAACATCTATTGATGATTTTTGTGGAATATTTATATGCACCATCTCTTAGTGTCATCACAGAACCTTCTAGACAAGAATTCAATCTCACTATCACTTGAATGTGTTTCTTTCTTGGTTGGTCTATGGTGTGATAGTTTTCAATAAAAGAAAAATTATGAAGCTCATTTCACCACAGTAGCAGAATATGACCACCGGTAGATGTTGCGTAAAGATCACAAATTATCTTTGTGATAATATTAGTACATAACTATAAATCCAGTGTTGCTGCCATCTTGCCCACTGGCGGAGCCAGAATACAGCAAGTGGGGTTATATGACCCCACTCAAAAAAATAAATTATATATATATACACACAGGTGCAAATAGATGCAAAGGGACTTGAGAACAACAACAACAACCCAGATTAATGGTTTAGCAAGTTCATATGATCTTTTATTTGGAGGAAATTGAATGGGAGGTAGAGCCAAATGCTCTTTGCTGCACATACACTTCATAGAGTAGAAGAAAGTACACAACTTGAGGTATGAGATCTTTGATAATCGAATCCGAGTTTTATATACTTTTCCTATATAAATATGCTATGCGTCATGGCTAAAAGCTCCAAGGGAGCATGCCAATAACGAGGATATTGCTAAATGACATGGGAAATCCTATCTACAAAATAAGATTTAATTTGCTCTTAGATGGAATAAAATTGTTTGCTAGTATATTATTTTTTGATTAAGAAAATATGAAAAATATGAAATCAAAGTAAATTAATGGTTGAAAATAAAATATTTTTAATCTTATTTTTCTTCGAAGAAGAAAACAATATTTAATTATCATAAGACCCTAGGATGGCAAGGTTCATGATTAAAACGGTAGGATTCAAATATGGGCTTTAAAATACACTAAATCTCCTCGATGAAATGGTCAAAATTAATCAAAAATACCTAGTATGATCTGACTAAAATGATACTAAAGTTTAAGGTTCTGATTATATTGGATTAGAAATGTGCACTTTAATGCCAATGGCATTTTGAACTGAATGAAAAAAAAAAAATGAGCAGCTACAATAGGAAAACTATAATAGACGACCAAGGTTAGATACAGAAAATAGGATTTTCTGACTAATTTATGCAATTTGTTTCCTTTACATTTTATTAAAAAAAAATGGATTAAAAATTTACTAGTCGATTTTGACCCTGCTGCTTCCAAATCCTGGCTACACCACCGATGTTGCCTGCAAGATTTGACAAGTTCTACAAAAATTTGACAAAACGATCTCATTCACATTTTCGCCTAAAATCTCCTTTTTTAGTAATTAACCCTCAAATCCCCATCCGATGACCTCAAATCCCCGTCGAGGACTATGCAATCATACTACCCATACGATCGGTGATCATTTCTTATCCAATAAACACGATGTACTCAAGAAAGGTCACATTTTCTTTTCTCTCTCCAAATATATGAAAGTGGAAAGGGAGAGGGAGAAAGCTGACGTTTTTATCGCAGCCGGGGATGGATATGTTCCCGTCGTACCACTGCGCGGACATGACGGTCTCGATGCTGTCGGCGATGAGGTCCCTCGACTGCAGGCTGTAGCACATCCCCCTGGTCCCCATGGAGATGGCGTCGCTGACTCCGACGGTGTTGAACCGGAAGCCGATCATCCCGGCCTCGCGGACCCCGGCCCTGACCTCGGCGGCCAGGTCCATCAGGTGCATGTTGCAGGTGTTCCCCTCGTACCAGACGGAGGAGATGCCGATCTGGGGCTTCGACATGTCGGCGTCGGAGAGGCCGACGCCATAGAGGACGGCCTGGGCGGCCCCCTGGGACTTGGGCTCGGTGATGCGGGAGCTGTAGAGGTTGAGCTTCGTGGCAGTAGGAGGAGGTGGGGAGTCGATTTGCTGTTGTGGTGGTGGTGGGGTTTGGGTAGCGGCGCGGATTGGGAGGTGGCGGCGGCGAGGGGATGATCGGGAGCGTAGGAAGAGTGGGGAGGAGATGGTGAGGGATTGCATGGTGGCGAGGGATTAGGGTTAGGGTTTTTGGACGGTTTGGTGATGGTGGTAGAAAGAGAGAGAGAGAGAGAGAGAGAGAGAGGGGTTTTATTGGGGCTTTAGGGGAGAGAAATGAGGGAAGCGGTGAGTTGTGTGGATAGGGACACCTCGGCTCGATTGATTCGAACTCGACTCAGAGTCAAGTTGACTCATGGAGCTGTTTAGTTGCATATGTGACGCGAAAGTGATCAAAATTTAATTCACTTAATGTATTTACATATAAAATTTGCAGATAATATTTATTATAATTTAATATAAACAGTAAATTTTGTAAGTATTGGTATTGAAATTTTTTTTTGAAAGTGGAACAAAAGGTAAAAAAATGGTATTCCCACTTTGCGTTTTTTGTTCGATTACTAATTTTTTTCAACTTTAACATTTTTATTATTATTATTTATGTCATTTCAACAACAACAAAAAAAAAATTTACTCACTTCAACAACCAATCAAACATCAAATTTAAAAAAAAAAAAATTCTAATCTCAACTTTTTCAAAGCATCCAAACAAAAGATTTTTTACTTCACTTTGCTCTACTTCACAATAACCTAGGCAAAATTTTGATTTCTAAATTTTTTACTCCGCCGCACTTCTTTGAACCAAACAACCTTTGTTGCACGAAAGTGTAAAAAAATACATGAAAGTGAAAAAGTGGGTTTTGCATATAAATACGTTTTGACTTTCAAAATATTATTTGGATGGTGGAATTGAAAGAAATAGAAGTGAAAAAAAAAATGGAGTTCGATTTGTTTTGATACCTATTGAAAGTGAAATTTGTAGTAGTTTTTTTGTTTGATTGTTACAACAAAAGTAAAAATTGGGTGGAGATATGGTAGCCTTTCTAAAATTAAAATAAAAGCTTATGTTATCTCTTCTTCATCTTTCTAAAATTGAAATAAAAATTAGTTTTATTTAACATAAATAACCATAAAAAGATGGCTAAATTGGATGGTTGTTTAAATTGGTTTTATAAAACCAATTGCAGCTAAATTGGCAGAACACTAGTGTGGGGTGGGGGCTCCACTGCTCAATGACGCAAACAAACAGATCCAATCTATTGTTTGCAAACAGCCAGGACACCACGTTGTGGGATTCCACTACCAATTGCAGCTAAATTTGTTTTGAAACCAATACCTCCTTATCATCTTCTTCTTCATCTTTCCCATCGTCCAGTGGCTCCACAACGACGTTTGATCTGGGCTTGGCGGCAATGGCCCTCACGGGCGTTTTGGGCTGCAAAGCAAAGTGCAAATTATGGAACTTTTTTTCCCGGAACCTCTAATTAGTTGTCAAGCTAAGCAAATCTAATTAGATACAAAACAAAACAAAACAAAACAAAAAATAATATTTTTTTGTCAACTTCTAATTAGAACAAACTAGTAACATGCACGTACGTAATTAAACTTTATTATAGATTATAGATAATGCAGACCCATGGAATAGAACCCATCCAACAACAAAAAAATGCCCTACATTATAATCGTACTAGTATATATGCACGTGCGTTGCACGTATTTCATAGTACTTGGAAAGAGCAAGCAATAGTCTCTCAATTTTTATTACTTGGAAAGATCAAACGACAACCCTCCATACTTTTTTCCAATACGCAATTACTTAACTGCTGCTGTTTTATATATCAATCAATTGTAAAAATTGAGTGTACAATTCTCCGTGGTGCAACCAACCTTTCCAAAGCTGCAGCCAGGCAATCGAAAGAAAATGGGAAACAAAAGAGAGGAAGAATATTCAGAGAAGGCATTTTAAGACAATACACACAATGCTCAGGACTACGATTCACGCAGTTTTGTACAGGTCAACACCACATTTTTTTTGACATACTGCAGAGAGCAGAGACCACTGTTAGGTGCCAGCTGACAAGGTTGAACCTGAGAGCCAAGTCTCTTCTGACTGCCAGAAGAACCAAAGGGTGCTGGAAACCTTTCGGTGACTTGAGTTTGCATCAGAGAACAACCATTGTTCTTAAAGAAGGAAGGAAGGATACGGCAGCTCTGGTGGCACAGGTCCTTGAGGATCTTTCCAATCCATTGTGGGAGGAATGTTCTCATAATACCCGGCGCTTGCAGGAAATAAGCTAGCATGCACTTGGGGAATAGATGCAGGATCATGATAACTCTGCAGATGGCCGCGGATGCTTCGAGTCCCCCTTGTTTTCCTCGCGACATTGGCTGCAGATGGGGACCGGCCTGCAACTCGAACAAGTAATACTTTCCCATCAATCCGGTACCCGTTCATCCGGGTCACAGCCTCTGCAGCAAATCTAGGACTGGTATACTTTACGAAGCCGTATCCTTTGCTTGAACCTGTGATCTTGTCCATGACCACAACTGCTTCACAAAGGGGTCCAAAAGGTACAAATAGCCACCGTAGCCTATTACTATCCACTGACCGGGGAAGGAAGCAAACAAACAGTTTAGATTCATCAATGTTATCAGCTCTGCCACTGCATGATGATAAAACACCCAATGCTGTTCTGCCCGTCCATGGATGAGTGAGTGTAGGAGGCACCGGACCACCAAATGAGGAGACTCTGCCATGATTGCGATCTTCGGGGGTGGAGACTGTAGAGCAAGCATAGGTGACATTGCTTGCAAGCAGAGGAGTTTCCTCTCTGCGTATTAAATTTAGTTCACCAAGCTCCCTCAGCTGGGCTTGTTTGTGTTTGTTTGTTAATTCTTCCACTGGAACCAGTAGCTTCTCAACCATCTCCACAGCAACATCCATGGACTCCTGGTTATCTGCCTCGATGTAGACGTGCAAGTCCTCATCCTCCACAGCTTTGACATTCTTGTATTTCTTGCCTCTGTCTAACTTGCAGGAACCTTTACCACGCAATATAATTTGAGCCCCTGTTTCTTTCTCCAGTCGCCTATGTGTGCTCCCGTGAGGACCAATAATGAGGCCAATGAAGTTATAGCCAGGGTATTCTTTTACAGGTACGTAAAGCTTCTTGTACAACTTTTGGGGCTTGTATTCTGGCGGAGCCTCAAATGTAGGGTCTGTCTGAATCAAATGTGATATAATCTTCTGCCTACGATCAGAAAGTTTCGTCCGAAGCCTAAAATCCCTTGTATTAACCCTTATACCCAAGTCATTGTAGATTGGTGGTGGAGATGGAGATAAATCGTCATCTGCCAGGTCCTCAATAGCCTGCTTTGACATCAGCTTCCGGTTTATGTCTGAAAGGTGTGAGTTCAACTTCTGGACCTGTGGATCAGATTCAGTAGTGGCTACAAGGCCCTTCACCAATTCAGGAAGCTTTAAAGGACCTAACATCTTCAATTGGGTGTCATCAATGGCCCTTCCAAACTTCCTTTTCTTCTGTGCCACATCACCACCACCAACAGATTTACTATCAGTGTCAATCTCAGCGTCACGGCTATCCTGCTTTCTTTTACCAGAGCTACCTGACTTTTCGGGGTCCTTCCAACTGATTTCACCAGTATCCTGCTTCAGCCTCTTCTTTACCTGAGTATCCAATACATTAACTGACCTTCGCTTTTTCTCTGAACTGGAAAGAGCAGATTTAGACCCGCTATGGCTTTCATCATTGCTGTCAGAAGACAACGAAGTAATGGATCCTTCAGATAGATCCTTTTCAGAGAGCTCTTTCATCAGGACTTCAGAAGGTTTGCCTTTTTCATCAGGAGTTCCTATAAGAAGTTTTCCTTCTTTTCTTGGTAGCTTTTCACATTGCTTTTCTTCTTCCCTAGATTCTTCTATGTAAACCTGTTCTTTCTCACTAGTCCTCCCATCACCACTGCCATCTTCGTCAAGCAAATAGATGAAAGAACTTTGCTCCGCCATGCTTGCAGTATTTGCAAATCGAGGAGACATAGTTCTGGAGAAATGACGGATCACATGAGTATAAAGTACAATTATACTCCAAAAGCGTGAGATAATAATTATTAGATGTCAAAGTAATTAACAAAAAGACAAATTATTTAAACATCTAATAAAATATATTTCAGCATTTTTTATCATACCCAGTAACTGTAGTCCCAACATCACTATCACACTTGTAGGGCGAGCTTGATATCTGAGGAGACCGCTGCTTCCTCATGCTTAACTTATCAGCAAAATTCAAAATCCGGAGCATCTTTCTGGATAATATGGAAAAATTAACATTAATATCACGGTTTCTTCTTAATATATATACTTTATTACGTGGTATAAGATAAACTTTTGAACGGATGAATGAATTAATTACCAAAGCATTCACCAAAGACAAATAATTAATCAGGAAGAAAAAGTAAATATATTAGGTTCGATAAAGATAATGGTATAACTTCTAAACTCCAAAGGTTCCTCCAAATTAAAGAAAAGAAATTCCGTTTCTTGAAATCAGCAATTTGTATCATTCTAACGGTTTCTCAAACTAAATTGCATAAGTTCTGAACCTTTAACTCGGTCAATCCACTAACCTAGTTTTCTATGATATAAGGAGCAATCATTATTATCTCTGGATTAGCTTCAGCATATCGTGGGTGATAATCAACAATGACCACATAGCTACTATCTCATGAGAATGAATATCATCTATATTTGTGGGAGGTACAGGTACTTAGGTTTTGCCACCGAATGATACATCATATATAGTTGCTACAGGGTTTACACTGTGTACTATAAACATATGCCATAAGGTAATTGCATAATCAATAAACAAAGGCAATCATCTAGTAACTATTGAGTGCATCATCTGACCTTCTTTTCTTGTCTGCAAGGGATTGAAGAAATATTGACCAGTGCTGGTTTTCATCCTCACTTTCAGAAGAGAAGAAAGACATTGATCCTTCTGATAGGTCATCTTCAGTGAGCCCCTCATTCTGTTCCACAGTTGGATCCTTTCGTTGTAGCTTCCCGTCTTCAGAAGATTTGCCTTCTTCATCGGAACTTCCATATTCTTTATTTGTTTGCTCGTCACACCTCTCCAATTTTATGTTCTCTCCTTCGCAAATTTGTTCTTTTTCATTAGGCTCCTTGTACCAAACAACAGCATTGCCATTGCCATTCTGGTGAAGCAGGCCTAGATCAGGTGAAGTGCGCTGCTCCTCCATGCATGTACTGTTTGCGTAATATGGAACAGCAGTTCTGCAAAAATGAGATATTACAATGAATACCATGTTTCAATCAAAAAACAAAATAATCTGTCACCAAGATAAATCCTATTAACGTACTAAATTAAGTTAACCTAATTAACAATGAAAATAGACTAATTAATCGATCAGGTCATAAAACAAAGACAATTTGTAACTCTGCCAACTACATTTTTATCATCAAGTTCATATTTGTAGGGAGAGAGTGGAACAATAAAAGTTTTTGCATTCACATGCTGAAACTTCTAAGTAAAACCAAACATTTAGCAGCTTTCTGGAGAAATAGGCAGAATAGAGTGAATATCACAATTCTATTTTGAGATACAAAAATTTCAAATGAACTAATCCACTAAATCAAAGTATATTCGATGCCTGAACCAAAAGTATATTCGGCGTCTAAACCGAAGTATGTTCGACGTAATGCAGTCCTTTTATAAATCAGTAATTCGTACCTTTCTTATGGTTTTCTAATTATATTCTATAGGTACTGACCTTTAAGCCAGTCAAACAGTAAAGGAGATTCCACAGATGTTGTATGGAGCAAATCATCTTCAAGTCTTGACCTATGCTTTGAATCAGATCTCGTAAGCACGAAGGGTGAATTCGAAAATGTCGTGGTAGTCATTTTGTATCCCCACAGAAATATCATCCCGCAGGTTTCTATGCACTCGACGTGCCATATATATTTGGTGCTTTCACCAAAACATCTTAAGTGAATTAAAAAACTAAAATGTAATATAAAAAATGCATCAATCCATTCATATACTAAACGGGGCACCTTCACAGGCTCTCTAGTCACCTATGTTACCCGGACTCTCCACTTTAGGAGAAGTACCCGTGTCTACCGAGTAGGACATGGGTATGGGTATGGAATCCGTATCCGATCCTCCATAATAACAATCGGATCTTTATGGTCCTTTATGGTGACAATCGGAAGACTGGTAGTGAAGTAGATAGTTTTTTTATTGTGGTAGTGAAGTAGAATAGTTTATTTTAATATGGTGGATTGGTAGTAAAGTTATGAAACCTTACAAATTTAATTACATGATATCTTTTTATGAAACTGTGCAAATTCAATTATAAGCTTAAATATATGAAACAATGCAAACTTTATTACAATTGTGTCATTTTATGAAATCATACAAATTTAATTAGAGAGTGTCTTTTTATGAAACCGTGCAAATTTAATTACATGTCTTTTATGAAGACATACAAATTTAATTATATGATGTGTCTTTTTATGAAACCATATTCAAATGTATTTATTTTAACAGTCATATCCCCGTACCTGTATCCAAAATTTAGATCATTTTTAGCCGAGGTATGTGTCCTTCAATTATGAATTTGAAGGACCCGACTCTTGGATATGTACCCATACCCAACACTCGTACCGGAGTCCAGGTAACATAGCTAGTCACTCCACAATTACTTCATAGTTCAAACCAAGATTAAGATTCACATTGCTTATCTTTCCAGAGTGACAATTCCATCCAGCCTTCATTTACGAGTAGGGTCAAAATATGGATCTGGCCATTGTTTTCTTATGGATGAAGAGCTACCCACATTTTTTTTCTTGATTTACAACCATATTCCGAGATTCCCAAGATCTACTATACTCACAATTGCCATACTTACTAATCCATTCGTTAATGTGATTGCCAAACTTATACACTCTAGGCATAAATGCTTTACCAGTCCAAAAGTTACAAAAAAAGAGTTTACACATGGACTAGTTTCTTGTTAATAAAATATGAAAATAGGTAGCCAAAAAATGTTTCATATAAGAATTTCGCACAAAAATTAGTTACTATATACAAATCTAATAATAAGATATAAGTACACAGTAAAGCCAATTTACTAAATTACTAAAACCTGCATCATTCGTGAATTGCTAGGAAGCAGGGACACTCTGGAATTCAGTAATGTGTTGCGTACCGGATATGGTAGAGGCAACTCAAAAATACACTAGGACACACCAAAATCAATGTTGCGCCCGTGTAGCTGTGTCCTTGTCGCATTTGTGTCCTCTGCAACATAGGCGGGTTTTAATCCACAAAATTTCAAGAAAATACAAATCGGTTAAAGACAGTCTGGAACCGCCGAAACTAACGAAACCGCAGGGAAAGGGTTCAAACCCGATTTATGAACCTCAGAAAATGCTCCATTTCACCAATCTTGAGGAACAAACAACTCTCCGATACAATTCTCCTCCTATTGCTGCTTCATAAACCCATCAAGTTTTGATTCTACAAAATACCGATGTCGTAAAAAATGCAAAAAATGCAAAAAATTCAAAATTTTCTTCACTCTAACGCAAAGAAACCACGGTTTAAGAAGTAGTCACCAAAAGAAATTGTACAATGCTTTCAAGAACACTACAATGACAGCAAGGTATTTGTGATAATGCCTATTAGAAGAAAGGAAAAGAAAGGAAAGGAGAGGAAGGGAAAGATAACAATCGATCGAACCTGCTCCAATCGGCGAGGGATGGGAATGGAGAAATATTCCAACTTTCTTGCGATTTCTTTCTCTCTCTCTCTCTCTCTCTTTTTCTCAAAGAAAATTTTCATTCGTCATAGGCAGTAGAGCGTGTAGAGAAGTGGAAGAAAAGAGGAGAGGTTCGGTCTTTTATTAACCCCCAATGAACCGGGTTCAGGTCAGTTGGGCCGGTCGATAAACGGATTTGACTCGGGTCTTAACAGATAGATCCATCCAATCCGTTTAGTAAACTGGTCGGGTTTGGATTCGGCGATAAGGAGAGAATTTTTTTTTTTTCCTTTCAAAATCTATATAAAAACAATATTGTGCAACTATAGATTTCCCAGAATCTTCTAGTTATTAGGAAACCTAGATTTCCCAATATCTCGAAGGAAAAAAAATTTTAATTAGAAAAATCATATATATATATATATATATATATATATATATATATATATATATATAGATAGATAGATAGATAGATAGATAGAATAGATAGATAGATAGATAGATAGAGCGGATCCGGAGTCCCGCGGGAGCCCCGTCGCACTCCATCGTTAGATCATGCGTGTTAGGTTCCCAAATATGGATGACCTAAATCTGAAACATATCTAACGCATTTAACATTATAGAATAATTTGAAGGAAAAATTAGAGAAGAACATTACTATTTGAATTTGAAAAATAGAGCGAAAATAATTACAATAGAAAGGAAATTGATGGAGAAGAGAATTCTAGGGTTTGATTACAGAGATAATTGGGGATCTAAAGGAAGAAGAAGATGGCTAAAGATTAAAGACAAAACGAGAATATCACATATGCTGCTCTTCCTCTTCTTCTCTCATCAATTTATAGATGGCAGAGTGTCGGTGATCTACTCTCTGCCTATGTTGAGCTGGCCCAAGTAACTTGGCACCCAAGTCATCATTAGAGCTAGCATTTGGAGAGTGACTTGGCACCCAAGTCACTGTTGACGAGGCTCTAGACTGTATTACTCTCTTCTTTTCCTTGATATTGGAACTACTTCTCTGATACTGATTCTTATTGAACCCTTGAGCTAGATTGCTTTGTGTGTTAGCACACACTTATTTACTGATCATTTAGGCCCTTATTAATGCCCTCCCCTTAATTTGACCTTGTCTCAAAGTCAAAGTAAGGGTACTCCCTTAAGCTTATCATCTTGTTAGCTTCTTGGGATACTGCTTTTGATACTGTTCTGATTCT
Source organism: Iris macrosiphon (assembly GCA_036927795.1). Taxonomy (NCBI): domain Eukaryota; kingdom Viridiplantae; phylum Streptophyta; class Magnoliopsida; order Asparagales; family Iridaceae; genus Iris; species Iris macrosiphon. The sequence continues at coordinate 132,388,192 of JAYESA010000008.1, forward strand.
GATATGAATAAAAGCATATAGACATCAGCCGGTCGTCAGTTTGAGCCTTAATCCTTACTAGCCTTCACTGACTGAATGTGTAGTAGAGCCTTCACTGAGAGCACCCTCCCTTCACGGACTGATAGTAGTCTGCTTCACTGACTACTTAACATTCTTCACCCTTCTTGATTGATATTCTTCTAGGCCTGAACATGTGCTAAGCCTTAGCCTTCTGATATTGCACCCCTCAATGCTGAACAGAAGTTACTGTTATTGAACTGATGCATTGGCCACTAGCTGATCACTATTGTAACAAAGAATAGAGAAGTATGCCTCACTTGGCTCACCGAAATATGCCTCACTAGCTACTCTGTTCAGTGGCAGTGTTTACACTAAACTCTTTAGTCTCTTAGTAGTATTGGTGTAAATATTGAATTATTTAAGCTCGTATCAATCCCCCCCCCCCCCCCCCCTCAGATCCCACACCTTCACCAAAATTTCTAGCAAATGGTTCTTGATGTTCCATAGTGACATTCTTGCCCGACATATAACCTAGATTCTTACTGATAACCTTCAGAATCTTGTTCTGCTGTAACGTCTTCCTGGAGATGTGCAGAAGAAGATCCTTAGAGTCTCTAATGCCTTTGATGAAGCTCATGTACTCTGGAATGAGATCCTCGTAGTTGTCCATGATGAAGACACGACACATATAAAGCTTTATGTTGTTAGGTTTCTTCTTAGTGACAAAGAGGTCAAATGGAGCCCTCTTTGAGATAAAGAGAACAACCTTGAACTCGATCTGGACCTCCACGTAGAAGTTCTTGACAGGCAGGTTCCCCTCCAAGTCATTGGTCAAGCTCTTGTAGAAAGCAGCATACTCCTCATTGTGGATCTCTTCAGGCTTCTTTATCCAGATTGCCTTCTGCTATTGTCCCAAACCCACTCATGAGAAACCTCCTTGATCATTTTCTTTTTCAGAGATCTGCAGAAGAAGATCACAACTGCCTTGTTCAGAAGAAGATGCTCTATCCATTCCTCAAGAAGGTTGGGAATGAATGCAACAGAGGGGGCCTCCAAATTTATTTCAGCAACTGACTTGGATAGGGTTCCTCCAAGTAAATGTAAAGCTCTGTTAGAAGAACTTGATAAGAGCATCTATCTATCTATCATCTTTTGGAACTTCATCCAAATTAGCTGATTTAAAAAATTATTTTAGATCTTCTTCGAACTCTTTTTTGTTCACATGTTGACCCAGATATGATGTAGATGGCAGAAACCTATCATGGAAAGCATTAAGTTCTTCATCCAATCCACGATGGTATTCAATTACACTGGTATTCTACTGAATATTGTTCTCACCAAACACTGGATAAGAAGATGAATCTTTAGTTTCAACTGTTACTTTATCGAGCTCTTCAGTTTCCATTTCTGATATGATGTTTTCAATTACAATAGTAGTATTACTTGCTTGGATAGTCTTTGCAACTGTTGTCGGAGTCTCACTAATTCCTCAATATGCATAAATTATGATGGACCAAATTCATCTCTAAAGGATTGGCAAAAGTCCTCCTAACTAATTATACCTCCCTTGACTTTCAGTAACCAATCGAGCCAATAGGCCGCAGTTCCCTCCATCTGCATAGAGCATACCTTCCCTTTGTCCAAGATCCTATAGTAGCTGAAGTAGTATTTAACTTCCAACAACCATTCTTGAACATCACTGACTCCATCATAATCAGGGAATTCAAGCCCAAGAGAAGGTTGTCCCCACGAATGTCCCACAATGTTCACAGATGGTTGACCCATATACTGTAGTTTAGGCATGTCAGTAGGGGGTATATTCATAAGTTGAGGTGTATACCCCATGGTGGATCTTCCAGTAAAGAATTTTGGTCCCCCATTTATCAAATTTGCCTGAAAATGTGAGTTAGTTTGTGCATTTTGGGGGTTTCCATAGAAATTAGGGTTTTTAAAGGAATTATGATTATAGCTATGGCCAGGGGTGTTTATAGCAGCGACTGGTGAATCAGGATGAACAACCGTTGTTCCCATGGAATTAATAACAACTCGTCTGATTTGGGATAATTCATCCAAAGCTCGATTAAATTTAGAACGGAGATGATCGAATCTACCTTCCAAAGCTTGCAGTCAATCCTCACCATTGAAATAACCTCGAGTCGGTAGAGATCCATCGAGAGATCCATGATAGCTCATGTACCAGCTCGAATCCATTGGCTCTGATACAAATTGTTAGGTTCCCAAATATGGATGACCTAAATCTGAAACATATCTAACCTCATTTGACATTGTAGAATGATTTGAAGAAAAAAATTAGAGAAGAACAGTACTATTTGAATTTGAAAAATAGAGTGAAAAGGATTACAATAGAAAGAAAATTGATGGAGAAGAGAATTCTAGGATTTGATTACAGAGAGAATTGGGGATCTAAAGGAAGAAGAAGATGGCTAAAGATTAAAGACAAAATGAGAATATCACATATGCTGCTCTTCCTCTTATTCTCTCATCTATTTATACATGGTAGAGTATCGGTGATCTACTCTCTGCCTATGCTGAGATGGCCCAAGTTACTTGGAACCCAAGTCATCGATAGAGCTGACATTTGGAGAGTGACTTGGCACCCAAGTCACTGTTGACGAGGCTCTAGAGTGTATTACTCTCTTATTTTCCTTGATACTGAGAAATACTTCTCTGATACTGATTCTTACTAAACCCTTGAGCTAGATTGCTTAGTGTGTTAGCACACCCTTATTTACTAATCATTTAGGCCCTTATTCATGCGGCCCCCGCGATTCGATGGTATATATATATATATATGTGTGTGTGTTAATTCATATCTGTAGCTTGTTTGAATCCTCATACAATTAGAATTCATCAAATAACTCCGAGTTGAAAGAAAAGTTAAATTTTTATACAAGTAGTTCTACATATAAAATAGCAAGAGGTGCATTAGAATTTTTTAAAGATCGAAAGGAGATTTGTAGAGAAAGAAGAAGGAGAAGGCAAGAGTGAAAAGTTTGTATTTCATTATGTTGCAAAATTCTATTTAATTCCTTTATATCACGTAACACCACATGCTTATATTTATCTTGATTAAGCTTGATGGCATAGAACTAGTAGATAAGTTACTCTAATGCTTATAAAATGGTCTATATTCATGAAAAGATGTTCATATGTATAGTAAGATTGCATATAGAGAATATATAACTTTAACACCAGCTTCTACCGAGAAATCTATCTTGAGTTTTCTCTCAGGTATTATTTTAATCATCAAAGGTTTCAGCATTGATCTGCATCATGAATTGGAAAGAAATGCGAAATCAGCCTCAAGAAGAGTTATTCCCCCAACCTCACCCTAAGAGACCGAGGCTCGATAACAATCCTTCTCCAGTACTGAACCAACAACGAAAAGAACAACATTATGCCACCGCCTCAATCTTCTTCAAGACTAGGTTGTGTAATAGCAATGCCAATGGCTTCTACATGTATGTCAACAACTGTTATTCCCTTGGCTTAATCAAATATGGTAGAACAATAAGTTAAAGTCGAGATCAGGAGTTCACACAAAAGTTTCCTCTTTAATATATCTCGATCCAACGAAGAACTATATAATTACATAATATAGTTGCTAATTATAACTCTTTCCTAATCACAGAATTCAAGAACCAAAACACGTTCTTCCTTGCAAACATAGTTGCTATTGGGACATAACATTTACAGCTAGAAGAATATGAGATAAATATAGAATAAAAAATATTCTTGCTGGGGTGGTGAAGACCACTATTGCTTAAAGCAAGATTCGTCCTCTATCGACGATTTGCTCCTAGGAGCCAACAAGTTCTTAAAAGAACTTCTAGAACACTCGTATTCACCTCTTTGTGTGACTCGAATGGACTCATCTTTTTCAAATTTTTGCTATATTTCAAAAGGAGGCTAGAGGGCTCTTTATATAGGGAAGATGGAAGCCCATCCTCCTATTCTTTCTGATGTGGGACTAAAAAATCAATATGCAAAATTGATATCCCACAATCGCAGCCCAATTATAGCTCGCTCAGCACCCGCTCAGTGCCCGTTTATGCAACATTCGCATGCAACCTAAGCATAAAACTCACGCATCAAACGAGCGCACAAGCGCAACAAAATCTCACAAGCGCCTTGCGACGATGCTGATATGCTAAGTGCAAAGTGCGCTAATAAAGTACCACTTTGCGCCCTTGAGCTCGTGTTCGAGTCCGAGTCTGAGTCGGGCTTAGCTCTTATGGAATAATATCCAAGAGCATGACAAAAAGTTTAAAAGATTTTATTAAGGATTTAATCCTTTTTTCTCCTAATAAAATACTCCCATACGGCACCCATGTGGCCCACCACACCCCATGTGCACACCTTAACTCATACAAAGTATTATATTGAGATACACACTTGGTGGTATAGCCAACGTGGGACTATTTTTCTTAGTCAAAAGAAAACAACACCAACAATCTCCCATATATCTCAATATATGGGTTGAGCGTTCCCCATAGTGACTGTCAATTATGTATTAGGATAGATGTCGCTTCGACTTGAATCTTTTCGCATGGGTCAAATAATAGTATGATACAAGAATGGACTAGACCTTGAATTATGTACCATAGCTATAATTCTTTCCACTCACATAATGACATTAGTTGTGCTTACAGTTGCACATTAAAGGCCATGTGCATGCCTGGTTTTGGTGTATATATCTTGGGCGTCTACAAGTTTACCCTCAAGAGATGGTCTATATCTCTTTCATACACTCTAAGTGAGTTCTTTCAAAGAGTCCTTGTCATGAAGTATTGTACTTCCTTGGGTGCTACTCCTCTATGAGATGGCCCAAATCCAAGGTCCCACCTCATTGTAGTGTCATCCACTGTAGCATGAGGTCCCAGCCTCTTTGTATTGCCAAACTATCCAGTATGAAGCCTTGTACTTCCTTGAAATGTTAAGCTGATGTGATATAGCTCGCGTAGTGGAGGCTTTACCCTCTCTAGGTACCTCTTGGTGGTGTCACACCACTGTAACATTGTAGTACCCTGTTCCTCCTGTTCGGGGAGCGTGGCTAAGAAATACTTGGTATCGTTCGATCGGGACATATTGAATCAAGATCCTTTTCTCGTTATGGATTGGTTTCTTCGGAATCAAGTCCCATATTCAGCGGATCATGCCTCGAGGAAGGACTATGCGGCAAAGTCGCTAGGGGCCTTTCCGTTGTGCTGGTTTTTCTGTCCATTTTTGATGCCGCTTTGTTGTTTTCCTGTTGGTTTTGTGACTTGTATTTTCTTGAACGATTTTGATGTATTTTATTTTCTTCGTTCTTTGAATTTTATATTTTGTATCGAACCCTTGGAGACTGAGGCAGAAGATATTAATCATCTGTTGATGTGTGCAGGTGATCGTGTTGGCTACGCACAAGCAGCGTCTTGAAGATCTCCCATTTCTCTCCTCCGATTCACCAACTTGTATGCTCCCCTATTCTAAGTCTTCACTCTTCGATTCACCAACTTGTGATGTCATGCCCCAGTCCCAAAATACGTAGGACCAGGAGTACGCGATATACCAGCTACGCATTCGACCAGACTCTGGTCCGACTCGAATATATATAAGCTGTAAACTACTGGTAACTATCTAAATAGTCCAGTAAATATAAACATCTATGTCTCAATCCACAATAAACAAAAATACACAAAAATGAGCTACATGTGCTATAGTCGGCCGCCCAGTAAACATATAAACTTGAATAGACTCGAGAAAAGATGAGTCTATGAAACTAGGCTACAACAGCAGATGAATAAATAATAAGAATAAAGTAACCATAATGCTGGTAGAAATGATATGAGTACCTGGTACCAATGCCCTCAAGACAAGCAACTCCATCGGCAACTCCAAATGCTCCATAATCATCTATGCTGCAAAACTGGCAGGGACCAGGTCCTCAGAGGGACGTAACAAGGTACAAAAATACAGTATGCCAAAGTACAATAGAAAGTACAAGTACAATGACGGTGTAATCTAGCATAATTACCTAAGTGAGACATAGTTTAAAGATAATATTTGACGCGTGGGCTGTCCATAATAAAATCGTAGCTCTGAACACAAAGACACACAGGGCGTACCGTAGCTCCGAGCACAGAGTCATACGAGTGATACTACTACTCCGGATATAGGAATACTACATCAACATGATATATTGTCACGCCCCAGTCCCAAAATACCGTGGGACCAGACGCGTGATAATGGCCAGCAGTACGCACCGATGGACCAACTCAATATATGGATCCATCAAGGCATACTTAAGCTGTAAAACAAGTCTACGACAATCATGGTACAACTAATCTCATCCACACAAGGCATAAACATGATCCACAGAATAAATAAGGAATGTAAATCATCATCCAGTCTCACATAGTACTTCGGGGAACAACCCGATAAATATCTAGTACAATGGTTCAACAGACCAGAAAATAAAAGACTGAAATAAATAAATGAAAGCCGAGCATGAACATGGATGCTCAAGAGAAGTCTTCAGCTAAGACCTCGTCCTCAGATGATGGTACAACTCCTGGATCAGCTCCTGCTCCAGTCCCGTAGATCTCGGGATAAACCACGCCTGTAAAATCTGGGGAACAAAATCCGGATCCAGGTCCTCAGGGGACATAGCAAGGTACAAGAAAGCTCATGCCAATAAATACAGATAAGCAGTGCAGCAAATAAATAACTAATTGAACAATGGGGTAAATATGTAACCATCTAAGTGTAAATGCAAGTGAGAGCATCACTAGTCTCAGGCTGAGCCACTACAAGCTCTGTGTCGGGGAGCCGGTAGCGGTAATAACCGGTAGTGGGTCAGGCTCTGCTACGAGAACCTGCGACCTCTCAATAATAGAAGATATACATAAATACAGCCTGTAGCCTGTGTGTCTCTCCCCACCCAATGTAACCACGCATATCATGACCACAACGTCTCATGCCCATGTCAAGCGCGATCATAGCTAAATGCAACCGGTCATAAGTACCTAATAATATAATGTCCATGTCCTGTATCCTATACAGAATCACCACGAATATCTCGGGAAAATCCTGTCTCATGAATGGTGTCAAGTGTCCTGGGTCATATGGTACTTGATAAGACAAGTACGAGAATAAAGTGTCACGAATGTCCATCTCTAGATGACCGTACCCAACACTGCGTACAGTGTCGGCACCCGACTGATAATCGGACGCTAAGTACGTCACACGGTCCTAGGTTGAGCATGCACAGCAATATATATAAAACCAGGAAAATAGATAACTAAACTGCAGAGTTTGGCAAGGTACACTTGCCTGATGTCCGAATATCAACAACTGTCCTGGTACCTGTGGATCCGGTGGGAACTACTCCAAAAGCTGTAATAAATATCACCAACAGTCTCAGAAGATGCCAAATAGCTGGAAATGCCTGTCCTTACGTCCAATTTGGACACAGGGGCAAAAAGGTCATTTTCGGGCCAAAGCGGGTTCCACATGTGGGCCACTTTGCACCGAAAAGCGTGTCAGGGTCAAGGGTCTCCAAATTCCGCAAACTCAGTGTCTACAAGTCAGGAACGACGATACGAACCCAACGGAACTTCCAGAATTGGATTCCGATGAGCCGATCACAAAATCACCCGTCAAGTGGAGCCTGTGGGGCCCACGATACGTGATTTTGTCAACGTCCTCAGAATCGAACCAAACTTGGCTCACAGGACCAGCGTATTACTACGGATCCGTTGGCGCAAGTTTCGTCTCGATCCGACGTGTATACACGAAGTTACAGCGTGTTCCAGGATCAACGGATACGGGGTGTCGTTGGCGGATACGCGTTGATTCCGGGGTGCACGCACCTCCGAATCGACTTCTGCGAAAACCCACACGACCGTATCAACGTTGCGCACAGTTTGGTAAAGACCGCGTGCGACCAAGTCGTCCCGTTTGGCGGGGCGGACTCAGTTCCGGGTGAAACAGGGCGTTGTTTTTTTCCTGTTTTGGATCGCGGTGTACGATCACTACAGGACGCGTTGCACCGAGCGAATTGCACGGGCACCGAGAGGGGTATACAGTCTACGCATAGAAATCGACGGAATTGAAAACGGAGTTGCGAGTTGGGAGAAAACAGTACCTGTACAGAGCTCCGTGGATCTGAAGTCCGCGTGTCCGGTCTGCGTCCTGATCGTGTCCTCGCGAGTCTGGGCTAGGGTTCAGGTCAGAAGTCAGCGGAGTCGCTGTGAGGCGGAGGAGTCAGACCCGGGGTCGCTGGGCGGACTCGGCGGAGGGGTGAGGCCGCGCTCGGGGTCGCTGGGCGGACTCGGCGGAGGGGTGAGGCCGCGCTCGGGGTCGCTGGGCGGAGATGGGAACTGAACAGGGGCGGCTGCTACGAGTTCGGTCGACGACGGGGGCGGGGTCGACTCGGCTATGCGGAGGCGGGTAGGTCGGCGTAGGTGGAGGGCGACGTCCGAGGGGTCGGCGAGGCTAACAGCGTCGAACGGCGGCGAGCGGGGTTCCTGGTCGACGGACGACGGCGTCGAACGGCGGCGAGCGGGGTTCCTGGTCGACGGACGACGGCGTCGAACGGCGGCGAAGGGGAGTCAACCGGCTGAACCGGTGGCCAGGGTCGGGATGGGGGTCTCTGTGCAGAGGCAAAGATGGCGGCTAGGGCTTGGCACGAACGCCGAGGGGAAGGGATTTATAGGTTGTGAACAGTGTTTCCGGCGGAGAGTTTAGGGTTTTCCCCTGATGTCGAATCCGGGTCGGGTCTGGCTTGGGGTCCGACCCGACCCAATCCACTGATTGGTTCAGCCTGGGTTGGTTTAGGCAGGGGTGTTTGGTTTAATCATCCAAATAGCTAAAGGTCCTCGATACCTTGCTCCGGGGTCCAATAAATTCACCGAAAAATGCCATGCGTCCGGTTCTCCATTATACACAATAAATTTCTATTTCCAGAATATTTTAACTCCATTAAGCCACACTTAAAATTATTTAACCCACAAACCTCAGTGATAAATTCCAGAAAAATACCAAAATAGGGAGAATTATATAAATCTTATTTCTGAAATTTAGGGTGTTTACAATCTTCCCTCCTTAAAAGGATTGCGTCCTCGCAATCAAAGAATAAGTTACTAAAGAAAAGTCGTGGAAGTAAAAGGTTGCTTAATTTGCAACTGCCTCCTCAAACAAGTGGGGGTATCGCTGACGCATACTATCTTCTCGTTCCCAAGTTGATTCGCCTGGTGAATGATGTTTCCATGCTACTCGGACCAGTCTGATCGTCTGTCCCCGTAATGTCTTCTCACTGACGTCGAGGATGCCAACTGGTTGCTCTTCATACCTCAAACTCGGGCCTACTGCGATCTCTGAATGATCGACTACGTGACTTGGGTCGGTCACGTACCTTCGCAGCTGTGAGACGTGGAATACGTCATGCACTCCCTCTAAGGATGGAGGTAATGCAAGGTGATAAGCCACCTCACCAACGCGCTCTAGAATGTCAAAGGGCCCAATATACCTTGGGCTCAGCTTGCCTCGGCTCCCGAATCTGATAGTACCACGAGTGGGTGAAATCCTCAAGAACACATGATCTCCTTCCTTGAACTCTAGGGGACGCCTGTGTGTATCTGCCCAATGCTTCTGTCGGTCCTGAGCTGCTCGTAGATGATTCTGAATCTGCTTCACCTTCTCCACCGTCTGGGTGACCAACTCTGGACCCAGTATTTGACGTTCACCAACGTCACTCCAACACACAGGTGATCTGCACTTTCTTCCGTATAAAGCTTCGAATGGCGCCATCTGGATGCTGGCCTGATAACTGTTATTGTAGGAGAACTCTACTAAGTGCAAATGATCTTCCCAAGATCCTCCGAAATCTAGCATACATGATCTCAACATGTCCTCCAATATCTGAATGGTGCGCTCCGATTGTCCATCTGTCTGCGGGTGATATGCCGTGCTGAATTTGAGTCTGGTGCCCAGACTCTCTTGCATGCTCCTCCAGAAATGAGATGTAAATCTCGAATCTCGATCCGATACAATACTAACAGGTACTCCATGTAATTTGACGATTTGTCGCATATACATGTCAGCTAGTACCTCTGTGGACTGTCCAACTCTAAATGGCAAGAAGTGTGCCGATTTAGTGAGTCGATCCACTATCACCCATACTGCGTCTCTTCCGCTGGGGCTCTTCGGAAATCCTGTGACAAAGTCCATCGTGATGTGCTCCCACTTCCATTCCGGTATCGGGAGCGGTTGTAACATACCTGCAGTTCTCTGATGCTCCGCCTTCACTTGTTGACATACTAAGCATTTGGCCACAAATCTCGCGATCTCTCTCTTCATTCCATGCCACCAGTAATACTGTCTCAAGTCCCGATACATCTTGGTTCCTCCTGGGTGAACAGAATACATAGAGCTATGCGCTTCAGTCATTAACTCTTGTCTCAATTCTCCATTTGGAACATACAAGCGGTTTCCAAATCTCAATGTCCCATCTTCGTGAATGCGAAGTCCTGTCTGAATACCTGCTTCTGTCCTTTCTTTGAGTCTTCGGAATCTAGCATCGGTGGGCAATGCTTCTTTAATCTTCTCCACGAGTGATGACTGAATCTCAAGGTTAGCCATCAAGCCATTCTGTCCCGGTACGATAACCTCTATCTGTAGCTCTTGCAAATCCTTCAATAACTCGGGCTGCATTGTCAAGAAATAAGCCGTAGGCTTCCTGCTGAGTGCATCTGCAACAACATTCGCCTTTCCCGGATGATACTGCAGATCGATGTCAAAATCTACCATCAGTTCCAGCCAACGTCTCTGTCTCATGTTAAGCTCCTTCTGAGTATACACATACTTCAGGCTCTTGTGGTCAGTAAAGATTTCTACCCTCTCTCCATAAAGGTAGTGCCTCCATATCTTCAATGCAAATATCACTGCTGCTAGCTCCAGATCATGCGTCGGGTAGTTCTTCTCGTGGTCCTTCAACTGTCTCGACGCATAAGCAATGACCTTGCCATGTTGCATCAAAACACATCCTAGTCCACTGCCTGATGCATCACTGTAAACAACAAAACCTCCTGACCCTGAAGGAAGAGTCAAGACAGGTGCTGTTGTTAATCTTCTCTTCAGTTCTTCAAAAGCCTTCTGGCAGTCTTCTGTCCATACAAACTCCTGATCCTTTCGTGTTAGCTTTGTCATTGGTTCTGCAATCCTTGAGAAATTTTCTACGAACCTTCGGTAATATCCCGCAAGTCCGAGAAAACTTCTTACCTCTGCAACTGATGTAGGTGTAGGCCAAGTCTCTATTGCCGCAACTTTCTCTAGATCCACTGAAAGTCCTTCTCCTGATATGATGTGTCCCAAGAAAGGCACTTTGTCCATACAGAACTCACACTTACTGAGCTTGGCATATAACTTCTCCTGCCTCAAGGTCTCTAACACGATTCTGAGATGCTCCTCGTGCTCTTCAGGGCTCTTGGAATATATGAGAATGTCGTCAATGAACACCACTACGAATTGATCCAAGAACTGATGAAAGACTCTGTTCATTAAGCTCATAAACACTGCTGGCGCATTGGTTAAACCAAACGGCATTACCAAGAACTCATAATGCCCATACTTCGTCCTGAAAGCTGTCTTCGGGATGTCTTCCTTCCTTACCTTGATCTGATGATAGCCGGATCTAAGGTCAATCTTCGAGAATACCCTCGCACCACTCAATTGATCGAATAGATCATCAATGCGTGGTAAGGGATACCTGTTCTTGATGGTGACAGCATTTAGTGCCCGGTAATCAATGCACAACCGTACTGTTCCATCCTTCTTCGGCACAAATAAGATGGGTGCTCCCCAAGGTGAAACACTGGGGCGAATGAAACCCTTCTCCAAAAGATCATCTACCTGTTCCTTCAACTCCACTAACTCCTTAGGTGCTAGCCGATAAACCGATGAAGTGATTGGCTCTGCTCCTGGAGTTAAGTCTATTGTGAATTCTATTTCCCGATCAGGCGGTAAACCTGGAAGATCATCAGGAAATACGTCCACAAATTCTGATATGACTCTTGGGTAACCTGTCTCCTCTTCTACAGATAATACCCTAAGGGTAGGCTGAACTCCTTGCTCTACTGCTCCGCGGAGAAACTCGAATTCTGGGTGGCCAGGCGGTCTAAATATAACCTTCCCAAGCCGACAATCAAGAGTCGCATGGTACTGACTCAACCAGTCCATACCAAGTACAACGTCATAGTCAGGCATGGAAAAGATTAGAAATTGAGCTCGCATCTCTCGGCCACATACGACTACAGAACATGATCTACAGACGTCACTAACTGGAATAATACCACCTCCCGTAAGAATCCTCTTCATCTTCGGAAGGGGTGCGGTAGCCACTCTATGGGTGGCTACAAAGCTAGCAGCTATAAATGAATGCGATGCTCCAGAATCAAATAAAGCTACTGCAGGTAATGAAGCTACTAAAATAGTACCTGCGATGACTTCGCCTGCTGTAGCCTCCTCCTCAACAGCTAATGGGAATGCCTGTCCCCGTCCCTGAGCTGGACCTCTCTGCTGCTGCTGCTGCTGATGAAATAGGGCTGCCTGTGGTGCCAGGGGTGGTCTCTGCTGGTTCCCTCCGGGGGCTGGTGGTCTGACCCCACCAACTCCTGTCTGTTGGGCTCCTGCTGCTGGATAAGCTGGTCGTGGTGCAGGCAATGCTAGTCTTGGTGCTCCGTCTCGGCGTTCGGAACAGTCCCTGGAAAAGTGCTGGCTGGATCCGCAGCTCAAACATAGTCCCAACTTACGCCTGCATTCCTTCTCAATGTGTCCTACCTTGCCGCAGTGGTGACAAGTAGGAAGAGGTCTGTCTCTCTGTGCTGCTCTATCTGGCATACCCCTCTGGGTTCGCTTTGCTGAATCCCCATGTGCTGGCCTGGATTGTGCTGATGTGATAGGCCTCTTCAAATTAGATTCCCTCCTGGTGACGCGCTCCAAGCGTCGGGCTGCTGCAAGGACATCGGTATAAGAGGTAGGTGCTACCGTTCCAATCACTTTCTGAAGCTCGAACTTCAAGCCGTCAAAGAACTTCTCTGCTTTTTCTTCCTCCGTTGAAATCAGTGTTGGGGCAAAGCGGCTCAGGCGAATAAATTCCGCATTGTATTCCTCTACTGACATGCTGCCTTGGATAAGGCGGTTGAACCTGTCTCTGAGCTCTGACCGTGCGACTGCCGGGATGTACATCTCTTGGAAGAGTCTAGAGAACTCTTCCCATGTGACTCTGTCCTGTCCAAGTCTCCTCTCTTCTGCTAGCCACCAGTGATGCGCATTATCAGTTAACTGCATTCTGACGGCAGTCATCCACTTCTCTCTCGGAAGTTCAGCGGCTTCCAACTGATGCTGAATATTGGTGAGCCACTCATGAACTTCCGTTGGCCCTTCTTTACCAGAAAATGTGCGAGGCTTGAGATGACGGAAGTCGGTGATAGATCCCGTCGATGTTCGCCTTACTGGCGGATTTGCCTGCTCCAATGCGGATACCAGGCTGGTCCTCAGATACTCGGCCTCCTGCCGATGGGCCTCTTGCTGAATCTGTTGCTGTGCTTGCATCATAGCATACATCATCTGGAACATTTGCTGTCCGTCCATGGCTTGTCCTGACGGGAATACTGGCACCTGGGGAGTGAACTGAGGTGGTGGTGGAATGTCATCCCTCCGGAACCTTGGATTAGGCTGTCCGGGTTGATCGCTCTGCGATGCTTGTCCACCATCCCCTGGTGTCACTTCGTCTCCATAAGTAACCACAGCGTCGTGTGGCGTATCCAAAGGAATATCATCTCTGTTCCCGGAATCCATTGCTCTGCAATCAAAATAGAAACTGTAAGAACGCTCAGTGGAATCAATACAGGATGCAGTTCAAGTAACAAATTTCGAGATCGATATAGAGTTCAACAATGGTTAAATAATGGATGAGAACCTAGAACTTATCCTATCCTTAGGGCAGGCTGGTTCGGTCCCTAAGTTGAAACCGAACAATTTAGTCGTAGACCTGCATGGGCCACCACAAAAACCATGTCACGCCCCAGTCCCAAAATACCGTGGGACCAGACGCGTGATAATGGCCAGCAGTACGCACCGATGGACCAACTCAATATATGGATCCATCAAGGCATACTTAAGCTGTAAAACAAGTCTACGACAATCATGGTACAACTAATCTCATCCACACAAGGCATAAACATGATCCACAGAATAAATAAGGAATGTAAATCATCATCCAGTCTCACATAGTACTTCGGGGAACAACCCGATAAATATCTAGTACAATGGTTCAACAGACCAGAAAATAAAAGACTGAAATAAATAAATGAAAGCCGAGCATGAACATGGATGCTCAAGAGAAGTCTTCAGCTAAGACCTCGTCCTCAGATGATGGTACAACTCCTGGATCAGCTCCTGCTCCAGTCCCGTAGATCTCGGGATAAACCACGCCTGTAAAATCTGGGGAACAAAATCCGGATCCAGGTCCTCAGGGGACATAGCAAGGTACAAGAAAGCTCATGCCAATAAATACAGATAAGCAGTGCAGCAAATAAATAACTAATTGAACAATGGGGTAAATATGTAACCATCTAAGTGTAAATGCAAGTGAGAGCATCACTAGTCTCAGGCTGAGCCACTACAAGCTCTGTGTCGGGGAGCCGGTAGCGGTAATAACCGGTAGTGGGTCAGGCTCTGCTACGAGAACCTGCGACCTCTCAATAATAGAAGATATACATAAATACAGCCTGTAGCCTGTGTGTCTCTCCCCACCCAATGTAACCACGCATATCATGACCACAACGTCTCATGCCCATGTCAAGCGCGATCATAGCTAAATGCAACCGGTCATAAGTACCTAATAATATAATGTCCATGTCCTGTATCCTATACAGAATCACCACGAATATCTCGGGAAAATCCTGTCTCATGAATGGTGTCAAGTGTCCTGGGTCATATGGTACTTGATAAGACAAGTACGAGAATAAAGTGTCACGAATGTCCATCTCTAGATGACCGTACCCAACACTGCGTACAGTGTCGGCACCCGACTGATAATCGGACGCTAAGTACGTCACACGGTCCTAGGTTGAGCATGCACAGCAATATATATAAAACCAGGAAAATAGATAACTAAACTGCAGAGTTTGGCAAGGTACACTTGCCTGATGTCCGAATATCAACAACTGTCCTGGTACCTGTGGATCCGGTGGGAACTACTCCAAAAGCTGTAATAAATATCACCAACAGTCTCAGAAGATGCCAAATAGCTGGAAATGCCTGTCCTTACGTCCAATTTGGACACAGGGGCAAAAAGGTCATTTTCGGGCCAAAGCGGGTTCCACATGTGGGCCACTTTGCACCGAAAAGCGTGTCAGGGTCAAGGGTCTCCAAATTCCGCAAACTCAGTGTCTACAAGTCAGGAACGACGATACGAACCCAACGGAACTTCCAGAATTGGATTCCGATGAGCCGATCACAAAATCACCCGTCAAGTGGAGCCTGTGGGGCCCACGATACGTGATTTTGTCAACGTCCTCAGAATCGAACCAAACTTGGCTCACAGGACCAGCGTATTACTACGGATCCGTTGGCGCAAGTTTCGTCTCGATCCGACGTGTATACACGAAGTTACAGCGTGTTCCAGGATCAACGGATACGGGGTGTCGTTGGCGGATACGCGTTGATTCCGGGGTGCACGCACCTCCGAATCGACTTCTGCGAAAACCCACACGACCGTATCAACGTTGCGCACAGTTTGGTAAAGACCGCGTGCGACCAAGTCGTCCCGTTTGGCGGGGCGGACTCAGTTCCGGGTGAAACAGGGCGTTGTTTTTTTCCTGTTTTGGATCGCGGTGTACGATCACTACAGGACGCGTTGCACCGAGCGAATTGCACGGGCACCGAGAGGGGTATACAGTCTACGCATAGAAATCGACGGAATTGAAAACGGAGTTGCGAGTTGGGAGAAAACAGTACCTGTACAGAGCTCCGTGGATCTGAAGTCCGCGTGTCCGGTCTGCGTCCTGATCGTGTCCTCGCGAGTCTGGGCTAGGGTTCAGGTCAGAAGTCAGCGGAGTCGCTGTGAGGCGGAGGAGTCAGACCCGGGGTCGCTGGGCGGACTCGGCGGAGGGGTGAGGCCGCGCTCGGGGTCGCTGGGCGGACTCGGCGGAGGGGTGAGGCCGCGCTCGGGGTCGCTGGGCGGAGATGGGAACTGAACAGGGGCGGCTGCTACGAGTTCGGTCGACGACGGGGGCGGGGTCGACTCGGCTATGCGGAGGCGGGTAGGTCGGCGTAGGTGGAGGGCGACGTCCGAGGGGTCGGCGAGGCTAACAGCGTCGAACGGCGGCGAGCGGGGTTCCTGGTCGACGGACGACGGCGTCGAACGGCGGCGAGCGGGGTTCCTGGTCGACGGACGACGGCGTCGAACGGCGGCGAAGGGGAGTCAACCGGCTGAACCGGTGGCCAGGGTCGGGATGGGGGTCTCTGTGCAGAGGCAAAGATGGCGGCTAGGGCTTGGCACGAACGCCGAGGGGAAGGGATTTATAGGTTGTGAACAGTGTTTCCGGCGGAGAGTTTAGGGTTTTCCCCTGATGTCGAATCCGGGTCGGGTCTGGCTTGGGGTCCGACCCGACCCAATCCACTGATTGGTTCAGCCTGGGTTGGTTTAGGCAGGGGTGTTTGGTTTAATCATCCAAATAGCTAAAGGTCCTCGATACCTTGCTCCGGGGTCCAATAAATTCACCGAAAAATGCCATGCGTCCGGTTCTCCATTATACACAATAAATTTCTATTTCCAGAATATTTTAACTCCATTAAGCCACACTTAAAATTATTTAACCCACAAACCTCAGTGATAAATTCCAGAAAAATACCAAAATAGGGAGAATTATATAAATCTTATTTCTGAAATTTAGGGTGTTTACATATATATATAAAGCGCATACAGAGGAGCCCAAACGTCTAGTAACTGTCTTTCCTATCCCAAGTGGTCAACGATGGTGTGCTGAACCTGAACCTCTATCTAGTAGTCACGTCATACTGGAGTAACTATCAATAAATGCGACCCTTAGGTCATCCCAGGTTCCGGTCATGATGTCAGTATTAGGATACAGGAAATCTGACATGATGACAGTGTCTGAAAGTGTCATAGGGTTATGATATACACAGGTACGTATATCAAGGTATTGTGAATCATCTATCATTCGTTACTAGACATTACCGACGAACGTCTGCACCCGGCTATAATCCGGACGCGAAGTAACAATTCTAATCAAATACATGCACAATGCA
Source organism: Iris macrosiphon (assembly GCA_036927795.1). Classification (NCBI taxonomy): domain Eukaryota; kingdom Viridiplantae; phylum Streptophyta; class Magnoliopsida; order Asparagales; family Iridaceae; genus Iris; species Iris macrosiphon. The sequence goes on from JAYESA010000008.1 coordinate 132,405,529, forward strand.
TATAATAAATCAATAAATATCTGGTAACTGAAATATAGGGTGGCAAGGTACACTTGCCTAGATCCGACTGCTAAAGATGGGGATCCGGTACAATGTCCAAGTTCGCAGGTCCCGTAGTACCTAGAGACGAGATACAAACTCAATCAATAGACTATCACGCGGCTAAAAAGATGTGACACACGTCTAAACATATGTTCAAACTCAGCTACAACTCACAGGGACACGACGCTAGAGGGTTGACCAAGGTTGACTTGGAGTACGTTACATCTAATCAATTTTATCGTCCGTACAATATCATCAAACCAAACCTCAATCTTACTATCTTCATCACTATATTTAGTAGTTTCAAACATAATCCAAATCCTCAGTTTTACCTCAGTATTCACAGACGTTAACATGTACATTAATGTATCTCAATCTTAAATAAATAACTAATATTTCTCAGTCCAAAATTACTGACTCATGACTCAGTCCAAAATTACTGACTCATGATTCGATATTATACCTATTTCACAATCAATCGCCTGCTCCCAATGTCCATCCATATTTTAATATCATATTATTTTTCAGCATTAGTTTAAAATAGCTCAATCAACAATAACCAATACGCATTTAGTAAATAGGATTATACCCTAACCGTCTCGTATGGCACTTAAATAAAACCCAACCTCCAAATCTAGCACAATTTCGACCATCACGCGTATATATTCTATGTCCTCAATCAATTTATATTTAAACCATAAATATTCAACTTAACATTTTCCCATCAATGTATTTTATGACATGTTAATAAACTCTAAACTTTTCACATGCATACTACACCCCTAAAGCTAACTTAACTAAATAACAATAAAAACACTAAAATGCACATAGGTAGAGGGGGAGGGGTTTACCTCGACGGCGTAGGGGATTGCTGGACGGAGTAAAGTGGTGGTGCTGGTGGTGGAGGGTGGTCATGGGGTGGTGTTGGTGGTGATATAAGGAGGTGGAGGTGGTGGTGTACAAGGGTGGTAGTATGAAGTGGAAGGGGAGTGGTGGTGTGAAGGTGCAAGGGTGGTAGTGTGAAGGTGCTGGTGGTGATGTAGGAAGGTGGAGGTGGTGGTTGCTGGCCGAGGTGGTGGAGGTGGTGGTTGCTGGCCGAGGTGGTGGAGTATTGGCCGGGGGGGAGGCAGGGTTCAGCGGGATCGGGGGTGGAGTGGTGCTGCGGGTGGTGATGTAAGGGGAACTGCTGGTGGTGTATGGCGGTCGGAGGGAGCAGCTGGAGGAGGTTGGCCGGGCCATGGCGGTGGCAGCGGGACGTGGGGTGGTGCTAGCTCGCCGGGGGGGGGAGCTTGGGCTCGTGGGAAAGAAGAAGTGGCCAGAGGGGGAAAAAAGTCCGGTCAGGGTAGGGGTTCACTTGAAGAAGAAGAAGTGGAGAAGAAGAAGAAGAAGAAGAAGAAGAAGAAGAAGAAGGGAAGAAGAAGAAGAGAAGAAGAATTATACGGTTGGGGTGTGTTGGTTTGTGTAGTGAAGAGGGAGGAGAGAGAGAGAGAGATGGGGTAGGGTTTTCTAGGTTTGGGGATTAGGGCCTGCTCTTGGGAAGAGTGTGAGGTGACACTTTATAGGGAATGGTGATTGGGAGTGTGTGGTGATGATGCTCCCTGTTTGAATGAGTGGCTAGGATTGATCATGGAGGATTTTTTATTCCAAGGAGAGGGGTGTTGACTAGTCAAAGAATGGAGGGCTTCTCCATTTGGTTTGAACCAATGGGGTGTTGCCACCTAGTGCAACTTTTGCAAATTAGTCCCCTAAATTTGGATATTTGCACAGACACATGAAATGATAAAAAATTTGTAGGAGAAATGGTGTTTGGCATTTTGTAGGGTGAGAGAGTGTTGTGTGTTTTACATAGGCTTAATTTATGGGACATTGGGTTAAGTTGGAATTAAAAATGGGATTAGTCAAAGTTGGTATCCCCAATTAAATTAAAATAAAATATCATGTGCTCTTAAATTAAATGGGGGCACATGGGATCTCAATTGGGAGTGACACAAAGGTCATGAATGGTGTAGGCCTGGTGTCAGTCTTGGACCCTTTAATTGGTCCAGCTCAACGGGTTGAGTTGGTGTCTCAAAATTGATGGCAATGACACAGGTGCGCGACACAGGATTAAACATGTATTTCGGTTACGGAAAGTTGTACAATTAAATTAGAGCACAAAAGATTATGATTTTGAGTGACGAAAAAGTCCAATACCTAAATTGGCGTATCAAGTCTAGAATGCAACAACTTGTTGGAAATTATGGGCTAATATTGGGCTCCGAATATTTCAACAATGGTAGGGCGCACCGAGGGTTAAATTAAATAATCAGACATCTGCAACCTTAAATCTAAACCTCAAATACCTGATGTTAAACCAAAATTTTCTAACCCAAAGCTATTCTATCTATAGAAATAAATGAGGGGGTTTACATCCTTCCCAACTTAGAAAAATTTTGTCCCCAAAATTAAAAGTAAAGCACGGTAACAGCTATGAGAATTTAAAAGCAAACTGGTAATCAACTGCGGTACGTAAATTTGTACCTCGATCCTCAAATAAATATGGAAAATGCTGCCGAATGGAATCCTCGCACTCCCAGGTAGACTCGCCTGGCAAATTATACTTCCATGCAACTCTGACCTCTCAAATTCTTCTCACTGTGATCGAGTATCTCCACTGGCTGCTTTACGTAAGATAAACTGGGCCCGACTATAATCTCCAAATGATCAAGCACATAGCTAGGGTCTGCCACGTATCTCCTTAACTATGATACATGAAATACGTCATGCACTCCTTCTAATGATGGAGGCAATGCAAGACGATAAGCCACTTTGCCACTCATTCCAAGATGTCAAAAGGTCCGATGTACCTCAAACTCAGCTTGCCTCTGCCTCCGAATATGATGGTACCACGAGTAGGCAATATCTTCAAAATTATATGGTCACCTTCCTTGAACTCCAAAGGTCTGCGGTGCGCATCTGCCAAATACTTCTATCTGTCCTGTGCTGCATGCAGGTGGATCTGAATCTGCTTAACTTTCTCCACTGTCTGTGTCACCAACTCTGGACCAAGTATCTGACGCTCTCCTACGTCACTCCAACATACCGGTGATCTACCCTTCCTGCCGTACAGGGCCTTATAAGGTGCCATCTGTATGCTAGCCTGGTAGCTGTTATTGTAGGAGAATTCTACCAAGTGTAGATGGTCCTCCCAAGATCCTCTAATGTCGATCATGTACCCCATCAATATATCGTCTAGTATCTGTATCATACGCTCTGACTGGCCATTAGTCTGTGGATGATATGCAGTGCTGAACTTGAGACAAGTTCCTAGACTCTCCTGTATACTCCGCCAAAAATATGACATGAACCTGGAGTCACGATCCGATACAATGCTGACTGGCACTCCATGTAGTCGTACTATCTGCCTCATATACATGTCAGCTAATAACTCCGTGGACTGTCCAACTCTGAAGGGCAAGAAATATGCAGACTTGATGAGTCTGTCTATGACAACCTAAACTACATCCTTCCCACTAGGGCTCCGCGGGAATCCTGAGATAAAGTCCATGGTAATGTGTTCCCACTTCCACTTGGGAATGGGAAGTAGCTGCAATAGTCCTACAGTCCTTTGATGTTTAGCTTTGACTTGCTGACAAACCAAATATCTCGCCACAAATCATGCAATCTCTCTCTTTATCCCATGCTACCAGTAATATTGTCTCAAATCTTGGTACATCTTCATACCCCCGGGATGAATAGAATAAATCGATCTATGAGCCTCGGTTATCAACTCCTGGCGTAGCTCGCCACTCGGAACGTATAGGCGATCTCCACACCTTAATGTTCCATCTTCATGAATCCTAAGTCCTGTCTGCATGCCAGCCTCTGTCCTCTCTCGCAGTCGTCTAAATCTCATATTTGTAGACAGGGCTGCCTTGATCCTCTCTATCAATGTGGACTGAACCTCAAGACTGGCCATCTGTCCATCCATGCCTGGCAATACAATCTCTATCCCAAGCTCCTGGAGATCCTCTAGTAATTGCCGCTGAGTCGTCAAAAAGTATGCCAGGGGCTTCCTGCTTAAGGCATCTGCTACTATATTCGCCTTGCCAGGATGGTACTGTAACTCGATATCATAATCTTTCATCAACTCTAGCCAGCGCCTCTGTCTCATGTTGAGCTCCTTCTGCATGTAGACATACTTCAGACTTTTGTGATTTGTATAAATCTCAACACGCTCTCCATAAAGGTAGTGTCGCCATAGCTTTAGTGCAAATATCACTGCAGCTAGCTCTAGATCGTGCGTCGGATAATTCTTCTCATGAACTCTTAGATGTCTCAATGCGTAGGCTATAAATTTGCCGTGTTCCATCAGTACATATCCTAATCCGCTCCCAGACGCATCATTGTACACTACAAATCCTTCTGATCCTGAAGGAAGTGTCAAAATCGGTGCTGATGTTAGATGCTTCTTTAGCTCATCAATAGTCGTCTGACATTCTTTGGTCCAGATAAACTCCTTATCTTTATGCGTCAGTCGCGTCATAGGCACAGCGATCCTCAAGAAATTTTCTTCGAACCTCCAATAATATTCGGCAAGTCCGAGAAAGCTCTTAATCTCTGTAACTGGTATAGGGGTTGGCCATGTCTCAACTGCAGCTATCTTCTTCGGGTCAACTGATAATCCATTTTCGGTGATTATGTGTCCCAGGAAGGGTACTCTATCCAAATAAAACTCACACTTACTGAGCTTGGCATATAGCCTCTCCTGCCTCAACGTCTCCAACACGATCCTGAGATGTCTCTCATGCTCCTCCTGGCTCTTAGAATATACCAAGATATCATCGATAAATACCACCATGAACTTATCCAAGTACTGGTGGAAAATATTGTTTATCAGGCTCATAAATACTGCTGGCACGTTGGTTAAACCAAACGGCATAACTAGAAACTCATAGTGCCCATACTTTGTTCAAAAAGCCATCTTTGGAATATCCTATCTCCGTACCTTGATCTGATGATAGCCAGATCTAAGATCGATCTTCGAGAATACATATGCACCGCTAAGCTAATCAAATAAATCATCGATGTACGGCAAAGGGTACTTGTTCTTTATCGTTACAGCACTTAACGTCCTGTAATCGATATGCAAACGTACCATCCCTATAATCGATACGCAAACGTACCGTTCCGTCCTTCTTCGACACAAAAAGATGGGTACTTCCCATGGAGAAACACTAGCCCGACTGAAACCCTTATCTAAGAGATCCTCTACTATGGACCTTCAACTCAACCAACTCTATCGGTACTAGTCTGAAGATGGGAAAATAACTGGCTCGACTCTTGGAGTCAACTCTATAGCAAACTCTATCTTTCTGTCAGGTAGCAGGCCTGGGAGATCCTCTGAAAACACATCCTCAAACTCTGATATAAAGTGAGGGTATATCGGTTCACCTTCTGAAATGTGTGTCGCTAAGGTTGGATACCATGCTCTCGGGCTCCCTGAAGAAACTCAACTCAGGGTAACCTGGTGGTCTAAAAATAATGCAACCAAGTCGACAATCTAGCGTCGCGACTAACTCATGCTAGGACGATGTCATAGTCTAGACTTACTCATGCTAGGACGATGTCATAGTCTAGACTTAACCTCAAAATAAATTCTTTCGTTCTGTTTACAACACTAATCCTCCAAGAGAAAAATTCTTCCTTGCCTGATGTATAATTTTCCTTCTTCTCAAAGTTTTTCCTAAAATTTTATTCCTCAAATTTCTTCTTTCCTTTATTTATTGCTCCGGGTCCCGTAGTACAATTATAATAATAGTATCACCCAAGCACAAACTAGAATTTCTGGTACCAGATCATCATCTTCCAGGTGAGAGCTTAAAATTTCATCTTCTCTAGTCCATAATATCGTTCCTGGTATTGTTATCATATACAACCACTAGTTTCTAGCATCGGGCTATGCATTTCCATGAATTATTCTAGAGGGTTATGATCGACAATCTTTCTAGCTCTCAGTACTTCCAAGATCACTGCTATCTCAAGCATGGGTAGGGTACTACTGGGTCTAATTTTATTGCTAGCCTTCCATACTAGATCTAGAATCTAAAAAGAACCTGTCAACCTACCCTACTGTGGGTAACAATCTTCTCAGAAATTATTGCACAAATTATGTCTTCTGTCGTCTGAACTACGATATTCTTCTGGAGTGAATCATTAGGCACAAGCATTCGTCTTTCCGAATTAATAGGAGATGAGAAATAATGATAATGATATTGGCAAAAACTGAACGAATACAATTTGGAAGTCCAAGGGCGATAATCACATACAAAAGAGAGTTCTAAAAATCGATTATGGATTGAGATCCTATTCAATAATAAATCATAATATCTATTCCTAATTTGCAGGCTCGCTTGGCACAGTCAGGTGACCAAGATAATTTAAAACGGACCTGCATGGGCTACCACAAAAATATGTCACATCCCATGGACCAGGAGTACGCGATACGCCAGCTACGTATTCGACCAGACTCTAGTCTGACTCGAATATGTATAAGCTGTAAACTACTGGTAACTATCTAAATAATCCAGTAAATATAAACATCTATGTCTCAATCCACAATAAACAAAAATACACAAGAATGAGCTACATGTGCTACAGTCGATCACCCAGTAAACACACAAACTCGAATAGACTCAAGAAGAGATGAGTCTACAAAACTAGGCTACAACAACAGATGAATAAACAATAATAATAAAGTAACCATAATGCCGGTAGAAATGATATGAGTATCTGGTACCAATGCCCTCAAGACAAGTAACTCCATCAGCAACTCCAAATGCTCCATAATCGTCTATGCTGCAAAACTGGCAGGGGACCAGGTCCTCAGAGGGACGTAATAAGGTACAAAAATATAGCATGCCAAAGTATAACAGAAAGTATAAGTGCAACGATGGTGTAATCTAGCATAATCACCTAAGTGAGACACAGTATGAAGACAATGTTCGACGCGTGGGCTGTCCAAAATAAAACTGTAGCTCCGAACACAGAGACACACGGGGCGTACCGTAGCTCCGAGCACAGAGTCACACAGGTGATATTACTACTCCGGATACAGGAATACTACATCAACAGGACATATATATATATATATATATATATATATATATATATATATATATATATATATATATATATATATATATATATATAAAGTGCGTGCAAAGGAGCCCAAACGTCTAGTAACTGTCTTCCCCATCCCAAGCGGTCAACGATGGTGCGCTGAACCTGAACCTCTATCTAGCAGTTGCGTCATACTGGAGTAACTATTAATAAACGCGACCCTTAGGTTGTCCCAGGTTCCGGTCATGATGTCAGTATCAGGATACAGCAAATCTGGCATGATGACAGTGTATGAAAGTTTCCTAGGATTATGATATACACAGGTACGTACATCAAGGTGTTGTGAATCATCTATCATTCGTTACTAGACGTTACCAACGAACGTCTGCACCCGGCTATGATCCAGACACGAAGTAACGATTCTAATCAAACACGCGCATAATGTATATAATAAATTAATAAATATATGATAACTGAAATACAGGGTGGCAAGGTACACTTGCCTGGATCCGGCTGCTAAAGATGGGGATCCGGTACAACGTCCAAGTCTGCAGGTCCCGTAGTACCTAGAGACGAGATACAAACTCAATCAATAGACTATCACGCGGCTAAAAAGATGTGACACATGTCTAAACATATGTTCAAACTTAGCTACAACTCACAGGGACACGATGCTATCGGGTTGACCAAGGTTGACTCAGAGTACGTTACATCTAATCAATTTTTATCGTCCGTACAATATCATCAAACCAAACCTCAATCTTACTATCTTCATCACTATATTCAGTAGTTTCAAACATGATCCAAATCTTCAATTTCACCTCAGTGTTCACAGACGTTAACATGTACATTGACGTATCTCAATCTCAAATAAATAACTAATATTTCTCAGTCCTTAATCACTGACTCATGATTCGATATTATACCTATTTCACAATCAATCACCTGCTCCCAATGTCCATCCATATTTTAATATCATATTATTTTTCAGCATTAGTTTAAAATAGCTCAATCAACAATAACCAATACGCGTTTAGTAAATAGGATTATACCCTAACCGTCTCATTTGGCACTTAAACAAAACCTAACCTCCAAATCTAGCACAATTCCGACCATCACGCGTATATGTTCTATGTCCTCAATCAATTTATATTTAAACCATAAATATTCAACTTAACATTTTCCCATCAATGTATTTTATGACATGTTAATAAACCCTAAACTTTTCACATGTACACTACACCCCTAAAGCTAACTTAACTAAATAACAATAAAAATACTAAAATGCACATAGGTAGAGGGGGAGGGGTTTACCTCGACGGCGTCGGGGGTTGCTGGCCGGAGTGAAGTGGTGGTGATGGTGGTGGAGGGTGGTCGTAGGGTGGTGCTAGTGGTGATGTAAGGAGGTGGAGGTTGTGGTGCAAGGGTGGTGGTGTGAAGTGGAGGGGGAGTGTTGGTGTGAAGGTGCAAAGGTGGTGGTGTGAAGGTGCTGGTGGTGTTGTAGGAAGGTGGAGGTGGTGGTTGCTGGCCGAGGTGGTGGAGGTGGTGGTTGCTGGCCAAGGTGGTGGAGTGTTGGCTGGGGGGGGAGAGGGCAGGGTTCAGCGGGATCGGGGGTGGAGTGGTGCTGCAGGTGGTGATGTAAGGGGAGATGCTGGTGGTGTATGGTGGTCGGAGGGAGCAGCTGGAGGAGGTTGGCCGGGCCGTGGCAGTGGCAGCGGGACGTGGGGTGGTGCTAGCTTGCCGGGGGGGGGAAGCTCGGGCTCGTGGGGAAGAAGAAGTGGCCGGAGGGGGGAAAAGTCTGGTCGGTGTAGGGGTTCACCTGAAGAAGAAGAAGTGGAGAAGAAGAAGAAGAAGAAGAAGAAGGAAAGAAGAAGAAAAGAAGAAGAATTATATGGTTGGGGTGTGTGGGTTTGTGTAGTGAAGAGGAAGGAGAGAGAGAGGGGGTAGGGTTTTCTAGGTTTGGAGATTAGGGCCTGCTCTTGGGAAGTGTGTGAGGTGACACTTTATAGGGAATGGTGATTAGGAGTGTGCGGTGATGATGCTCCCTATTTGAATGAGTGTCTAGGATTTATCATGGAGGATTTTTTATTTCAAAGAGAGGGGTGTTGACTAGTCAAAGAATGAAGGGCTTCTTTATTTGGTTTGAATCAATGGGGTGTTGCCACCTAGTGCAACTTTTATAAATTAGTCCCCTAAATTTGGGTATTTGTACAGATACATGAAATAATAAAAAATTTATGGAGGAAATGGTGTTTGACATTTTGTAGGGTGAGGGGGTGTTGTGTGTTTTGCATGGGGCTTAATTCATGGGGCATTGGGTTAAGTTGGGATTAAAAATGAGATTAGTCAAAGTTGGTATCCCCAATTAAATTAAAATAAAATATTATGTGCTCTTAAATTAAATGGGGGCACATGGAATCTCAATTGGGAGTGACACAAAGGTCATAAACAGTGTAGGCCTGGTGTCAGTCTTGGACCCTTTAATTGGTCCAGCTCAACGGGTTGAGTTGGTATCTCAAAATTGATGGCAACGACACAGGTGCGCGACACAAGATTAAACATGGATTTCGGTTACGGAAAGTTATACAATTAAATTAGAGCACAAGGTATTATAATTTTGAGTGACAGAAAAGTCCAGCACCTAAATTGGCGTATCAAGTCTAGAATACAACAACTTGTTCAAAATTATTGGCTAATATTGGGCTCCGAATATTTTAACAACGGTAGGGCGCACCAAGGGTTAAATTAAATAATTAGACATCTGCAATCTTAAATCTAAACCTCAAATACCTGATGTTAAAACCAAAATTTTCCAACCCAAAACCAGTCTATCTATAGAAATAAATGAGGGGGTTTACGTCTAAATCTTCACTCTTAAAAATCTGACTTGCTTGTGCATTCCGATCATGATATCATAATAATGATAACTGAGTCAAGATAATAAGAAGTAAACTTGAAACACTTATGCTTGTCACACAAAAAATATCGTACGATCATATTGTTGCGTGCTTGTCCGCTATGCATGTATCCATTTTATGTTGTAATTGTAGCTAGAATTCATTCACCTATAATTGTGCAATGAGTAGTGCATAACTTAAAATGTGATAGCTTGAGTAGGTGGGCTATGCTATGGAATTCTTTTGAACTCTTATACCTCATATTTGTTGTCTTGAAATGCTTGGTTTGATAATTTAGTTGAGATAATGCATGGTCATGGACAACTTGTGTACAAGGTGTAGGGTTCCTGTGAACGGTCATTGGGACACCGGAACTAATTTGTCCTAGGTGGAACGTTAGTATAGTCATGCTAATGTCCTAGCACGGGTGAGTTTGGGACTTACAACGGATCTATCTACTCGCGATTGCAAGGATTATCGTCTACCTTAACTATAACTCATCATGTATGGCTATACCAGTGACCCCATATATGTGTATATTTAAACTGTGCAAGCTAACTATATCTTCGTGGCAGGGAAGAACATGGTAAGTTTTGTGCATGTGGTTCAGGCGAACGGGTAAAAGTCACAAACGGTGGCTTATTTATTTCAGTTATTTCAAATCCTATTGTATGTTGTAACTTGAACTAACGCAAGATAGATAGACTCCAATAATAATTTGTTTGCTTCACATGAATACTGTGTGGATTTAGTTAGTTGGGTTAGCTCGCCCTCACCGGTACTTTTTAAAATACTGACCCTTGTTGTAGCAGGTTCCCCAAGCGAAGGCGACACAATGAGGAGCTGAAGCTTCTTCCCCCAACTAGTCCATTACTCGATGCATTCCGTTCATGTCTTTTGAAGGATGTACAAATCATTCGCAGCTCGTGCACACATCTTATGCAGCTCCAAGGCAAGGTGATAACTTCGCCCGAAGGTATCTATTATCTTTTGAAGTTTTAGTAAATAATATAATATATGGAACAACTATCTCATTTTGCGTCCCTCTTGTAAGACCGTACGATACCCCTTTACTTTCGAGTCAAGAGTTTATAAAAAATATGTACATTATCAATAAAAAGAACTTTTTTGTTTTATATGTGTTATTAGCTTCCGAACTCTACTGTTGTGTTTTTACATATATATCATTATGCTAGGCCTTGTGTGGGCACAACTTACGTTCGTACGACATCATGCTTGGGGGACGATTAGTGATTCTGTGAAATTTGGGGCCTGACATATTGGTATCATAGTACGGCTTCAGATCCTTTGGCCTCGTGGCAGAAAAGTTTTCATAAAACGACTATGTCCCTCCTAGTTGAACTCTTAAAATTGTTTGGCTAAAATAAGATGTGTTCAATACAGTGAGTCTGTAATACTCTATAAGACTGATACAAGTTCTTTATTTTTGAAGGAATTACTCAAACGCAAGGAATATCATAAGTGCAAGCAAGTACTTTGGGCACTTCAGCAAGCTCTGAGAGCCAATGGACTGTGCCTTCCATCGATCCAGTTGAGCGGATGATGCAAATGCTTGAGGTGAAGTAGTAAAGGGATGAGGCTCGACAGGAAAAATTCTAAAAGAATTTATAAGCTTGGTTCACGATCCAACAGTAGCAGGTAGATGCCCTACAAAAGATTGTTCAGACTATTGCCTCCAACCATTCTGCAATGACAACGGCACCGGTGGAGCAACCAATACTTGATGTCAAGATGCCTCAAACCCCAAAGAAGAAGGATGTGACTACCTTTGACTTTGCCGACTTTAAGAAGGTCTGCAACAAGCATTTTCGTGGAACCAAGGACCCCATTGTGGCTCTAGATTGGCTAGCCGAGATTGAGGATCACTTTAATCTACTAGAAGTACCTGAGATCAAGCGAGTTACCTGTGCCCAACTCCAACTTCATCTGAACGCGCACGATTGGTGGGATGTATATCGAAGATCTCTCTCCGAAGATGGTGAAGGAGAGATGATCTCTTGGGTTACCTTTTGTAGCGCATTCGAGGAGGAGTTTATTCTTCCACTCATTCATCATCAAAAGGAGAACGAGTTCGTGCGTCTGCAACATGGAAGCATGACCATGAAGCAGTATGCCGCAGAGTTCAACCGGCTCACCAAGTTTGCTAGCTCCTATCTACCCAATACGGCGAGCCGAGACAAAAGATTTGAAGGTGGCCTTCATCTTGTAATTCACGTGCACGTAGTCACTCCTCATTATGAGACAATACGGGAAGTCCTTAACTATGCCCTCGTCCTAGAACCGCAATATCCTTCAACTACTCCCAGCGCTGTGCAACATTCTTATCACAAGCGCCCTAGTAACACAGGAAGACAAAATACTCATAAGCGTCCAAATAATGGCGGTTCTCAGGGCCACAATCCGGGGCATGGTCAAGGGCTATATTGTACCTTATGTAACAAAATAGGACACACGGTCACCGACTGTCACCATAACAATAGGGTATTCTTCATCTGTGGTCATTCGAGTTATCTAGCTAGTGACTGTCCTGAGAATACCCATTGGTTCCCTCATCCCTGTCCTCAATAACAAAATTCAGCTCAGGTACCCCAAGAAAATTGGCTTGCGTAACAACAAGAGCGTCATCTGAATGATGTGGGACGGGTTTATGCATTGACACGGGATGAGGCGTTCGTCTCGGACACCCTAGTGACATGTATATTGCTTTTCAATAATATTATTGTATGAGTACTATTTGATTTTGGTGCTACACATAGTTTTGTATCAACGAACTTGGCCAAAAATAAATAAATTTCCTTAGACACCATTAAGCTTAAAGCTTAGCATCAGTACCCCGTCGGGCATGGACTTTCCTACTAACTCAGTTTGTCATGACGGTTGTATTTTTATCGAAGGAAGGAAATTGTCACTCGATGTGATAGTTCTAGACATCAAGGACTACGACATCCTTTTGGGGATGGATTGGCTCGGGGCTTGTTCGGTTACCATTGCTTGTGAGGACAAGAAAGTCATGTTTTGTCTACCTGGTGAGACCAAATTCTGATGCAGACAAGAAAGTCATATTTTGATGCATTCCTCTGGTGCAGGGACTGCCTTAGCAACCAAACGATCCTGGGTACTTGCAGGCTCAATTGCACAGAAGGACTATTCAATAGTCTTCTGGCTGACTCAATGCATGAACGATACACAATAGTGTTACTTGCTTGTGGCATAAACTTCGTGTGGCAAACATTGAGTCTAGGCAACATTACAAGTTAACTTAGAAGCAGGCAAGCATGCATTGGTTATAAACATAAGCATTCACACTAACTCGGGCCCGAATGTAAGCCGAGTAGTAAAACTATAAGGGGACTTTTCGAGCGACATGTTTTAGGGTCGTGCAGTGTAAATAAGTGAACAATGCACATATCATTCTACTCGAGGCATAGCGAGGTCCAGTTGCATGAGGCAAAGGTAGTATGCGAGGGTCTGGATATAAACAATATTTTATTTCTATGTTCTAACACAAGCAATATAAGTTGGGATATTCCCTTAGCTAGGTGCGTTGTATTCTTATTAGCATACAGGGGATGATTCACCTAGCGACTAGCATGTATCATTCCATATTTTAAGTGTGCTAGCTAAGCAAAGACAAGTTCACCATAGCCACCCACCTTAGCAATGATTCGCTTCGGTTGAGCGATACTCCGAGCGAGCCTCTGAAAGCCTAAGCCGAAGTCCTAAAGGGATAAGTCTAGATATCCTTTGCCTCAAATGAGTATTCTTGCTGAAGCAAAGCGGGTCAGGACATTACACTTTTACTGTTTGAATTGGCAGTCCGCTTGAGTAGAATGGGGTGTTACATCATACACCACTCAGAAAAAGTCTCATCTTTGACACTTACTAAGCGCAGGTCGTTCTATCGCATTATAGAATCTATCCCAAGCATTACAATCGGTACCACTAAATCCAATTTTGAACAGAATCTCCTACACGTTCCTTACGCCGTGTCGCGTGTATGCTGAGTCGGGCTCATTTGCGCCTTAGTGCGAGATAGGTTGCTTAATGCGGGATACGTTTCAATCGATATTGATTAACGATCTAAGGCTGAGGCAAACTTATATAAGTCGTTATACTTATTCAGGTGGATATTTATTTGCACTAGCATCGAGATCGGTATATCGCGAGTCTGGATCATGCACATATTCGAAGCGTCCGTCAAATATATGCATGTCAGTTGACGATAGCGGAGTCTTAGCACTCGAGTTTCACATATCATTGAGTCTTGGATCGTGCGCACGTTCAAGGCGTCCCTCAACCATATGCATTCAATCAAACTTAGAGATAGTGAAATCGGATATGCTACTTGTGAAAATCTCAAGGGCTCGTTTTATGATTCACAAGGATACTTCCGACAGGGTCAATCAAATTCTAAGTCTTTTCCTTTTCTACCAATTATTTGTACTACCGTTAAGTACGATCTATTTGGTTTACTGACTAGTGTTCACCCGTTAGGGTCAAACATAGCGCAGGTTACCATCCCAAGTCTAACTCTAAGTCTTGTTGCCCCAGTTCTATAGCTTGTTCAAGCAATATGCTAAAGTCGGTAACACAGGTTCATTCACTCGGCATAGGATCATCTGCCTAATTGCTAGGTCAGCTCACAAGGTCATAGGTACAAGTTCAAGCACACGATACATCGTACAAATTCATCGTATGTTGCTCGTCCCAATTTCTAGGGTCAAACCATTGTTCATTTGCACGGGGTGTTCTACCTAAGCTCGCTTCACTAAGATTTCTAAACATCGAGCACATATTTTTCTACTCTCAATAACACGTTTGTTTGCACGGGGGTTCAAGTCTGTTCAGTAAAATCCACAATATTCAAGATGCAGGACAAGCCTAGTGATTTGCATAGTCTATCTCTTCATGTATATTTTGATAGAATACCTATCCATTCCAAGTCTAGTCTACCAAGCCAAGATTCAATTTTAAACCTTTATTTATAACTTCAAATTGTTCAACCTGATTCATATATTCGTTCATGAAACTATCAAGCGTGATTTATATTCAGGTTCTAGGATAACTTATCCTGAAATATTTGATTCACTTTGCATTCAAAATTTGTCTTATCCTGTCGAACCAAAAGTCAAGACGATCCATAAGTTATCATGCCTCGGTCTCCCGTAAGTTCGATCACCCTTGTTATACGTGAGATCACCACGTCAACGCTTCCGCTGGATAATCGTCCTAACCCGGGCGTGATGCATGTACGAGCATACAGTTACGCTTGTACAAGACAAGAATGTTTGAATATTATGGTTTTCTTTGACACGATCGAGACACCTTAATATTTTACCTTGCTCCATCAAGTTATATCCGTTCATCGAGTCAAGTTCGTTCATGCAGTGATTATTATTCATCTAGTAAAATCATCCAACTTTAATATTACCGTTCGATAATTCCATAGTCTACTTCCTTCATTCCTCAAGCAACTATGATTCAAATATTCAAGCCAAGTCTATTCTATTTTGATACGTTCTTTTCATCGAGTTCGTTTGGAATAATCGTTGAATATGTTTCCGTGAGTTCGATCATCCCTGCCATATACGAAATTACCATGCCGACGCTCCCGCAGGATAACCGTTCTCGTTGGGACTGATTTTGAGAGTTACTATTTTGAACTTGATTTGAAGATCGTTCTTCCAAACTCCAAGCCAAATCCATTATCGTTCATCTCTTTCATCGAACCAAGATATTAATTTTGGGCTAACTTCCATTCGAACGATGTTGTATTCAAGTTCAGTCCATTTATTTCAATCCAAAATTGCTCGTACGATCCTCTAAGTTTTCAATAAGTTTTCTTAACCAAGATATCGATTTTTATCTCCATGAATCCTAATTCGATATAAGCCTTATCATTTGGTTCAAGATATTTTCAAATCCATTTAATCCGACTATTGTACGAGACCTATGAATCCATTTGGACATTTCTAAATGATCCATACACCACTCAGAATTGAGTCATCCAATCAAATCCATAATTAAATCCATATTCGATTTGTATCCTGCGATACGAAATATCGTTCGAGCAATTTCTCAAAATTCAAGCACGATTCTCTATATTCGCCTAAGCGATAAATTCGAGAATGTTTCTATCGGTTGGCATTCTAAGTCTAACTTATTTTATTCTTAAATGATATCCCATTCGTTTACAACTTAATTTGCACCAAAGGATCTTGGCGCACGATACTCTGCACAACTTAGACTATGTCCAAAGCTAACCGTTCGGGACAATATTCGATTCTGTACTAACCAATTAGGCAAACATGTATAGGC
Organism: Iris macrosiphon; assembly: GCA_036927795.1. NCBI lineage: Eukaryota > Viridiplantae > Streptophyta > Magnoliopsida > Asparagales > Iridaceae > Iris > Iris macrosiphon. The sequence goes on from JAYESA010000008.1 coordinate 132,421,908, forward strand.
ATTTCAGGTTTGCACATAAGTCACGATTCTAGTACGAGTCTAATCCCGAAGGGACTAGCACAGGTTGGCACAAAGGCCTAAGCATTACAATTCGATACAAGCAATCATATCTTTCACATGCACTTTTTAGAAGTATTTAGACTTATTGTTGGAATATTCCGTTTGGGACATTGAGAGAGAGTATGCACATAACCCACGAACGAGCTTTTGAAACTGAGAAAATCGAAACAAAGTCAAAAGGCATATAACCAAGCTCTGATACCAATCTGTCATGCTCCAATCTTCCGCAGGCTAATCGACCGTCCCCGCTAGGCGAGAATCACCGCGCCAGTGCTCCCACGAGATGATCGCTTTGGCCCATCTGGGCGTGATGCCGTACGAGCGTGAGCCGCGCCCATATAAGGCCATGGTTCATTGGCTGGCGGTAAGAGATCTAAGCCACAGAGTCGCGTAGATTATCCGAGTGCATCAGAATTATAAATGCATATGTGATTTGGTAACAAGTTCACTAAGACGACAATAGTGGAAGCATTGAATAACATAAGCTGAAGTAAAACAAACTCTTTATTAATTTTAAACAAGTGTTACAGGCGGCGTTAGGCCAAGGTTACAAGTTGCTCAAGCCTCTCTCTCTCTGAAACAGTAAAAGCGTACCAAGTAGCTACATTTGTGGAATGATACATAGGCGATGTTCCAACATTATGTCTTATATATATATGCTTCAGTTCCATATGCAGCACTCCAAGGCTCCAGAGTGAACTCCATGTCTTAGCATGCACGAAGGAGGCATCCGCGCCGAACGAGGTTCTCCCGCACCCTGCAAACAAACTGGTGGATTATCAGTACATGAATGCACTAGTGGGGAGGCTACTCGCCCGCTCGACAAATCCAAATACGTAATATAGATTTCGTGCACCAACTATTATGTTGTCTTTCTGGTTGCCTTAGGATCAGTTTCATGGCATATATGAATAGCCTAACTCGTGTGGCAGTGCGTCGTATGATATAAGAGGAAACACGGTGAGACTTTCCAACTTACCAATTGTCCTTCCCTGTCCAAGGCAAATCAAGTTAATTCAAACACAAGCATTCTTATAATAAAATCCAGGGCTGTATCATATACAAACACAAGTGTTGTGGGCAAGACTATGTATCGGATGTACGAGTTACACGAAGTATCAGGTGTGTTGTATAAGATGTTGAAGTATTCAATCCATGTACAAGTATCTTATAACCATGATCGTTCAGGTGTTTCTGATACTCTTGATGCGATGCAATAACTCGCACGCGGATTGCCGCTAAGCGAGGATGACTTATCTATATGAACGATTGTCACTGGCATAGCCATAAGGACACTAGTCACTGGCAAAAATGGTATACAGCGAAAGAATATGGTACGCCATAAGCCATCTCGTCCAGTACAAATGGACTATACAAATGGAGTTCCATCTGGACCGGTTCGGCCCTGGTGCCCCGGAGGCCGTCCGTGGAACTGAGATCCGAAGATCACCTTTTTCAAGTTATCCGTGACATGCAGGTCAGGGTCTTTCCAAATCTATAACTTGACATGATAATCCATAATTCTTGTTCTGAATTGAGCAATTGCTCCACGAGCTGGCATTCTTGACTTGCTTGACATAATTCTCGTTCAGAGGTAAACTTGATGTGATTATCATTCAGATGTAAACTTGACAGGATTCTTGATCAATGAATAACTTATCTTGATGCATTCTCCTGGTGCGAGGACTGCCTTAGCGACCAAACGGTCCTGAATACTTGCAGGTTCAATTATACAGAAGGACTATTCAATAGTCTTTTGGCTGACTCAATGCATGAATGGTACGCGATAGTGTGGCATAACTTCGTGTGGCAAACATTGAGTCTAGGCAACTTTACAAGTTAACTTATAAGCATGCAAGCATGCATTGGTTATAAACATAAGCATTTACACTAGCTCGGGCCCGAAGGTAAGATGAGTAGTAAAACCGTAAGGGGACTTTTTGAGCCACATAATTTAGGGTCATGCAGCGTAAATAAGTGAACAGTGCACATATCATTCTACTCGAGGCATAGCGGGCTCCAGTTGTACGAGACAAAGGTAGCATACGAGGGTCTGAATATAAGCAATATTTTATTTCCATATTCTAACACAAGCAATACAAGTTGGGATTATGCGTTGTATTCTTATTAGCATGCAGGGGGTGATTAACCTAGCGACTAGCATGTATCGTTCTATATTTTAAGTGTGCTGGCTAAGCAAAGACAAGTTTACTGTAGCCACCCACCTTAGTGATGATTTGCCTCGGTTGAGCAATACTCTGAGCGAGCCTCTGAAAGCCTAAGTCCTGAAGGGACAAGTCTGGATATCCTTTGCCTTAAACGAGTATTCTTACTGAAGCAAAGCAGGTCGGGATATTGTACTTTTGTCATTTGAATCGACAGTCAGCTTGAGCAGAATGGGGTATTATACACCGCTGCACCGGCCGGCGACTGCTGCACAACAACAGTGGACCGCCGTACCGCCGTCCGCCCCCCGCGCGCGCTCTTAGCAGCGCAGCCCCGAGCCCACCTTGGATGTATGATATCTTCCTCATATTTGATTCTTTTTGTGAACGGTTTATCTGTGTATATTCATAACCTAACCCTCTAGGATTCCCTTCAAGCGGAACGAGTTTTCGTGCCTTAGATTGGTCAAAAAATTAACCAAAAAATGGCCCAAAAATTGACCAAAAATAGTCCAAAATTTTGAACCAAACTCTCATGTTCATGCCCAATTTGCCACTAATCCATTTAATATTTTTAAAATCTAATTAAAAGATTTTCTTCTCAATATAACCAAAAAGTTTACTGTTCTTTTAGTTTTTATTAATTCGTTTTATCTGTTAAATTATTCGACCTCCAAAACGACCAAAAACTTGATCTTTTAAAACTAAAATTTTATGATACAGAGTACGCCCCACTAAACGAGAGCATCTCATTGCGTACCAATTTTACCGAAAGGCGCGTATGGTATATCCTGATGTGTGAACTTTCGCGAAAGTTGATTCAGACGTGTGTGCGCATCGGAATCAACCCGTATCCGCAAAAAGTTCCCGTATCGCGACTTTTACAAAATACTACCCCATTTTGTGTACGCTCGTCGGAATGCAACAAAACTTATGCCATTGGATTCATAGTATCACGCTGGTCCTATGACCCAAGTTTTACGTAATTTTGAGACAGTTGACTGAGCCGCCTATTCGTGGTCCCCACAGTTTGACTTAAAGGACAAATTTGTGATCGGCTCACCGGAATCCAAAATTGGATATATCGTTGAGTTTGTATTATCGTTTAGAATTTGTTTGACCTATAATTTGTCCTATTTAGAGATATTTACCTTTGGCACGCATTTTCGTGTAAAGTAGTCCACATGTGGACCTTTTTTACCTAAAATTACCGTTTTGCTCCTGTGTCCAAATTGGACGAAAGGATAAGTTTTTCTGACTATCTTGCTGATTCCGGAGACGTTGGTGATGTTTATTTTAGCATCCGAAGATGTTCATTCGGAGGCTATAGTTTCTGATCCTCTGTACTTGACACTTGGACGTTTACACTATGCAGCTTTCTTACCAGGCAAGTATACCTTACCATTATACTGTAATTTATATTCCATATGGTGCATACATTTTATTTTTGTTATTTAGTTCATATATTTTAACTGCTATATAAACTGCGCGTCCAAGAATAACTTGGGTGCAACAACGGTGGCGTCGTATTTTATCTTTATTATATATTATGCATGTCGACCTAGTTTTACGAGACTACCACATAATTTGGAGACATCATTAGGTTTATTGGCCATGACACATCTGTTACATTAGTGTGAGTCTCATGTAGAACACGGACTTGCGTGACGGGCTGGCCACATGTACGTATGGGAAGTACATTGGGAATAACTGCTAATAAATTTGCATGCTAGAAGACTTAACAGTTATTAGAGGTACCATCATATCATGGATATGGCATGAATAGAGCATAGGGTGGGGAGAATAACAAGTAAGACATTTGGGCTCATTTGTACTTTCCTTATGTAACCCGCACGTTCCGCCTGAGATACGTGGTATGGTGACCCCTATATTATCTACAGACGGTCTCTGATGTTCAAAAGACGTCATACTTTTTAGGCCCCTGATTCTCTGAGAGAATTATGCTAATCCCATTTCAGCCAGATAGCCCACGTGTTGAAAAGTTGTTCTCAAAGTACATTCACATAGATGGTTAGGCGACCCTTGGATGTTTATTTTTAGTACTTTATTAGCATGCTTCTACGTATCTTGTTATGTTCCTCTGAGGACCTGGTCCCTTTCTAGGTGTCGCAGGAGCATGAATCAGGACTTGCTACTCTATTCTCTTTCTAGGAGGTCTTCTCTTCGAGGCTCATTGCTCATTAGATGTACTTATTATGTTTACTTTTATATTCTAGTTTCGTAATGAATTTGTCTCCATCCAACTATTAGTTCTTCTCGGCTAGTTTATATTTGGTTCATTGACATATTTGATCATTTATTTTTTATTATTTTTGTGGATGAGATTTAGTTATACCCTGTGACTTATGACAACTATATACCACTTATGAATTATTGTTCATATTACAGCGTACGTATGTGCTATAGTTTCCATATATTGGAGTCTCCATATCCATACGGCTGGCATGTTTACGTATTCCTAGTCCTACGTATTTTGGGACTGTGGCATGACATATTTTTGTTTTGGCCCAAGCAGGTCGAGTTAGCAGTTTCGGTTATGTAACTGTACCGAGCGGACCTGCACCTAGGATTAGAGTTTTAGGTCTCATCCATATTTGATTATGACTCACCTTTCTTCCAATCTGTTCTATTTAAATAATTACATCCTACTTGATTCATGTACTTTCCCAATAGTTCCTTGAGTATAACCTTCCCCTAGAATATAGGAATCCTTGTTGTTAGGATTAGAAGATAATTATGATAATATACCTACTAAGAAAAAAAACAAACTAGAATATTGACACATCACTAAGTTTAGAATACCTAATGAACCCTAGCATCCCTTACCTGTAGATTAATCGACCATTATCCCTTGATATGTTTATGAAGGACTTGAGAGTACTATAGATACTATTAGGGTTAGTTAAAAAATTGACCATATCGTTTGACCCTAGCATTGAGGAACCAATAGAAATCCAAGGTTGAATATTAGGACTAAACCTAACTTTCATAGTGAGATAATATAAGAGGACTATAAATTTATATTCTTGTCTTGATATTAGCAGAACAGTACCTTAGAAAACCAAGAGGAATGAATAGAACACTTTTTTCTTGATCATACCTCGAGCACAGAGATTAGCATACCATATTTCCTTAGGAAACCATGATATTATCAAAAGTCTCTCTATTTAATTTCATATCTTGTTCCTCCGAAACCTTAGCGCTTATTTTTTATGCGATGACTAAATTTTTTCTTCATCTTTCAATTCGTGCCACCTAACCCTTCTGATTATAGGCCAAGTGATTTTTTTTATGTTAGGATATATAGTTTGCTAGGATTATAGCCGTTAATCTTGAATTTTAAAATTATGTGCTTAGTAGTTAGAACTTAATAGTTTGAGTTATTCATTTAGATTATGATTTTATGATTATACTTTAGTTTCAAATCATGTAATTTGTATCCATATCTCAATACAGGTTATATTCTCTTTCACTTGAGAGCCAGTAACTTCTCCATTCTTACTATTAATACTTTTATTCTATAAGCACTATGATTAAGACTTAAGATGACCACTACCTGTATAATGTAATATGATACCTTAATAAGTACCAAGATCTTTTTCTCGTATACCCCAATAAGAATTTCTACTTTATTTACAAGGACAAGGTTATTTTGTAGAATCCCCTTAAGGCAGTTACAATATTAGTTGATTCTTGTAAGTTGGGTAGTATGTCTCACAACCTAGTATCACATAGTCCTTTTGACCTATTAATGAATGTAATTGAATAATACCAATATATGCTAGCATAAGACGATAGTGTTTATCCAGATGGTAGAACTTAGAGGCCCATACCCCCATTTGGTCGACTAGAGACAGACACAAAGTTAGTATGGAAACTGTAGAGGCATAACACCAAACGAGTCTTATCTTCTTTGTGAGCTTGAATTATTTTGTACCTTTCACTCATCATAATCTCGCATACTTATGTTATTTGGAATATCTTGACTCATGCTGCTTTTACAACATAGTTTTGCAAGATTATTCTTTTATCGAGCTTATTCATGACATATGTATTAATGGGGGCCCACTCTAATACAATTGTCTATTTGAAATCAGTATATTATGGTCTGATCAATCTTAGTGCGCTTGGTTCGCTCTTTGCATGACTACTTTACGTGGATTGAGATATAGTTGACTCAATATGTTAGACGAATATACTTGCCCTCTAGACATGTCATAGCATATCATATCAGGTACATAACTATTCTGATATGAGCATACGAATAGGAATTTATCAAAATAAGATTTTAATCCACAACTGCCCTGACAACCCTCTTTTTGAATTCTTTAATCGTCTTGAACCCCGTACTTGTATTCTATTACCTCCTCCTTGAATTCTTTATTATTGTTTTTCATCTTCTTCTATTTCGAAAAGACGAACGCTCATGCTTGATATAAGTTTGATACACGTAGAGTACTAGATATACCCCATATATCAATTACATTACTTTGTGACTATCTTTTGTAATTAAGGGCACATCACATATGATATATTTTGTGTATTAAAAACTTTTGAGGATTAAATAATACGATTAAATAATTTGAGAAAGTTTTTCTTAAATATATAGCCTTATATGATAGATGGGTAAATTCTAAGTTGGGTAGAAATTGCATTATCAACTTGAGGTAAATTTTTAGATTATGATCAAGTAAGATTATATTGAGAGATTTAAGTCATTTTAATTTTGAGAAATTTTAGAAGAATGATTAAGATGATAAGGATTTAATGAATTTTGATGTCTTGATATTGCGGACTAAATATTTATACTTTGAGCACATTATTTAAAATTTGAATATTGAAGGTTGAATCATCGATTTAAATTTTGAGTATAAATATAGAATTTTAGACTTGAACAATTGGCGAATTAGATTTAAAATTTTATAGTTTGATGATTTAAATTAAAAGTTAAATTTGATTGTTGGATCACCTATTTGAAATATTGATGATGAAAATTGAGTTCAAAATTTGAAGAGTACAAAATTTATAAGTTAAAAATAGGAATAAGATTTGATTAAAATTGTTTATTATTTAAAATCTAGAGGAGATTATGATAGTTGGAGATCGTGATATAAAATTTTATCTGGGTTATTTAAATCTTGAAGATATCATATAGATTTGACTTAAATTTGGATGTTGATAATTTAAAAATTGAGAAGAGATTATGATTGGTTGAATTTTAATTTAAACAATAGTTATTTTAAATTTGAAGTAATTGCGATAGATTTAAATATATTTTGTTATTTAAATTTTTGAAAGAGATTGCGATAGACTTGCATTATATACGAATGTAAAGGATTTAGCAAATCATGCCTTATTTTTAATTTCGAGGACGAATTTTTTTTAAGTTGGGTAGATTGTAAACCCCTTCACACAAAATAGATATCTTTTGTGTAATTTGTATTTCTTGTATTTGTTTTAGATTATTTTCCAAATCAATTAAAAATACAATGATTTTATTAGTATACTTTACCATGGTTTGGGCATTAATGATATAGATAGCCCCAAAACCTGTATCGCCATTCGTAGGAAGTAGCCTACATAGGAGACACTACCTGTAGGATCCTTTTGTGGCACAAAAATTTGATCCCTTGACATTAGTATGACATTAGTGTAACAACCATAGATTCTAGTGTTAAATATTTAGATATTATATATATATAATTTATTTGTGGTTATATTTCAATTTTAACTTTCTACAATTAGCATCCTATAATTTCTTGTGCCAAATTAGGCAATTTCTCCTTTTTTTAAGATATGCATATTATTTACTATTACCTATTTTATTGGATATCTATTTAGTTATTTACCTAGTTAATTAGATAATATAATTATTTAATTTATTATAACTAGATAAATATCTAATTATTAAATACAAAATATTTCAAAAAATATTTTGGGTGTAGTATTTTATTAAAGCTTTACACAGTAAAATTTTCTAGAATTTATTTTGTGTGCAAATATTATTTTTGGATTTTTTTTAACGTCATCTATATATGTAAATATATATATATATATATATATATATATATATATATATATATATATATATATATATATGTGTGTGTGTGTGTGTGTGTGTGTGTGTGTGTTAATAATAATAAGAAAAGACAATAATAATAATAATAATAATAATAATAATAATAATAATAATAATAATAATAATAATAATAATAAAAGAAAAGAAATAAAAAGAAAAACAAAAAGAAAAGAAAAGAAATAAAAAGCAAAAGAAAAGAAATAAAAAGCAAAAGAAAAAGAAAAAGAAAAGAAAAACCTAAACTAAACTCCTAAACTAACAACCCAAAACCATTATAATACTAAAACCCTCCACCCCTCCAGCAGAACCCAGAACCCCCCTAGCCCACGACCCTCCCCGATCTCTCTCTCTCTCTCTCTCTATATATATATATATATATATATATATGACAAACCCTAACCCTAGTTTCCGACGCCGGCGACCACCGTCGCACCGGCCAACGACCGCCGCGCAGCAGCCGCGGGCCGCCGCACCGCCGTCCGCCCCCGCACGTGCGCGTAGCCGCGCAGCCCCTTGTCCACCTTGGAGGTATGATATCTCCCTCAGATTTGATTATTTTTACGAGCGGTTTGTCCGTGTACATTCACAACTTAACCCTCTAGGATTTCCTTCAAGCGGGATGAGTTTTCGTGCCCTAGATTGGTCAAAATATTGATCAAAAAATGGCCAAAAAACTAACCAAAAATAGTCCAGAATTTTAAACCAAACCCCCATGTTCATGCCCAATTTGCCACTAACCCGTTTAATATTTTTAAAATCTAATTGAAAGATTTTCTTCTCAATATACCCAAAATTTTTACTATTCTTTTATTTTTTTATTAATTCGTTTTATTTATTAAATTATTTGACCTCCAAAACGACAAAAAACTTGATCTTTTAAAACTAAAATTTTATGATACGGAGTATGCCCCGCCAAACAGGACTGTCTCGTCGCGTACCAATTGTACCAAAAGGCGCTTATGGTATATCCTGACATGTAGACTTTCGTGGAAGTTGATTCGGACGTGTGTGCACGTCGGAATCAACCCATATCCACAAAAAGTTTCTGTATCATGACTTTTATAAAACACCAACCCATTTTTTGTACGCTCGTCGGAATGCGACAAAACTTACTCCATTGGATTCGTGGTATCACGCTGGTCCTGTGACCCAAGTTTTACGCAATTCTGAGACAGTTGACCAAGCTGCCTATTCGTGGGCCCCACAGTTTGACTTGAAGGACGAATTTTTGATTGGCTCACCAGAATCCAAAATTGGACATACCGTTGAGATATGACAAACATCTTTGACAAACATCTTCTCTTAAATTTTAAGAAATTAAGTTGGCTGTTTTGTTTTGTAAGATCATAGCTGGTTATGTTTGTTGAACTGTTAATGATGGATATGTGCTAAAGTCGGCCCTAAGAATTTTAGAATACGAAGGTTCTAGTTTATTTTTAAGTGTTCGGATTGTGTCAAATATGTATCTGATACGGTCCAAATATTTGGAGTGTACGTGCTTTCTAGTTTATCATAATGCTTATTAGTACATGCTAATGGAGGTTTCTATAACCCCTATTTCTACTGTAGAATTTCTTTTTAAGAAAATAGTTCTCACAATGGTGGTTTCTATTTCAATTTCTATCTTATGTGGCATTGATGTAGGATAAAAAGTTATTCCAATTTTAATCCTATGTGATATTGATGTAGGATAAAAAAGTTCTATTAGAATTTCTATATGTAGAAACTCTCATTAAAAATTTTCCTCTATCATGACAATTATTATTGGGTCCCACATCATTAATTTGATCATTTCATTTTCTGCCACGTAGGATAGAAATGAAGAATTAACCATTGGAGAGAGTTTTCTTGCTTGTAAAATTTCTATGTATAAACCCTACCAACTAGAATAGAAATTTACTAAAAGTACAAAGTCAAGTAGGGCAGAAACTCAATTTTAGAAATCTCCATTGGAGATGCCTAATATTGCAACGGATGGAAACTTTCAAGGGAAGTTTTGATCACCTTGGCACAAATCTCATAAAGCCGATATGTATTGGGTATGGGTCGCTAGAGATGAGCATTATGCTTATTCGGTTTCAAATGAACATAAATAGTCAAAACCGAAATTGAACCAAAATTCTAAAAATCTAAAGCCGACCCGAAATTACTCGTAACCGAAACCGAACCGATATAATTGATTCGATTTATTTGGTTTGTTCGATTGGAATATTTTTATTGTTTAATGGCCGAACCCGAAGTTGGAATTATAGTTAAATTATATTTAAAAAAATCTAATTTTTATACACACATTTGTTGTATTTCAAATTTGAACCAAAATTGGACTAGTTGTTAGATTATAAAGTTTGCGGTTCAAAACACATACTTAGAATTGTTGTTTTCAAAATATACACATTTTTAATCATAAAATATGTAAAGAGTTGAAGGGATTTACATAATTATATAAGCCTTATTCGGTTTTTCGATTTTTGGACCAAAATTGAAATCTAAAACCAAATAAGAAATTTGTCACGTTCCAGTCCCAAAATACATAGGAGTAGGAATACGTAAGCATGCTAGCCGTATGTATATGACACTCCAATATGTTGAAAAATTATAACACACGCGTACTCTATAATTTAATAAATAATCCACAAGTGGAACTTATATTGTCAACACAAGTCACAGGCATCTATATCTCATCCACAGATACAGGTAAAGAAGTACCAAAATAAATAACTGAAAGTCTCAAATATGAAGTAATAAAAGAATAATAGTCGGGTGGAGACAAATCCACTACCAAACGACTATATCAACTATAATGATAGAGGAGGACGAAACTCCAATAAAATAAAATATCAAATAAAGAAACAACAGCTACAAGATCCATTAGCTATGAAGTAGTCATGGGTACTCTGAGGGTAAGATCTCTTCGACAGAGAATGGTGCGTCAAGCCCGGGTCCATACTCCTACGGATAATCTTGATCAGCTATACCTGAAAAAGGACCAGGTCCTCAGAGGGACGTAAAAAGATACATAAAAGCATGTCACAATATACTGAAAGTAAACATCCAACATGGTCGCCTAACCAGTCTATGTGTTATGCAATTTAAGACAACTTTTTCGCGTATGGACTATCTGGCTAAAATAATAGAATTTGCATAATTTTTCTTGGAAATCAATGGCCTACAAAGCATAACGTCTTTCGATCGTCAGAGGCCGCCTGTAAATAATATATAGGTCATATAACCACGCATCTCCGGCGGAGCGCACAGGTTACAAAAGAAAAAGTGTAAATGAGTCACACACGCTTACTCATTGTTCTCCCCACCCAATGCTACTATCTTATCACCTCCATAACACCCAAACACCTCTAGTAACTGCTAAGTCCGCTAAACATGATATTTCTATTAGCAATTATTTCTTATTCGTCGCATAACCTATACGTAAAGGTGGCCAGCCTATTACGCAAGTCTGTGTCCTACATGAGGCTCACAACTCGTGTATCAAATGTGTCATGGCCAAATAAAACATAATGATACCTCAAATTATGGGGTGGTCTCCTAAACTAGGTTAACATGCATAATATAAATAAATGACAAAATACGACACAACCGTCGTTTGCACTGAAGTCTTTCTTGGACACGCAATTTTATATATAGCAAAATAATAAAAATAAATAATAGAAAATAAATATGTAACAATGAATGTAACTAAACAGCACTGTGGTAAGGTATACTTGTTTGGCAAGTAATCTGTAGAGTATAGATGTCTAGACGATAAGTACAAGGAATCATAAGCTACGGGCTCAACGAACATTTTCAGATGCTGAAATAGACATCACCAACATTTCCAGAATCAATGAGATAGTCAAAAAATAATACCCTTTCGTCCAATTTGGACACAGGAGAAAAATAGTAATTTTGGCCCAAAGCGGGATCCACAAGTGGCCCACTTTGCACCGAAAATACGTGTTAGGGGTACATGTCTCTAAATAGGATAAATTATAGATAAAAAAAAATCTTAAACGACGATACAAACTCAATGGTATATCCTATTTTGGATTCCGGTGAGCCGATCACAAAGTCGCTCGTTAAGTCAAACCGTGGGACCCACGAAATGGCGATTCGGTCAACTGTCTCAGAATCATATGAAACTTGGGTCATAAGTCCAGAGTGATACCACAAATCTGTTGGCGCAACTTTTGTCGTGTTCCGACTAGTGATCATAAACTTCTAGGATATTTTGTAAAACGTTAATACGAGAGACTTTTTACGGATACGGGTTGATTTCGGCATGCACACACATCCAAATCAACTTCCGCAAAAGTCTACACGTCAGAAAATACCATAAGCATCTTTTGGTGAAACTGGTATACGACGAGGTTGTCTGGTTTGTCGAGACTTACTCCGTATCACAAGTTTTTGGATTTGAGAACTATGATTTTTAGTCAAGTTTGAACAGATTTAACTTCAGCAAATAAAGCAACTAAATAAAAACTAAAAGAACAGAATTATTCTTGTATTTGTTGTTTAGAAGTTTATTCAAATGGGTTTTAGAAACACTACGTGGTTTAGGAGAAAATGGTACGTAAATAGGGGTACTTGGACTATTTTTATCATGTTAGAAAATAAGGTTTTTTTGAGATTTAAACTCAATTTTTCTACCAGATTTCTAGGAATTTAGATGATGTAAGTTACATATTCATAAACTAGGTTAGATAGACTTTACATAGAATCACAAAAATTGGATTCTGGTCATGTGTGTGCGAAGTTACGAGGCAGGGAAGTAGGATAACTGAACTGGCTGATGTCGTGTGTGACCGCGGGTTGGGGGGGGAGGGGTTAGACGGCCGATTCTGGCGACGGTGGCGGCTTGCAGGGTGGTCGGACGACGCTGGTGAGTTGAGTTAGGGTTAGAGTTTAGGTTTAGAGTAATAAACTAGGCTAGGGTTGGGTTATGCATCTATATATAGAGAGGGAGGTGGGGGTTTGTCGTGGGTCTGTGGGGTTGTACGGGTGTGTGGGTCGGGTAGAGTTAGGGGGTCGCGGGTCTGGGAAGTTGGGGGGTTAGCTGGTGTTTTTTTTTTGTTGTTTTTCTCTTTATATATATATATATATATATATATATATATATATATACATAAAATTCTAAAAAAATAGGTTTATGAACAAATAAATTCTAAAAAAGTTCTTAATACTTTATAAAATGATTTTTTTTACCCAAAATACAGTTTTGGAGAATAATTATGATTATTAAATAACTAATCCATTAAATGCGACTATAATAAATAACTAAATATAATAAAATTGGAACATGGAGATTACTTTCTACCTAACTTACAAGAATTTTGTACTCGAAATTAAAGCTAAAGCACGATGAGAAAACGAGAATGCTATACGGTAGAAAAGAACAAAGTAAATTATACCTTGATCTTCGAATATATACGAAAAATATTTGCGCATGTCATCCTCTAGCTTCTAAGTGGATTCTCCTGACGTGTGATGTCTTTAGGCCACTCAAACCAAGAGAATAGACTGATTTCTTAACACCTTCTCTCGACGATCAAGAATCTCTATGGGCTGTTCTTGGTATGATAAGCTCGGCCTAATGGTGATCTCAGAGTGATCGAGAACATGACTGCTATCCGCCACATATCGCCTTAGTTGCGATACATAAAATATATCGTGCACTCCCTCTAGCAAAGGTGGTAGTGCCAGTCGATACACAACTTCTCCAACTCGCTCCAATATGTCAAATGGTCCAATGTACCTTGGAATCAACTTGTCGCGTCCCCCAAAGTGAATAGTGCCTATGGTTGGCGATATCCTCAAGAAGAGATAGTCGCCTTCCTTGAACTCCAAATGACGACGATGAAGATCTGTCCACTGCTTTTGCCTGTCTTGCACTGTCACTACCACTTTTCAGACTGAGGGTATTTTGGTCATTTCATAATTATTAATTATTATGCATGTTAAATATTTATTTATTGTTAGATGTTATATTAAATTTTTGGACTTGTGTTAGTGGACCTAACTAGATTAGAATTGATTCATGAACCAACATTTATGTTAGTTAGACTTGAGCCCAATCACAAGTCCAATTCATTAAGTTAATGATTTAATTAGTCAAACCATTAGGAATATAACATTATTTCCTTAATCATTTTCTTCATGACAAGACCATAGGGGTAAAATAGATATTATACATTTCTTGGAGGCCAAGGAGGGGCCGGCCACTATTTAAGGGAGAGGAGTTTCTCTCACCTCTCTTTTCTTTATTCCAAATTTAGATCTAAAAATTTTTCTTCCCAAATTCCCTCTTTCTTACACTAATCCCTACTCAAATTCTTTTTTAATTCCTTCTCTACTCACTAGTGGAGGCTATTGGAGCAATGGGGAGGCAAAGATCTACAAGGAGGTGAAGAGTGCACAAGTTGAGGGCTCTTTGCATCAAATTGGAGACTTGTATTGGAAATCCATCTCCCAATAGGTACAATTAAATTTTTTTTCTACTAATTAGACTCTAAATCTGTAGTTTATCATTAGAAACCCTCCTATAGACTAGGGCTACCTATAGGAAGAAGAATTGACTACTAAGAACCCCTATTGTGAATGTTATGATGTATTTTGTGGCCAATTTGGAAAAAATTGATTGGTACACCACATATTGGTCAATAGATAAATTAGATCAATTAACATATTTTTGATTGTGTGAGACTAGTGTCGTGTCCACAATTGGATACGTATAGGCCGTATCATGGCAATTTGGTGATACGGATTAATTTGGAGATTTTTTCTTCGACACGGGAGTTTACACATGCTATATTTTGACACGAACACGTAGTTGAGTAGCTAGCACTTTATATTGCTTATAAATATGATTCTAGACTTGTTCATATCATTGGTGATGCATTTGGTGTTGTGTTGGAGCTGTATCGTAAGCGTATCATAGATTGAGTATAATACGGGTGCGGTGCACTCCTCGTGTTTATTGTAATGTGTTATACTTTATTTGGAATGGGGTATAGCTATATATATATATATATATATATATATATATATATATATATATATATTATATAGAGAGAGTTCTTATAATCATTTATATTTGATATACTAGGTGTTAGAAGTATTTTTGGATGTGTATGTTTATTGTGGACTATTGGAGTTAGTTTTTTGGTATGTTCACTGTTGGTTTTACTTGTGGACTGTGTTCATTATGATCACTGATGAGGGGGGGGGGTGTTTACATAGTATATGGGACTGAACTGGTAGTGTGCATTGTCAAGAGAGGGGGGGGGGTTTAATCGGGCTGTGCACCTTTGTGTACACAACAACAGTAACATGTGCAGGCTGTGCATATATGTGCACAACAGAGCAGTCGAGAGGGGGTAAAATCTTGCTGTGATGAAACTGCAGTGGTTGTAGCACTGTGCTGCACAGGAGCATCAACAGTGGGGGACCTTCTATGCAAGCACATCAGGTTGGATGTAGCAACCAGATGCCATGTAGGCAGGGCAACAATATTACCTTACTGTATATACTTTGCAGCAACAGTCACTTGAGGGAGAGGTTTGTTAGTATATCGAGTGTTAGTTATATTGATGTTAGATAGGTTATGGTGTTAGATATAAGTTATGTTTAGTTATGGTCAGTAGTAGTGTGTTAGTAAGATATTGATGGTTAGTTGAGTATTGAGTTAGATACCTTAGCTAGTTAATAGGTTGAGAACTTGGCTGTTCATGTTAGTGAACTTGGTGTTAGTTATATATGTATTGACTGTTAGTGTATATTAAGTTATAGATATTAGTAATACACATGAGTGATGTTATATATTATTAGATGCAGATGTTAGTGTTATATATTTGGGTATATATAGATATTAGATAGGTAGGTTAGTTTTACCTTGTGTTATACAAGGTAATGTCTTGATGATGGAGTTAACTTAAGGTATTGGGTATTATGTATCAAGATGAGTGTAAGTAGCATGATACCATGTTAGCTCAAAGCCAAGGTATCCACTTAGTATTAATTTAGCTAGGGGTACTAGTATATATTATACTTGTGTATTATATAGTATTTTTATATATAGTATTTTTCGTATCTTATGATACAATATATTGTTGGTATCCTAGTATCCTAATATAGCTAGTAAAGCCTAGATACATATCGTATAGACCCAATATCCTAGAGATTGACTCATACAATCAAGAAATAGCTAGTTTGACTAAGTGTTGACCTAGTTTGACTGTTTTGACCTAGAAATAGCTTAATGACCTAGAATTAGACTAGTTTAACTTGTATTCATTTCAGAACCTTGTATTGATATAATATTCCATATTTAGGTCTTCGAGGCACCATTCCAGACATCCTTGATATTGTTCCCAGATTTCAGGCGAGTACATTTTTTGATAGTTTTCTATTTATGATATTCTCTATGTTTCTTGTATTTAGTATAGATATTCTTAATTTCTTGACACGATGGTTACACAGATTGGTATATCCGAATCTTATCATAAGATATTATTCCTTAGTATTATGGTATATCTTGTACAAGCCTTGTTCCTTATTCTTCGTGTACATATACAGACATTGATTCTTGGGGAGACTAGCTACCTACCCAGTGAATCCCGTGTCATAGCGTACCATGGTTGGATCCACTATATCCATCGGGGGCGAAGAGTCTTAGTGTAGATATGTGATCATACCCTCCTTGTGCATGCCTTGTTACTTGTGAGTGTTGATCATATACGCACATATGATTAACCAAGCCCTAATCCTTGTGCAAGTTTTCAAGCCGATCACATGTCGAACCTAGTACTCACTCATATAGTAGTAGTATTTCTTGCTCTTATTCATGATGATCATTTCCTTGTATTTAATTGCAGTATTCCTATCTTGTATATCTCTTGTTCTTGTATATTGCATCTTGTTTATGCTCTCTATTTACTGTTACATAATTTTTATTATTTATTGGAACAACTGTTAGAGGTGTACTTTGCTCAAATCCTGACTGGATATATTTTTTCAGATGACACTGAGGAGTGGTATCCCACTCACCATGGGCCACAGGACGTAGTTGGTTTAGAGCTAGAGACTGTGGCTCAGGAGAGACTCATCCCAGTTGAGACAGACTACACTTTACCAGTAGCTTAGTAGATAGGCTTATATTGTACTGGATTTGTCTCCAGCTTTGACATTTAGTACTTTATTATTTTTGAGACTCATTGAATATTATTTCAGTCTTGTGAGTTGTATCTTGACTCTTCAGTTCTTTATATCTTATTCGTGCAATTGTTCTATCTTATAGTTCTGTGATTGAGTATTCATATTTCAAATATGGCATTATATATCTCGATGATCATTATTTTTAGATAGTATAGTTTACCCTACCAACGTTCTGCCATCGATACTGTGGCGTAGGCTAGATGTACCCACGTACTCGTGTCCCTACGCCGGGTGCGGGTTATGACATGCGCTACTCACAAGTGCCCTTGTATCCTCTTCACCTTCTCCACTGTGCTGACAACTAACTCTGGCCCCCAATATCTGACGTTCTCCCACGTCGCTCTAACACACCGGGGACCTACGCTTTCTCCCATTAAATTTTTTATATGGAGCTATTTAGATGCTCTTGATAGCTATTATTGTAGGAAAACTCCACAAGATGTAGGTGATCTTCCCATGATCCTCTAAAATCTAACGTACATGCTCACAACATATCCTCCAGCGTCTGAATAGTACATTTTGACTGCCTGTATATTTGCGGATGATAGGATGTACTGAACTTCAGACGAGTACCAAGACTCTCCTGCATGCTCCTCCAAAAGTGAGATATGAAAGGTGAGTCCCTGTCTGACATAATGCTAATTGGAATACCATGTAATCTCATGATCTGCCTCATGTATACGTCATCCAAAGCTTCTGTAGTCTGGCCAACTCAAAAAGGCAAGAAATAAGCTAACTTGGTAAGCCGATCTACCATCACCCATACATCATCTTGCCCACTTGGACTCTTTGGGAAGCCCGTGACGAAGTCCATAGTGATGTGCTCCCACTTCCATTCAGGAATCAGAAGTGGTTGTAATAACCCTACTGTCCTCTGGTATTCATCCTTGACCTGCTGATACACCAAATATTTGGCCACAAAGCAAGCTCTCTCTCTTTTTATCACATGCCACCAAAAGTGTTGTCATAAGTCACAGTACATCTTGGTGCCTCAAGGATGAATGGAATATATCGGGCTATGAGCCTCTGCCATCAGCTCCTGTCGAAGCTCTCCATTGGGAACATATAGACTATCACCATTTCTCAATGTTCTATCAGCGTGAATGCGTAATCCCGTTTGCTCTCCAGTCTTGGTCCTCTCTCTCAATCTCCTGAATCTAGCATCCATAGGCAAAGCTGCCCTGATCCTCTCTACTACCATGACTGTACTTGTAAATTGGCTAGTATTCCGTCTGATCCAGGTAATACAACCTCTATGCCAAGCTCCTGCAAGTCCTCCAGTAACTTCCTCTGTATTGTCAAGAATAGTTCTATAGGCTTACGGCTTAACGCATCTACTATTACGTTAGCCTTGCCCGGGTGATAATAAAACTCTATCTCGAAGTCCTTCATCAATTCGAGCCACCGGTGATGCCTCATATTCAGCTTCTTCTATATGAAGACATACTTGAGGCTTTTGTGGTTAGTATAGATCTCTATTCTTTTCCCATATAAGTAATATCTTCATAACTTCAAGGCAAAAATAACGGTTGCAAGCTCTAATTCATAAGTTGGGTAATTCTTTTCATGTACTCTCAACTATCTAGATGCATATGCAATCATCTTGCCATCCTGCATTAATACGCATCCCAATCCTTTCCCCGATGTATTGTTGTAGATCATATAGCTTCCTGATCTTGATGGAATAGTCAACACTGGTGCTGTGGTTAGTCGCTTCTTCAACTCCTCAAAAGTGACTTAACACTCATTTGTCCATATGAACCCTCGGTCCTTGTACGTCAACCAAGTCATAGGATCTGCTATCCTCGAGAAGTTTTCTACGAACCGTCGGTAATATCCCTCAAGTCCAAGAAAACTCCTCACCTCTAATGCTAATGTAGGAACGGACCATGTCTCAACCGTAGAGATTTTATTTGGATCTACAAAAATATCATCTCTAATGACGATGTACCCAAAAAAAGAGACCTTATCCAAGAAGAACTCGTATTTGCTAAGCTTTGCATACAACCGCTCTCTCCTCAATATCTTTAAGACAATCCGCAAGTGCTTTTCATGCTCTTCATGGCTCTTCGAATAAACAAAGATGTCATCTATGAAGACAACCATGAACTGGTCCAAATACTGATGGAAGACTCGATTCATCAAGTCCATAAAGACAACATGAGCATTGGTCAAGTAGAATGGCATGACTATAAACTCGTAGTGTCCGTATCTCGTCCTGAATGCGGTCTTCAAAATGTCCTACTTTCGTACCTTCACCTGGTGATATCCCGATCTCAAGTCTATCTTCGAGAATACCTTGGCTCCACTAAACTGGTCAAACAAAACATCAATGTGCGACAAAGGGTACTTATTCTTCACAGGTACAACATTTAAGGCTCTGTAGTCAATACACATATACACTGACCCATCCTTCTTAGGTACAAATAATACTGGAGCTCCCCAGGGTGATGTACTCGGTCGAATGAAGCATTTTTTTCTTTAACTCCTTCAATTGTACCTTCAGCTCATCCATCTCCTTTTTTATCAATCTATAAACATGCGACGCTATGGGTGTTGCTCCTGGGGTTAACTCAATCGAGAATTCTATATCTCTATCCGGGGGTAGACCTGGCAATTCTTCTAGAAAGACTTCTTGAAACTCTGAAATGATAGGATGATAAATGATGTCATCCAATGCCATCTGAGCACCATCCTGCATCTTCGTGGATCCTCGTGCAAACTCGAGCTCTGGCTGCCCTGATACTTTAAAGAGAATGCTTCCTCCGTAGCAGTCAAAGAAAGTATGGTACTTGCTTAGCTAGTTCATCCCAAGGACAACATCAAAGTTTGGCATAGAAAAGACTAAGAGTCGTGCCTTCATCTCCCTGTCACGAATTACTACAGAACAAGATCTATAAACATGACTAACATGTACAACTCCTCCTCCGGTGAGAATTCTAACACAACTAGACAATGACGTAGTAAAAATATTGTGCTTGGCAACAAAACTAGAAGATATGAACGAGTGTGCGGCTCCCGTATCAAATAATGTCACAATAAAAAAAGTAAAAACAAGGGTAATGCATGCTATAACATAAATATCCTGCTCTGTGTCATCCATCTCCATAGCAAAAGCTAGTCCAGTCCTCTAAGGAGGTCCCTGTGGCCTGGCCCTCTTAAACTGGTCCTTCTGAGTAAGTAGCGGTGGTCCTCGCTGAAATCCTCCATCTGCTGGAGGTCAAGGTGCTCCCGCTTCTGGTGCTCCTTTTCTCGTAATTAGCTGAGCCGTTAGCAGTGGTTGAAATGTTGGCCTCTGTATCAGCTGAGGAGGCACCAAGGCCTGCTTCGATGGATAGCCTCTGGCCATATGCTGTCCAGAACCATTTCTCATACACCGCCCTAAGCGAAGCCAACAATCTCTCATAATGTGTCTGCGCTTCCCACAATAATTACAGATGGGCTTCTCCTGAGTCTGGTATGGTCTCGCTCTCTGCTGTTGTTGGGGTTGCTGATGTGCCAAAGGGCGTCTGATAGGTCCGCCCTGAGGTACTCTAACTAGTGCTGCTGGTTCGGGGCATCTTTGTGTCTGTTGTGTTTCCTTTAAATGGAGCTCCTAACTTCTTGCTTCCTCCAGAACTGTCGCATAGGATATCCTCGACTGCGTATTAGTGAAGTGCCTAATGTCAGGGGATAGTCCACGGTAGAATCTTTTGGCTCTCTCTAGCTCAGCGGGAATTAACATCTCACCGAAATGACTCAGTCGGCTAGACTCTGCGTCGTACTCGTCCATCGTCATGTTTTCTTACTTTAGGTGAAAAAACTGCTCGTAGAGGACATCACGAACATGGGCATGGAAGAACCTCTCGTTGAAGAGTTCGTAGAACTCCTTCCATGTTTGGTCGGTGCCATATTGTCTGTGCTTGGCCTTCCACCAGTGGTGAGCGTTGTCCTCAAACAAGAGGTCTAATGCTATCATCTATAGGTCCTCTGGTAACTGTGATGCCTTAAGTAACTTCTTGGTGCTAATAAGACACTCGGAGACCTCCAGCGGTATCTCCGTACCTCTAAAGTGCTTTGGGTTTATTTGAGTGAAACTGTCACGCCCCAGTCCCGAAATATGTAGAACTAGGAATACGTAAACATGCCAGTCGTATGTGTATGACAACTCCAATATATGGAAACCATAACACATATGTACACTGTATTATGAATAACAATTCACAAGTGGTATAGATTTATCATAAGTCACAGGGTATAACTATATCTCATCCATAGAATTAAATAACCAATCAACTATATAACTGAATCAAGTATAAAATTCTTGATAAGAACAAGTAGTTGGGTGGAGACAAATCTACTACCAACTAAAATATAAGAGAAACCACATAAGTATATCTAATAAACAATAAGACTCAAAGAGAAGACCTCCTCGAAAGAGAGATAAGTAGCAAGTTCTGATCCGTGCTCCTACAAATAGTCAAGATTGTCTACACCTGAAAAGGGACTAGGTCCTCAGAGGGACGTAACAAGATACCTAGAAGTATGCCAATTGAATACAGAAAATATGCATAATAGACAAAAAATATATAAGTACGTTGTACTAGACAATCTATATGAATATGCATAATAAGGATAACCTTTTCGACGTATGGGTAGGTGTAGGATACTCTATCTATCTCACAAATCACACACACGTCTATGAACATCAGAAGCCGCTATACCTCGAGGGTAGCGACCATCGCGAAACCAAAAATCGACATACCTCGAGGGTAACGACCAGCACGACACAACTATCGTAGTGCGTGCTAATTACTATGGTTTACCAGAGTTGGTGGCTCATACGCCTACTGATTGTCCTCCCCTCCCATGATACTATGTGTCAAGTATGTGTCAACATATATATAGTATATAATTATGACTAAAAATATATATATATAATGAATATATAAAAATATGATAAGCATGCAAAGTACTATAAGCAATTTGGCAAGGTATCTTGCCTGACAAGAAAGCAGCGAAGTGTATGCGTCCAGACGTCAAGCACAAGGGATCAGAACTATGGTATCAGAATGAACGTCTCCAGATGCTGAAATAAATATCACCAACGTTCCCAAAATAAGCGAGATAGCTAAAAAATACTATCCTTTCATCCAATTTGGACACAGGGGCAAAACGATAATTTTGAGTTAAAATAGGGTCCACATGTGGTCCACCTTGTACCAAAATACGTGCCAAAGATAAAGGTCTCTAAATAGGACAAATTATAGGTCAAACAAATTCTAAACGTCGATACGAACTCAATGATATGTCCAATTTTAGATTCCGGTGAGCCGATAATAAATTCACCCTTCAAGTCAAATTGTGGGGCCCGCAAATAGGCGGCTTAGTCAACTATCTCATAATCGCGTGAAACTTGGGTCACAGGACCAGCATGATACCATGAATCCAATGGCATAAGTTTTATCGTATTCTGACGAGCGTACACAAAGTGGGGTGGTGTTTTGCAAAAGTCACGTTACAGAGATATTTTACGAATACAGGTTAATTTTGATGCGCACACACGTCCGAATCAACTTTCGTGAAAGCTCACACGTCAGAATATACCATACACGCCTTTCAGTATAATTAGTATGCGACGAGGCGGTCCCGTTTGGCGGGACACGCTCCGTATCACAAATTTTTTGTTTTAAAGGATCAAATTTTTGGTCGTTTTGGAGGTCAAATAATTTAAAGAATAAAACAAATTAATAAAAAGTAAAAGAACAGTTAAATTCTTGGTTATATAGAGAAGAAAACCCTTTAATTAGTTTTTAAAATTTTTAAACTGGTTGGTGGCAAATTGGGCATGAACATGGGGGTTGGTGTTGAAATTTTGGACTATTTTTGGTCAGTTTTTCGGCCAACTTTCGGTCGATTTTTTGACCAATCTAGGGCACGAAAACTCGTCCCGCTTGAAGAAAAATCATAGAGGGTTAGGTTATGAATGTACACGGAAAAACCGCTCAAAAAAAGGATGAGAGATGAGGGAGATACATTACCTGGAAGATGGGGACTTGGGGCTGCGTACACGCGCACGCGGCGGATGGCGGCGGCGGTGGTCGCCGGCGGCTGTGCGGCACGGGGCGACGTCAAGGCGGCAGTCGGCCGGAGGTGGAGGCGGTCGCCGGGCTGGGGTAAGGTGATGGTTAGGGTTAGGGTTTAGATTTGCGAATGTACATTATATATATATATATATATATATATATATATATATATATATATATATATATATATATATATATATATATATATAGGGAGAGAGAGAGAGAGAGGGCCGCGGGGGATTCTGCTGGGGGGATTAGTAGAAATATGTTTAGGTAATAGTTTAAGGTTTAGGTTTTTAGGTTTTATTATTATTATTATTACTACTACTATTATTATTATTATTACTGTTATTACTATTACTATTACTATTATTATTATTATTATTATTATTATTATTATTATTATTACTATTACTACCATTATTATTATTATTATTATTATTATTATTATTATTATTATTATTATTACTATTACTAATAACTATATATATATATATATATATATATATATATATATATATATATATATATATATATATATATATATATATATATATATATATATATATGGATGGGGTTATAAATCCAAAAATATTTATACACAAAAATAAATACTAAAAATCTATCATCCTTTAACAAGGATTCCTAAAATAAAATAAAATAAAAATAATAGTTTTGTGCAATAATTCTAAGTGAGTATTTATCTAAGTAAATTAAATCAATACAATTTATTTTCTAATTAACTATGAAAATACTCTAAAGAAATTCAATAATTTAATAAAAAATATTTAAAATAAAATTTTAAAATTTTGGGCGTTTATTTTCTACCCAACGTACAATAATTTCGTCCTCGAAATTAACACTAACACATATTCGTAATAAATTACTATAGCTATTAACACTTTATTGCTAGCTTGCAGCGCTTTCTAAAAGGTTATGGTCAGCCACCCTAACACTTTTCTTATTGTCTATACACTATTCTTTTATCCTTTAACTCGTCTACACTACCTAACTTACAAGAATTTTACTAGTAGTCAAAGTCTTTTGAGGCTATTGTCTAGGTTGCAAGGCGACTTTATTCATTGGGTCAAAATTTTTGGGATACTTGTCTAGAATCTCATAACCATGATTTTTTTTTTGTAATCGTCAAGTATCGTAGTCTAATACTGCCACGCCACCTGGGCAGTATATCTGCAAATAATTTGACTATTCTATTATAATGGTCTAGCTGCAGCTGTCGCTGCCTCGCCAATAATTTGTCATAGTCATCAGTTCGTAACAAGTGCCTTCAACTTTTTTCTAAGCTTAGTCTTAGTTTTAGGGCAACAATTAAGGTCTTGACTAATCTTATAAAACTATTAGAAGTATGAACTATTTCAACAATCTAACTAATTCGTGTTAGACTAAAGGATGCTACTTAAGGTTTAAAAATAATAAGAGAATACAAATATTGTTATAGTGCATATACATAAGGGTTATCATTATGAACTCATCTTTTTAGTTATTAATTATTACTAACCATTTATGTTTTAACTAACAAAATAAAGGGTGAGTTGAAGTAAATCAATAATTCATAATGGCACGAAAAGATATAACTATGATAGGAAGAATGAAGCATGGGATAAGGAATGGATATGGAAGAGAAGATGAGCAACCCAAGGGGACAAGATGGTGATAGGAAAGAGAATACTACTACTGCTACTCGTATCATCCATTAGCATCGTGGGTATGCCATCTAGTTAAAATATCAACATATCCTCAAAAATTTTAACACCAAATATATCACATGTGATATGCCCTTAATTACAAAAGATAGTCACAAAGTAATATGATTGGCCTATAGGGTATATCTAGTACTCTTCGTGTATCGAACTTATACCAAGCACGAGCGTTTGTCTTTCCGAAATAGGGGAAGACAAAAAATAATAATAAAGATTTCAAGGAGGAGGTGATAGAATACAAGTACGAGGTTCAAGACGATTAAAGAATTCAAAAAGAGAGTTGTAAGGGCAGTTGTGGATTAAAATCTTATTTTGGTAAATTCTTATTCACATGCTCATATCAGTGCAGTTATGTAACCGATAAGATATGCTCGAACATGTCTAAAGGGCAAGTATATTCATCTAACATGCTGAGTCAACTATATCTCAATCCATGTAAAGTAGTCATGCAAAGAGCAAACCAAGTGTAGTAAGGTTGATCAGACCGTAATACACTGATTCTGATTTAGACAATGTATTAGTAGGCGTCCCCAATAACACATATGTCATGTACAATCTCGATAAAAGAATAAGCCTGCATGACTAGGCTATAAAATAGCATTATAAGAGAAGGTAGTCCAGAAAATATAAGTACGCTGGATTATGATGAAGGAATGTACAAAATAATTCAAGTTCATAAAGAAGATAAGACTTGTCCGGTGTTGTGCCTCTATATTTGTCATACTAACTTCTTGTCTAAGTCTCTAGTCGACCAAATAGGGGTATGGGCCTCTAAGTTCTACAGTTTGGATAAATACTATCTTTTTATACAAGCCTATAGTTAGTGTCATTCAATTATACTTTATTAATGGGTCAAAAGGACTATGTGATACTAGGTTATGAGGCATACTACCCAACTTACAACAATTTAACTAATTGGGTTATTGAACAATAGAGGGTATATACCTAGTACAAGTCACCTTCCTAACCCCTATCAAGCACGAAAGAAAATATAAGATTAACGTTGTGAAAGGATCAAGCAAGATGCAATACAAGCAATCAAACAGGAATACGAAACGAAATCAAGGAAGGTGATTAAATAAGTAGATGGGATCCTTTATTCTAATCCTATGCGCAGGCTTGCTCGATACAGTAACGTAACCAAGACAATATGCTCTCTACCTGCATGGGTTACCACAAAAATATGTCATATCCCAGTACCAAAATATATAGGACTAGGAATACGTAAGCATGCCAACAGTATGTGCATGGCAACTCAAATATATGGAAACCATAACACATACGTACACTGTATTATGAATAACAATTCACAAGTGGTATAGATTTATGTAATAAGTCATAGGACATAACTAGATCTCATCCATAGAATCAAATAACCAATCAACTATATAACTGAATCAAGTATAAAATGCTTGATAAGAACAAGTAGTTGGGTGGAGACAAATCCACTACCAACTAGAATATAAGAGAAACCACATAAGTATATCTAATGAACAATGAGACTCGAAGAGAAGACCTTCTCAAAAGAGAGATAAGTAGCAAGTCCTGATCCATGCTCCTACAAATAGTCAAGATCGTCTACACTTGGAAAGGGAGCATGTCCTCAGAGGGACGTAACAAGATACATAGAAGCATGCCAATTGAATACAGTAAATATACATAATAGACATAAAATATATATGTATGATGTACTAGATAATCTATATGAATATGCATAATAAGGATAACCTTTTCGACGTATGGGTAGGTGTAGGATACTCTATCTATCTCACAACTCACACATACGTCCATGAACATCAGAAGCCGTCATACCTTGAGGGTAGCGACCATCGCGACACCAGAAATTGATATACCTCGAGGGTAGCGACCAGCGCGACACAACTACCATAGTACGTGTAATTACTATGGTTTACCAGGGTGGGTAGCCCATACGCCTACTGATTGTCCTTCCCTCCCATGATATTGTGTGTCAAGTGTGTGTCAACATATATATATAGTATATAATTATAAGTGAAAGAAAAAACATATATAATGAATATATAAAAATATGATAAGCATACAAAATACTATAAGCAATTTGGCAAGGTATCTTGTCTCACAAGAAAGTTGCAAAGTATAAGCGTCTAGACGTCAAGCACAAGGGATCATCAGAACTATGGCATCAGAATGAACGTCTCTGAATGCTAAAATAAACATCATCGATGTTCCTAGAATAAACGAGATAGCTAAAAAATACTACCATTTCGTCCAATTTGGACACAAGGGTAAAACAATAATTTTGGGTCAAAGCGGGGTCCATATGTGGCCCACCTTGCACCAAAATATGTGCTAGTGGTAAAGGTCTCTAAATGGGACAAATTATAGGTCAAACGAATTATAAACGTCGATACAAACTCAACGATATGTCCAATTTTGAATTTCGGTTAGCCGATCACAAATTTGCCCTTCAAGTCAAACTGTGGGGCCCACGAATAGGTGGCTTGGTCAACTGTCTCAAAATCGTGTAAAACTTGGATCACATGACCAACGTGATACCTCGAATCCAATTGTATAAGTTTTGTCACATTCTGACGAGCGTACACAAAGTGGGGTGGTATTTTGCTAAAGTCGCGATACAGGAACTTTTTATGGATACGGGTTGATTCCGACGCGCACACACGTTCGAATCAACTTTCATAAAAGCCCACGCATCAAAATATATTATACGCGCCTTTCAGTATAATTGGTACATGACGAGGCGGTCCCGTTTGGTGGGACGCACTCCGTATCACAAAATTTTTGTTTTAAAGGATCAAGTTTTTGGTCCTTTTGGAGGTCGAATAATTTAACGACTAAAAAAAATTAACAAAAAATAAAAGAACAATTAAATTCTCAGTTATATAGAGAAGAAAATCCTTTAATTAGATTTTAAAAATATTAAACAGGTTGGTGGCAAATTGGGCATGAACATGAGATTTTGGTGTTAAAATTTTGGCTATTTTTGGTCAGTTTTTCAGCCAACTTTCGGTCAATTTTTTGACCAATCCAGGGCACGAAAACTCGTCCCGCTTGATGAAAAATCCTAGAGAGTTAGTTGTGAACGTACACGGATAAACCGCTCAAGAAAAGGACAAAAGATGAGGGATATACATCACCTGAAATATGGGGACTTGGGGCTGCGTACACGCGCTGCGCGCGGCAGCCGGCGGCGGTTGCCGGCGGCTGTGCTGCGCGGGGCGGCATCGAGGCGGCAGTCGGCCGTAGGTGGAGGCGATCACCGGGCTGGGGTAAGGTGATGGTTAGGGTTAGGGTTTAGATTTGTGAATGTATATTATATGTATATATATATATATAGGGAGAGAGAGAGAGAGAGAGAGAGAGGGCCGCGGGGGATTCTGCTGGGGGGATTAGTAGAAATAGGTTTAGGTATTAGTTTAAGGTTTAGGTTTTATTATTATTACTATTATTACTATTACTATTATTATTATTATTATTATTATTATTATTATTATTATTTTATTATTATTATTAGTATTAGTATTACTATTACTACCATTATTATTATTATTATTACTAATACTAATAACTATATTATATATATATATATATATGGATGTGGTTATAAATCCAAAAATATTTATACATAAAAATAAATTCTAAAAATCTATCACCCTTTAACAATGACTCCTAAAATAAAATAAAAATAATAGTTTTGTGCAATAATTCTAATTGAGTTTTTATCTAAGTAAATTAAATCAATATAATTTATTTTCTAATTAACTATGAAAATACTCTAAAGAAATTCAATAATTTAATAAAAATATTTAAAATAAAATTTTAAAATTTTGGCGGTTTACAGAAACCCTTGACATTGTGCCCTCATAAGGTCGTGGCACTGGTGCTGGTGCTGATACAAGGGCTGGTGGTGGGGGAGGTTGCATGTTCATTGCAGCTATAAAAGCTTGTCTCAGGAGCTCATTATGCTACCACTAAGCCTAATGCATGGTCTGCATGAACTGGGTCGAGATAACATTCCCGTCAGACTATAAAAACTACGAAGGTGGCACGAAAGGTATTTGTGAGGCGAACAGAGAAAAAAACTGGAGTGGCGGTGGTGGCATACTCCCACCTTGGAGATTTGTAGTCTACTGCGGCTGGTGCCCTACTGGAGTTACTAAGGTTTGAGGGTCCTTCTGAACTGATGGGGGTGTCTGGCCTACCAGCGATGGGTGTCCTGGCTGGAGTGGTTTAGTCGGGAACATCATCGAGGAAGGCGGAACTCTAGATTCCTCCTGAGTAGCTGAGTCACCTGCTGTGATGGCGATGCGTACAACACGTCCATTAGGAGGATTCATCTTGCTGGACACGAAGACAAGGACAATGTTAGAACAAGTTCAAGATAGATGCAATACAAGCAGTCAATGAGAGTATGGAATTAGAATTCAAAGGAGGTGATTAAATAAGTGGATGAGATTCTATACTTTAATCATATTTGCAGGATTGCTCGGTACAGTAATATAACTGAGATAATATACTCTTGTGTCATGACCCATATCCGGATGTGAGGACACGAGTATACGAACAACGTCCAGCCTACATCATAATAACGACGTAGAACGCTGTCTAGGTCAACAATACAATCTAAACATCTCACATAATATATATGTAAGGTACCTAATATGCTATCTCAACTCCAAAGGAAGACAAGATGATAATATAAAATCAATATCAATACTCAATCAAAAAAAATCTATAAGGAGGATAAATGGCACGATATGATAAAACAAAGAAGTCACAAGTCACAACTAGATAGTCCTCAACATCAACATCGATATAAACAAGTCTAGGAGTAATGATAATACATCACAAAAGTTTAATATGATGGAAATAAATCCAGTATTATAATACTGAATAAAGGTAACTAAAATAACTAGTGCTACCAGTTAGGCCTCCCGGTAATCACTCCTGAACTAAAGGGTCCAAAGCGGCTGCTGCTATCTCCTGCGGTCCATAATGAGTTGATCACAAATTCTTTCAATACTCTAAAAAATATATCCAGTCAGGATAGAGCTAGTACAACCCAATATCAGTTCCAAGTTAATTGATAATGACTATAAACAGAAATAGAGAATATAATACAAGACGAGAAGCAATGAACAATATCATACTATGGTAGAAAAGAGACAGTTAATCTAGAGCAATGTTGTATACACTGATTACAATAAAATATAATAAAGACAATAAAATAGAATATAGTAAAGAACTGTAAATACACTAAGTGTCTGAAATACTAGTTAGATATGTGATCAGCTTGGGTTGAATATTGTCTACTTAAATGTTGGATAAACATTGTCTAACTTAAATATTGACATTAAACATTGTCTAGGCTTTGATAACATATCAAGCTAAAACTTTTTCTTTTTCCCCGACTAGTACAATGGATCCAACCATGACACATTACGATGCAAGATACTCAATAAACATTATCTAATATTAAATATTGTCTAGTGTTAAATATTGTCTAAACCATGCAAGAACACGAGAAATAATGAAACAATAAATAATATCTCATGACTGAAGATCCATGTATATACTAATTTGTATACCAATGTGTCAGGAATCAAGTAAAATATTTTTAAATACTTGTATTATAGTGTAAACCCCCTGATTTTTTCAAGAATTTTTAATTTGGATTTTTCACAATTTTCTGTAATTTTTTGGGAATTTTCTGTAATTAAAACCTAGGTATTTTGAAATTAAATAATTTTTTAATTACTGTTAAATAGTATTAAAATATTATGTAAATAATATTTTATGGTGTAAAATAAAAAACCGAACATAGGATAATTTTCTGTGAATTTATTGGACCCCAGAAGCATGTTTAAAGCCCTAAAAACTAATTAAAATTTAAACCAAAATAAACCCTGAAATAAACCCGGTTCAATTGAACCAAACCAACCCAGACCCGGTTCAACTGAACCGAACCCAACCGTATCGGGTCAGGTCGGATCTAAACCCGACCCGAAACCCACGGACCCGGACCCGTTACCTAATCCAAACCCTAATCTTAATTCAACCGGAATTACTGTTCCGGCAGCGGCTACCTTTATAAATATCCCCCTCCGCCATACGCCGGAACCCTAATCTCCAGCCGCTCCGACCACCCTAGCCCCCTCGGCTTCGTCCCCGACTCCACTTCCTCCCCTTCGACGAACTCCCAGCCGCCTTTGCCTCACCGCCTCTTCTCTCCGCCCGAGCCGCTCGACCAGCCACCGCCTTCCCATCTCTTCCTCCTCCTCCCGCTCGACCATCCCCTCTCCGCCCTGCCCAGCCCAACACCACCACCACACCATCGTCTTCTTGAGCAGCTCGACCATTGACCACCCCTCGTCACCCCCGCAGAGCTGTCGACGAATCTCCTCCGCCTAGCCCGCTCGACCCATCCCCGAGACCCCATCTCCTTCATCTCCCAGCCACCCGACTCCCCTCGCCTCGACGCCAACCCACAGCCGCTCTAGCTCCGGCCAGCAGCGCCTCCACCCGTCGATCTATCCTCGGCCGTCTCTGCCCTCCTCCGGCAAATACCCCAACCCCGGCATCAAACCCTAGAACAGTCAGGACATAACTCGGACACAGGACACAGCACAGTGTCGAGATGACACACGGACACAAAGAAATCCTCGGTTCATGGAGACCTGTTCAGGTAGCGTTTCCTCTCTCCTCGTTGCCCCATTTTCTGTTCCGTCAGTTGTTACGCGTAGGCTGTGTGACCCCCTCGATGTCCGTGCAACCCGCTCGGTGCGTCGTGTCCTGTGGCGATCGCGAACCGCGATCCAAAAATAGGATAACCCACGCCCTATTTTATCCCGGAACTGAGTGCGCCCCGCCAAACGGGATAACTTGGTCGCACGCGGTCTTTACCGAAACATGCACGCCGTTGATACGGACGTGCGGAATTTTGCAGAAGTTGATTTGGATGTGCGTGCACACCGGAATCAACACGTATCCGCCGACAACGCCCCGTATCCGCCCATTCTGGAATATGTCGTAACTTCATGTACACACATCGAATCGAAACAAAACTTGCGCCATCAGAATCATAGCAATATGCTGGTCCTGTGACCCAAGTTTGGTTCGATTCTGAGAACGTTGACAAAATCGCGTATCGTGGGCCCCACGGCTCAACTTGACGGACTATTTTGTGAACGGCTCATCGGAATCCAATTCTGAAAGTTCCGTTGGGTTCGTATCATTGTTCCTGATTTGTTGATACTAAGTTTGACAAATTTAGAGACCTTTGACCCTGATACGCTTTTCTGTGCAAAGCGGCCCACATGTGGACCCCGCTTTGGCCCGAAACTGTAATTTTTTGCCCCTGTGTCCAAATTAGACTCAAGGACAGGCGTTTCTAGCTATTCGATATTTTCTGAATCTGATGGTGATGTTTATTTCAGCAACCGGAGGAGTCCCTACAAATCACACTGAGACCAGAGCTACAGTTGGAGCCAGAACCCCAGGCAAGTGTACCTTGCCAACATTGCAGTTCTTGTTACATATTTCTTTGTCTTATTTATATATATTATTGTACATGCTTGACCTAGGACCGTGTGACTTTACTTAGCGTCCGATTAATAGTCGGGTGCCAACACCGTACGCGGAGTTGTGTAACGTCACATAAACATGAATACCGAGACCCTATACTTCTCGTACTTGTCTTATCAAGTACATCATAACCCAGGACACTTGACACTATTCATAAGATAGAATTTTCTTGAGATATTCATGGTGATTCTGTGTAAGATACATGTTTTATGACATAAAAATTATATTCATAGACATTAGATGACTTGCTGCATTAGATATGATCTTACGTGACATGGATATGAGGCATCGTGGACATGAGACGTGTAATTACATGGGATGGGAAGAGACACACAGGCTACAGGCTGATTTCATATATATAATACATAGTAAAATACATAGTAAAATACATAATAACACTGCTACCGGCTCCCAGACACAGAGCTTGTAGTGGTCTCAGCCTGGGTACTAGTGATGCTCTCACTTGCATTTCACATAGATGGTTACATATTTACCCTATTTATTTTATTGACTATTTCACTGCATTTATTTTGGCTTGAGTTATTTTGTACCTTGCTATGTCCCCTGAGGACCTAGATCCAGATTATGTCCCCAGGATTAGCTGACGAGATCTATCCCAAGGTATACGGGACCGGAGCATTAGCATTAGCAGAAGCAGGTGCCTACATTAGAGCAGAACCAGGACCAGAGGACGAGATCGTACCAGAGGACTTCTCCTGAGTATTGGCTTGAGATACTCATTTATTTCTGTTTCTATTTACTTTACTTCCAGTCTATTGCATTGATGTATCAGACTTATTCTCGGATTGTTCTCCGAGACACTTTATTGAGACTTGTTAGTTTATATTTATTTGCATTATTCTGGCATTGGATCTGTGATTATCTGTTGTGGATGAGATTAGATTGGACTGTGACTTGTATCATTGGACCTATTTATTGTTGTACTACAGCTTAAGTATGCCCCGGTAGATCCATTAAATTGGGTTTGTCCATCGGTGTGTGCTGCTGGCCATTGCCACGTATCTAGTCCCTCGGTATTTTGGGACTGGGGTGTGACATGGTTTTTGTGGTGGCCCATGCAGGTCAACGACTAAATTGTTCGGTTTCAACTTAGGGACCGAGCAAGCCTGCAATAAGAATAGGATAAGTTTTTAGGATCTCATCCACTTGCTTGAAACGTTCTTGATATCTATATCGGTTTTGAATCAATTTCTTGACTTGCATCCTGTATTGATTCCTGTGCGCCTCTTATAGTTTATTTTTGATACAGAACAATGGATTCACAAGCACGCGACGAGACTCCCGCAGGAACACCACAAGTTGCAGATGTCACCTATGACGATGAAGTGACACCAGTTGGTGGAGGTCAACTAGAACAACAAAACAGTCAAGATACCTCAAGAGGTCGACAAGACGATATTCTACCTCCACCGCAGTTCACACCACCAATGGCCGTATTCCCACAAGGGCAAGCTATGGAAGGGCAACAGATGTTTCAAATGATCTACGCAATGATGCAAGCTCAACAGCAGATTCAACAAGAGACTTTGAGTCACAGCCTAGTGCTTGTACTGGAGCAGGCGAATCTACCAGCACGATGGCCAACGATGGGCTCTATCACCGATTTCTGGCAGCTGAAGCCCCGTACCTTTTCTGGCAAGGAGGAGCCCACAGAAGTTCATGAGTGGCTCACCAACACTCAACACCAGTTAGAAGCAGCTGAGCTTCCAAGAGAACGTTGGATGACTGCCGTCAGAATACAGTTAACGGATAATGCACATCACTGGTGGCTATCTGAGGAGACACGGCTCGGACCAGACCGAGTCACTTGGGAAGAGTTCTCTAGACTCTTTCAAGAGATGTACATCCCCGTTGTTGCACGATTAGAACTCAGAGACAAGTTCAACCGCCTTATCCAAGGCAATATGACAGTGGAAGAGTACAACAAAGAATTTATTCGTCTAAGTCGCTTCGCCCCTACTTTGATCCCCACAGAAGAAGAGAAGGATGATAAGTTCTTCGACGGACTAAACTTTGATCTACAGAGACTGATCAGATCCGTCGCACCTACCTCTTACTCGGACATTCTTACTGCAGCACGACGCATTGAGCACGTCACCAGTAGAGAGACCAGTCTGAAATGATCTTCCACATCAGCACTAGCTAGAGCACCACAAGAAGAAGCTACAAAGAGAACTCACATGCACCAGCCACCCAGAGCCTCTCCGCAGATACTACCTACATGTCAATACTGCGGCAAGGTAGGCCATATTGAGAGGGACTGCAGACACAAGTTAGGATTATGCTTGATTTGCGGAACCAATCAACACTTAGCCAAGGATTATCCTCAGCATCGAGATGGAGCACTAAAATTAAACAGACAAGTCCTACCAGCACCAGGAGGTTATCAACCAAGGCCACCCTTGGCACCACAAACAACACTCTTCCAGCAGGCCCACCAGCAGCAGAGGAATCCACCTCAAGGACGCGGACAAGCTTTCACGATGACTTTGGAGGACGCACATATTCATGGAGTAGCTAATGCGCGTAAGTTTTTATAGTTATCTGCTTCTAGATTTGCTTTAGTTTTTGCATGTGGGTTCGTGACCTCAGCCTTAACCTAGTAATTTTTAACTTGTAAATAACCTAGAATATTTTTATAATTGATAACCTAATATGTTTCTATAAGTAATAAACTGTAGAATTCTAGATTTTCTTCATTCGGGAAATTGCATAACTTTTAATGCTTAGGAAAACAAAATTCCTTTGTATTATTCTTACACCCTCAACCTTGATTCCACTTGATCGTGCTGTACTTCGAACAATGTTTGCAACCGTATCATCTCTGTTGACCGATTATTCTTTGATTGCGAGGATGCAATCCTCTTAAGGGGGTAGATTGTAAACCCCCTAATTTTTTCAAAAATTTTTAATTTGGATTTTTTACAATTTTCTGTAATTTTCTGGGAATTTTCTGTAATTAAAATCTAGGTATTTTAAAATTAAATAATTTTTTAAATGCTATTAAATAGTATTGAAATATTATGAAAATAATATTTTATGGTGTAAAATAGAAAACCGGACATAGGATAATTTTTTGTGAATTTATTGGACCCCAGAAGCATGTTTAAAGCCCTAAAAACTAATTAAAATTTAAACCAAAATAAACCCTGAAATAAACCCGGTTCAATTGAACCAAACCAACCCAGACCCGGTTCAACTGAACCGAACCCAACCGTATCGGGTCGGGTCGGATCTAAACCCGACCCGAAACCCGCGGACCCGGACCCGTTATCCAATCCAAACCCTAATCCTAATTCAACCGGAATTACTGTTCCGGCAGCGGCTACCCCTATAAATATCCCCCTCCGCCATACGCCGGAACCCTAATCTCCAGCCGCTCCGACCACCCTAGACCCCTCGGCTTCATTCCCGACTCCACTTCCTCCCCTTCGACGAACTCTCGGCCGCCTTCGCCTCACCGCCTCTTCTCTCCGCCCGAACCGTTCGACCAGCCACCGCCTTCCCATCCCTTCCTCCTCCTCCCGCTCGACCATCCCCTCTCCGCCCTACCCAGCCCAACACCACCACCACACCATCGTCTTCTCGAGCAGCCCGACCATCGACCACCCCTCGTCACCCCCGCAGAGCCATCGACGAATCTCCTCCACCCAGCCCGCTCGACCCGTCCCCGAGACCCCATCTCCTTCATCTCCCAGCCACCCGACTCCCCTCGCCTCGACGCCAACCCACAGCCGCCCTAGCTCCGGCCAGCAGCGCCTCCACCCGTCGATCCATCCCCGGATGTCTCCGTCCTCCTCCGGTGAATCCCCCAACCCCGGCACCAAACCCTACAACAGCCAAGACACGGCTCGGACACAGGACACAACACAGTGTCGAGACGACACACGGACACAAAAAAATCCTCGGTTCACGGAGCCCTGTTCAGGTAGCATTTTCTCTCTCCTCGTTGCCCCATTTTCTGTTCCGTCAGTTATGACGCGTAGGCTATGTGACCCCCTCGATGCCCGTGTAACCCGCTCGGTGCGTCGCGTCCTGTGGCGATCGCGAACCGCGATCCAAAAACAGGATAACCCACGCCCAGTTTTACCCCGAAACTGAGTGCGCTCCGCCAAACGGGACGACTTGGTCGCACGCGATCTTTATCGAAACGTGCGCGCCGTTGATACGGACGTGCGGGATTTCGCAGAAGTTGATTTGGATGTGCGTGCACACCAGAATCAACGTGTATCCGCCGACAACGCCCCGTATTCGTCTATTCTGGAACACGTCATAACTTTGTGTACACACGTCAGATCAAAACAAAACTTG
Organism: Iris macrosiphon; assembly: GCA_036927795.1. Classification (NCBI taxonomy): domain Eukaryota; kingdom Viridiplantae; phylum Streptophyta; class Magnoliopsida; order Asparagales; family Iridaceae; genus Iris; species Iris macrosiphon. Next base: position 132,459,142 of record JAYESA010000008.1, read on the forward strand.
TACCATCGGACTCGTAGCAATACGCTGGTCCTGTGACCCAAGTTTGGTTCGATTCTGAGAACGTTGACAAAATCGCGTATCGTGGGCCCCATGACTCTACTTAACGGGCGATTTTGTGAACGGCTCATCGGAATCCAATTCTGGAAGTTCCGTTGGGTTCGTATTATCGTTCCTGACTTGTTGATACTAAGTTTGACGAATTTGGAGACCTTTGACCCTGACACCCTTTTCGGTGCAAAGCGGCCCACATGTGGACCCCGCTTTGGCCCGAAACTGTGATTTTTGCCCCTGTGTCCAAATTAGACTCAAGGACAGGCATTTCTAGCTATTTGATATTTTCTGAATCTGATGGTGATATTTATTTCTGCAACCGGAGGAGTCCCTGCAAATCAAACTGAGACCAGAGCTACAGTTGGAGCCAGAACCCCAGGCAAGTGTACCTTGCCAACATTGCAGTTCTTGTTACATATTTTCTTGTCTTATTTATATATATTGTTGTACATGCTTGACCTAGGACCGTGTGACTTTACTTAGCGTCTGATTAATAGTCGGGTGCCAACACCGTACGCGGAGTTGTGTAACGTCACATAGAGATGAATACCGAGACCCTATACTTCTCGTACTTGTCTTATCAAGTACATCATAACCCAGGATACTTGACACTATTCATGAGACAAAATTTTCTTGAGATATTCATGGTGATTCTGTGTAGGATACATGTTTTATGACATAGACATTATATTCATAGATATTAGATGACTTGCTGCATTAGATATGATCTTACGTGACATGGACATGAGACATCGTGGACATGAGACGTGTGATTACATGGGGTGGGGAGAGACACACAGGCTACAGGCTGATTTCATATATATAATACATAGTAAACTACACAGTAAAATACATAGTAACACTGCTACCGGCTCCCGGACACAGAGCTTGTAGTGGTCTCAGCCTGGGTACTAGTGATGCTCTCACTTGCATTTTACATAGATGGTTACATATTTACCTTGTTTATTTCATTGACTATTTCACTGCATTTATTTTGGCTTGAGTTATTTTGTACCTTGCTATGTCCCCTGAGGACCTGGATCCGGATTATGTCCCCAGGATTAGCTGACAAGATCTATCCCGAGGTATACAGGACCGGAGCATTAGCATTAGCAGAAGAAGGTGCCTACGTTAGAGCAGAACCAGGACCAGAGGACGAGATCGTACCAGAGGACTTCTCCTGAGTATTGGCTTGAGATACTCATTTATTTCTGTTTCTATTTACTTTACTTCCAGTCTATTGCATTGATGTATCAGACTTATTCTCGGATTGTTCTCCGAGACACTTTATTGAGACTTGTTAGTTTATATTTATTTGTATTATTCTGGCATTGGATCTGTGATTATCTGTTGTGGATGAGATTAGATTGGACTGTGACTTGTATTATTGGACCTATTTATTATTGTACTACAGCTTAAGTATGCCCCGGTGGATCCATTAAATTAGGTTTGTCCATAAGTGTGTGCTGCTGGCCATTGCCACGTGTCTAGTCCCTCGGTATTTTGGAACTGGGGCATGACATATAGTAGTTAGTAAATAACAAAAACTATCAGAGAATGTACTCACCTGTGGTCCACAGCAATGAATGTCAAATTATATCTTTATCGGTGCCTCAAAGACCTAAATATGAAATATCAAGTCAAAACAGTATTTTAGAATAATAAATATGTTATACTAGTTTGAAACTAGGTCTCTAAGTCAACACTAGGTCCAACCAAGTCAAACTAAGTCAAATCTAGGTTAACACAGTCAAATTCCTAGTTTCTAGGTTAATTTTATCTATTTACAAGGTTTATAAAGTTATACTAGATTTTAACAAGTCACTATTTGGTTTTTAGGTGCTAACTAGATTAAACTAGTCAATACTAGTTAATACTAAACTAATACTAGGTTTCTAGGCTATACTAATAAGTTTCTAGCATATATTACCCTAATGTATACTTCTACCTATAATTTATAGCAATACCTTGGCCTATAGCTATTTACCTTACCCCATACCACGGTATCTTAACCCGTATCGCATATTTACCTAATACCTAGCTCATATCTCAAATACCTTAACTATTAGTCAATACCTTAGTTCTAGGGTCAATACCTTGGCTAAACTAGATTTTTTAGTCCATATTAGTCAATACCTTGCTAATATCCAAGTTTCTAGACTAATACCTTAGCCGTATCACCAATACCTCAACTATGGATCAATACCTTGCTAATACAAGGTTTTAAATTCATACTAGTTAGCTATCATATAATAATATCATTTATACTATATAGATATACTAATATATATAATAACTTAGTCTAACACTTAATACCTAGCTAACACCTTAATATTACCTCATTACCTAGCTATTACCTTAGTATTACCTCATTACCTTAACCGAAACCTTAACATATTATCCTTTATCCTAATTTCTAGACTAATACCTTAGCTAATACCATTACCTTGACCAATATCCAATACATTAACTCATACCTTGGTACTTAATCCATTACCTAAGCTAGACACTACCCTTACCATGATTTCTTAATCCAATACATAATATCATAATCTTACCTTAGTATCCTAGTATTACCTCATACTATTTTTAATATTTTGGTATCTTGGTATTTTAAATACCTTGATACATCCTAGGATACGACATTCTAATTTATCCCACACATATCCCACTTATTTGTACATGGTATTATGGTACCACATTAAATATCATATGATACAAATCTCCAAGATACTAATCCATGACCATAACCTACACTTATCGTACATCCAAGATACTCATCATACTCTTGATACTTGACATCTTGATATTACCCATTACCTAGTTCTAATACCTAATATCTTAGTATCTTAATCAATACCTTATCCCCCTAGATACTTACCCAACTAACTCAAATACTAATATTTGATACCAAATATAATATATTACTCAAGCTCCAATACTTATTTACCCTCACTCATGATACTTGAATGTCATGATACCAATATCCTTATGGTACCCAAGTATCACACTAGTACCTTGCCCCAAACTCTAATACCTTGACACATAACTTATCTATACTTGGCTCACTTGATAACCAGTTGTATCAAAACTAACACACAACTAACTAACACCTATTATGTAACACTTATATATATATATATAAATATATATTATATATCATACATATACTTGACAATCTATGATACCTATACTCACTTGACATCCATACTACCTAGGCTCACAGGATACACAAAATGCCTATATCGTATAGTCAGTTCTCTACTTATAATCAATACTGCACCAATTAGACCTATTCAATAAATTTTAGGGTTGAAGTTTATTGTAGTCCTTCATATCATTTTTCTGAAACTTTAAACGGATCATATTTTTGTGTTCAGAAGCTCCCGAAATTGTGAAAATACTGAAACACGTTTATTTTTTGGACACCTGGCAGTCAAACAGTTTTACAAAAGTTCCAGAATGAATTTATCCTATTAATTTATATATTTAGAAATCTAACTTTGATACGGTTCTTTACAAAATAATGGGAGATTAATCGAAATACTGAATTAGGAGTTATGGCATTTCTAAGTTGCTATGATTGCTAAAAATGAGGCTGGATACTGTAACAAATTTGGGCTATTTTGGACAAAAGAATACATGTATACACAAAAATTACCAAATTTACCTATACGTATCATGACATATCATGATATAGACTCTACGTGTATAATTTACCTTCACACCATCAAATAAATATCAATAGTTCTCATTAGGACACAATACACACACTCAATAGACACAATTGGATTTTTTTTTCAAATTGAGCCCCAAAACTATGACACCAACTTAGATCTACCAAATTGAGGGCTCCTAGTGTCTAGATCTACCATTGGAAAGTCAAATCTAACCATAAAAAGATTTCTATATGACAAAGGGGTGTTCCTAACCATAAAATTAATGAAATTGAGAGAATTATCTAGTATTTTAGTAGCCTCTTTGGAGAATTCTGAATTTGGACACGAAAGAGATGAGTCGAACATGATCTCCTAGTAAGCTCCTCTCTTATTGATCTTCTTGTGTTCTCCAATGCTCCAGGCCTCCATGATGGTGAGAATCAGTGAAAATGAGAGTGGTTGGAAAGAAATTTATAGAAAATTGGTTTGCTTGGGGAAGAAGAAGCTTTGGAGAATATGGAGGCTAAGGAATAAAATTAAATGAATGGATGAGCCCTAGATTGAACTTATCTCTTATAGTAATGTTTGGTCATGCCAAATATCAAGTTTTTCCCTCTCTATTTGTCATGAATAAAATTAACTAAAGAAAGAAATCTCTACAACTAAGAGGAATATTCTCTTCATGACAACTAAATTTAATTAATTCTAATAACTAAAGTCATGACTAACAATAATTAACACTAACTAACACTTGCAAATTCTAATTGGCTAGCCACTAACTAACATTAATATAATTCTAGACAATCACTAAAATAAAATAATATATAAAAAATTTAACAACATGCAAAATTATCAAAATATCCCTATGGTGGAAAGTGGTAGTTACAATCCTACCCCCCTTAGAAAAATTTTGTCCTCGAAATTTAAGGATGTAAATAGACACGAATTGAAAACATAACTCATGGTCCAGAAGATAATCTCATCTGCTTTCTTCTAATTGGTTATAATCTATTCATCGTAATCCTGGCTATAGTCAAACCCTCATCTAACCATGGTCTAAGAAAGTCCTATTCGACTCATACAACATATAATTCCATTAAAAAGAAAACATTCACGATTTATCAAATAGGTACGGTTATATTCTTATTAGTCCTGATATTACAATCTCTACCAAGGGTCTAATACTAACTATACCATAGCACTAAAAGTTCTTATGCACACTAAAAGGTACTAAAAGGTCACACTGATCAATAGGTGGAAGGTAAAGAAGGAAAATGACAACCTGATAACCCAACACCTGTAACATCGGTCCCCTCGACCGTCATCACAAAAGTCTTGCCCTGCTAGGGTGTCTTCCTTTGCTGGTGCAGGATAATTTGTAGTGTCATAAGTGGCCTAGCTGTACCTCTTTCACTGCCTAGAACACCTGCACTCCTACTCTCCATGATACTCCTTGGCATACCCAACCTCATTATCACATTGATACACTCAACTAATACTATCATACACACTAATACTAAACTAACACATTGCACCTATCCCACATCACTCATCCTACTCTTGATACACCCTGGACACTTGCACCCTCTAGGCACCCTTGGTACACAGTCACTAACTTCATAACTATACTGGACACATGCTTGATACTCTAGGATACCAACTACTAACTATACTCTAACACATATCTTAGATCTATGTCTACAAATGGTACTACACTATGAGTTACTTCTAGGCTTATACACTGATACATAATGCTCACCTACCCAACTAGGAACCACTCACAAACTCACAAGCTACACTCTCAACAATCAACATTGATACTCAAACTGGACACAAATATGCCTACAAGTTACCAAACTACTACACTATAAAAAGAAGCTGCCTTAGGAACTAATGAAGGTAAAGCTCTATAAGGAACTAATTAGAGAAACTAAAGATATCTCTATCCTGAGCTAGTAGGAGTGATGGAACAAAATTCAATGATAAAATATTGAATGATAGAGATGATATGTTAAGGACTAATTTAAGATACAATCTGATAATCATATGCGTCTATCTGAAATTATGTTACCCAGAATCCTTGCCATGTTAGTAAGCAAAGATGCGCTAAATTATAGAGTCCATAACTAAGGTACATACCTTTAGAATCATGGTATCTAAAATTTTAGCCTTGCCGCTAGTTTGGCTGCGAAAACTCTAAATTCCATAACCAAGAGAAATATATCCAAAATCAGGCACTGTGTCTTTGCCACGCCAACTAATATGGCTGCGATAAACTCTAGACTCCATAACTAAGCCAGACAGTTACCTTTCTCACTATTCTTATCTAAATACATTATCAGAATGTACCTCAATATAGTCCATAAAATTTATCTCAATACAAGAATCAAATTAAACAACAAACATGTGAAGGTGAATGAAAACAAGGTAATCAGATTTTGAAATAGAGTTTATAGTAAGATTCTCAAGGGTCATCCCAGGAATCTCTCAAGGAATCCTAATTTGTGATTAAGTATCCTCTCATTCTAGTATCCTATATCTTATATCATATCGCAGGCTCACAGTAGTACAACTAAGCCATTACACTACCATAATATCGCACTAATTATGAAGACCGGCCTGCATGGGCTACCACATCTTGGACTTGCATGGCCTACCACAAAAATATGTCATACCCCACTCCTAAAATACGTAGGACTAGGAATACGTTAGCATGTCAGCCGTATGAATATAATACTCCAATATGTTGAAAAATTATAATACATACGTACGCTATAATATGAATAAATAATTCACAAGTTGAACATATATTGTCAACACAAGTCACAGGCATCTATATTTTATCCACAAACACAAGTAAAGAAGTACCAAAATAAATAACTGAAAGTCTCAAGTACGAAATAATAATAGTATAATAGTCGGGTGGAGACAAATCCACTACCAAACGACTATATCAACTATAACGATAGAGGAGGACGAAACTCCAATAAAATAAAATGTCAAATAAAGAAACAATAACTACAAGATCCATCAGCTATAAAGTAGTCATGGGTACTCAGAGGGTAAGATCTCTTCGACAGAGAATGGTGCATCAGGCCCGGGTCCATATTCCTGCGGATAATCCTGATTCGTTATACCTAAAAAGGGACCAGGTCCTCAGAGGGGTGTAGCAAGATACATAAAAATATGCCATAATATACTGAAAGTAAATATCCAATATGGTCGCCTAACCAGTCTATGTGTTATGCAATTTAAGGACAACTTTTCCGCGTATGGATTATCTGGCTAAAATAATAGAATTGGCATAATTTTCCTTGAAAATTAGTGGTCTACAAAGATAATGTCTTTCAATTGTCAGAGGCCGCCTGTAAATAATATATAGGTCATCTGACCATGCATCTCCGGCGGAGCGTGCAGGTTACAAAAGAAAAAGTGTAAAGGAGTAACATACGCTTACTCATTATTCTCTCTACCCAATGCTACTAACGTATCACCTCCATAACACGCAAACATCTCTAGTAACTGCTAAGTCCGCTAAACATAATATTTATATTAGTAGTTATTCCTTATCAGTCGCACGACCTATACGTAAAGGTGGCCAGCCTATTACGCAAGTCTGTGTCCTATATGAGACTCATAACTTGTATAAATAATGTATCACGGCCAAATAAAATAGGAAAATTATAAGGGCACTGCACATTTTACTCGGGGCTAGCCCATTTGAACATTTGAAAAAATTACAAGTTTGCCATCATGAAAGTTACTCGGGGCTAGCCCACTGTAATACTCAGGACTGTCAAAACGTTGACAGTCCTACAACTTGGAAGGACTGTCAACATTTTGACAGTCCTACAAATATATAGGACTGTCAAAAATGTGACAGTCCTATTTATAAGGACACTGCACATTTGAGTCTGGGCTAGCCCATTGGAAATTTACAAAAAATTACAAGTTTGCCATCATGAAAGTTACTCGGGGCTAGCCCACTGTAATACACAGGACTGTCAAAATGTTGACAGTCCTACAACTTGGAAGGACTGTCAACATTTTGACAGTCCTACAAATATATAGGACTGTCAAAAATGTGACAGTCCTATTTATAAGGACACTGCACATTTGAGTCTGGGCTAGCCCATTGGAAATTTACCAAAAATTACAAGTTTGCCAGTCTGCTAGTTAGTTGGGGCTACCCCACACCAAAGTATAAAAGTCAAATGGGTTTCTACTTTTGGCATTCCACCTAGACTTAAGACACCCTCCTTCCACCAAGCCCAAACCTAAATTTGGAAATAGGTAGTTGTGGTTGGAGGAGTAATTTACTTTGGTGATACCCCAAGGAATATTCTTCCGGTATATCTTCGACAACCTACTTTGAATAAGTTTTGCAAATGTGCGAAAAAAATTTAGTTTATTTTGATAAATGTAGGAACAATGCATGATAAAATGTTCGATGACGAAGTCGGATCGTCCAATTCATTAATTATGCACTCCGGACGTTCCGAAGTACAAGGTGGTTGTTCCGAAGAACGTACGGTACGTAAAACAAGAACCCTAATTTGACAGTCACGAGTTAGGACTGTAAACATTAGATAGTCCTATCTAAATATAGGACTGTCAAATATTTCACAGTCCCATATTTATATAGGACTGTCAAAAATTCTACAGTCCTAAGTAAAAGTAGGACTGTCATAATTTTCACAGTCCTATATTAAAAAAGGACTGTCAAAATAGTGACAGTCCTGGATAATTATATGAAGTTATTAATTTTTATATAATTTTATATTGGTTATAGGACCAAGCTTGTTCAGATATTGTGGTACATCCTGCTGTTGGTGTTGATGTGGAGGATATTTTCTCAACGGATATTGAGTTTGCAAGCCATGAAGAAGCATTAGAGTGGTGCAGAGAAGTTGGGAGACGACATAACGTAGTTATTGTTATTGCAAGATCCATCCGATCTCAGCCGGGCCGAAAATATCTTGAGCTTGGATGCGAAAGAGGAGGTGTGTTTAGGCATCATAAAAAGAAGGGTGTTGTTGAAAAAGAAATCCCTAAGAAAAATGTTGGGACGAGAAAATGTGGTTGTCCATTGAAGGTGTTGATTGTAAATGTTGAAGATGTGAAGTGGATAGTCGAAGTTAAGAATGGAAGACACAATCATCCTATTCCAGGGACACTTACGGGTCATGCCTACATGGCACGGTTGAAGGAGGATGAGAAAAAGTTGGTTGAAGAAATGTACCTTTCAGGAGTTGCACCGAAACAGATTTATTCTGCTGTCAAACAAAAACAAGATGGGAACAAGTCTACTATGAGGACGATCTATAATAGTTTGGCCAGAGCAAAATGCAATAGTATGAAAGGAAGAATGGCGATGCAGCAAGTATTGAAGTTGCTTGCGGAGCATCACTACGTGGAGTACCATAGAAGACATCCACAAACTGATGAACTCCTTTCATTGTTTTGGGCTCATCCCGATTGCACACATTTGGCTAGGTCCTTCGCAGACGTGTTGGTCCTTGATTGTACATATAAGACCAACAAGTTCAAGATGCCTCTTTTGCATGTTGTCGGGTTTACGTCTACGGGAAAAACCTTTACAGTCAATTTTTGTTTTATGAAGAGTGAGACAGTAGAGGATTACACATGGGCGTTGAGGAAACTACAATCCCTTTACACAGGTTACAAAGAGCCCTCTGTTTTTGTTACTGACAGAGAATATGCATTGATGAATGCTATAGATATTGTATTTCCTCATGCGCATAGACTACTATGCACTTGGCATATAAATAGAAATATCCATGCTCAATGCAAGAAAAAATTTGAAAGTGTGGACGGTAAAATTGACATGCTTCGCTTCGAAGAATTCTACAGTGATTGGAGTCTTGTATGGCGAGCAAGTACTACAGACAGTTACGACGCAGCATGGTACATGTTCCAACAAAAGTGGGAGCCAAGTAACCCGACATGCATATCTTATATCAAAGATACTTGGCTAGGACCACATAAAGAGCAATTCGTGTTAACATGGACCAACCTGGTGAAGCATTATGGCACGATCACTACGAACCGGGTCGAAGGGGCACACTCATGTTTGAAAAGATATCTACGCTCATCGGTCGGTAATTTTGTCTCTGTTTGGCAATCGATTCATTTGATGACTATTTCCACGGTGAACGATATTGTAGCATCATTTGAGATGAGCCTCAATATTGCAAAGCATGAAGGTCCGTTGTTCGAACTCCTAAGCTAACTATTCGAAGGGGGAAGAAACAGAAAACGATAGACGCAGGCACGGCGGAGGGTGTTGACAACTTTTCTGTTTCTTATACTCTATACATTGATAAATTCCTACCTGAGATACGGAACTTCATTTGGTCTATTGATGATGTTCCTGCGGATGGCCACTGTGGATACCATGCACTAGCAAGACAACTAGGCTATTCAGTGGAAGCAGGATGGCGACAGGTTAGGGCAGAGCTGTACGAGGAGTTGGAGTCGCGACTAGCCTTCTATAGCCAGATACTTGGCGAAGAAATTGTTGGGGATTTGTTGGCAGGCATACCTTGTACGGAAACAGTTACCGGCCCAGAGCATTACATGGATGTCCCGCCTGCTGCTTACGTCTTCGCTAATAGGTATAAGTTACCTATTGTAATTATCTCACATGGTATTAACAATACTTTCTTTCCAATGTGTGCCCCCCCGGCCGAACACCGAGTATCCACTCTATGTTGCATTGGGCTCGTCGGACAACACTTCGTCATCCCAAGGTTGATCGCTCATTCTCCTATTCCGCCACCTTCTACGCTTTGGTATAAACACGCACCTGAGGAAGCGATCGCATGGACGATACCCTACATGGATGCAATGGCGGCCTATAAGAAGATGATGAAGATGGAGGATCCAAAAATTATGTCGGACGACTACTTTGATATTTTAATCGATTGATACTGTCCCATGTGAAGATGTATATTGTGTTGATCCATGTATGTTTAAGTGTATATTGAACTACATGTTGTACCTATTGTAATGAAAAGAGTTATGAAGATTTTGATTGTATATTGCGCATTGCTACTAAAGTTTTCTCTCTGTCATTTTTGAGGAAATATTTAACTTTAGGACTGTCACAAATGTGACAGTCCAAGTTAACACTAGGACTGTCAAAATGGCTACAGTCCTAAAGTTTTCTCTCTGTCATTTTTGAGGAAAGATATAACTTTAGGACTGTAACAATTGTGACAGTCCTAGTTTAAGCTAGGACTGTCAAAATTGTGACAGTCCTAAAGTTTTCTCTCTGTCATTTTTGAGGAAATATGTAACTTTAGGACTGTCACAAATGTGACAGTCCTAGTTAACACTAGGACTGTCAAAATGGCTACAGTCCTAAAGTTTTCTCTCTGTCATTTTTGAGGAAAGATATAACTTTAGGACTGTAACAATTGTGACAGTCCTAGTTTAAGCTAGGACTGTCAAAATTGTGACAGTCCTAAAGTTTTCTCTCTGTCATTTTTGAGGAAATATGTAACTTTAGGACTGTCACAAATGTGACAGTCCTAGTTAACACTAGGACTGTCAAAATGGCTACAGTCCTAAAGTTTTCTCTCTGTCATTTTTGAGGAAAGATATAACTTTAGGACTGTAACAATTGTGACAGTCCTAGTTTAAGCTAGGACTGTCAAAATTGTGACAGTCCTAAAGTTTTCTCTCTGTCATTTTTGAGGAAATATGTAACTTTAGGACTGTCACAAATGTGACAGTCCTAGTTAACACTAGGACTGTCAAAATGGCTACAGTCCTAAAGTTTTTTAACCCAATATTTGACAGTATACAGATAAAAACATACAGTTAACTCACTCACCAATATGCACAGTATACAGATAAAAATAGTTATAACAAGGCAAAATAAACTCATAGTGTCACAACATAGCAAAATTAACTCAAATTGTCACAAGTACGCAAAATTATAGTTTAAAGTTTCACAACTCAATTCCTCAAAATCGTCACAAGTCAAATTATAGTTTAAAGTTTTACAACATTCACAATTTTACAACTCAAAAAGATTGTTCAAACGTCATGGTGCCTCTTCGTGCGTTGCTCTCTAGTATCCAAGAAAGGATATTCTTCAGCGTTGTCGATATTTTGGAGTTCGTCATTGATTGTCATATAATTGGAACCCTGGCAACTGACGAGGCTTCTTCCCAACTTCTTAACTTTCCTTGCCTATTCATGAAAAATGAAAATAATTGTTAGCCACAGTTACAAATATCAAACTTAAACTCTACAAGTAGGCTCACCATCTTGACCAGTGCAGTATATAAGACCGATTTGGGAGGAAGATCTGACGGTACACGCACAATATCCCCTCCGCGTTAGAACAAGGTCGGTAGTCCGACACCGGCGTAGTAGGCGAGGTAGTCGTCGCTGCACTCCGCCATATTGACTGATGCTAGCCGGCCGGTATCTCTAATGACGTGGTGTTGCCACTCGGTGAAGAAGTCCGATACCCAGTTGAAATGTGCAGGTATATAGTTTAGCGGTTTTGTACCGCGCGGAGGAGTTATCATTTCCAAAGTTCGCCTTGGGACAGTTTGTACGTAGCCAAACTGACGTAGCACTCTATCCGGCATATAAGCCTCCTGGATCTCATGACAAATGATAACACCGTGATATAAGGCGACTGGTTGCAACGGACGGGTAGTCTGTCGCAAATCACGGTATGGATCCCATACAATCTGCACCGCATAAAATGTAGCATAACGTCATTTAGCATAACGTAGTAAATTCATACCAATTAAGTACAATATTCGGTCTAAATTCACCTCTTCTGTCGTCATTTCTTCGAGTGCATGCCGTAGAGCGGCCAATGTGTGAGAACGTTTGGCATCTACCGTACTTGGCTTCCATCGGCACATTCTAGGCATGTTCTCGTCATACCCTCGGTTCAGGCTCGCCCGCTGCAAGGTTGGAAAGTGCTCGTATATCCATGCCTACACGTTACCGGAATTATATTAGTCCAAAACAAATTAACACAATTTGAATTTATGTAAACAAGTTGACAAAGATATATCTATACATGGAGTAGAGTCTGGCATCCGGAAATAGTCTTCGAACCCACACGGGATGCCGCACCAAGCTCGCGGTAAAGGTATGCCAGTATACCGCTTCCCCAAGAAATTTGCTCCACCGTATCAATGTTGTCCAAATTGATGAGATATTTCGCATTAATGGACGTTCCGGACTTATCCGTAATGCCGACAGCCCCTAAGATGAACTGCATATATCCGCGGGCCACATTATCGCTATTATCAATTTGGGGGGCCGTCTCAGCGAATATCTCCTCCAAATATTTTAGAGGAAGTCCATAGGACTTCTTGAATTCTCGAATACTAGTAAAACTAGTGGAATCAACTCCCAGACACCCGGATACATGATCCACAATATAGTCGTAATAGTCGAGGCTGGAGTCATCAAAAGTACGATTCTGCATGGGACGACCATCAACCCTAAGTCCCAATATATGATGGACGTCATCGAGGGTAATCGTCAACTCCCCATTGGGTAGATGGAAAGTGTTGGTCTCTGGATGCCACCTTTCTACAAATGCAGAAATCAGTGCATTATCCACCGTCGTATATGCGTTGCTAGCCAGATATTGTAGACCGGTGGGACTGATTTTTGCCTTCACATCATCTCCCAATAATGCATACTTCCATGTATTGCATTTTTTGCCATGGTTGATCACCGTCAACAAACGACCACTCTCCTAAAAAGTCAACAATTGGATGAAATTAAACCTCCATGTAAAATTAACTTTGAACTTACAACTATATATAAATTTATCATAACGTAATGTACTTACCGGATTGTTCCATATTTGGTATGCAATATGGTTTTCAATCGACGGTAACATAGAGCAACCGTTTGGACGAGTGTCGCCTGGACTATCTGCCTGCTCAGAAGGTCCCGAACCATCAGTAGGCTGAGAAGGTCTCTCGACAGGACTATCTGCAGGCTGAGAAGGTCCTGAACCATCAGTAGGCCAATTTGGAACATTTGGCATGTCCTCATCGGAGGAGGAAGAAGAGCCGGAAGAACTAGGAGGAGCACGTCTCTTTGTGGCAATCTTCTTCGTCAATGGACGTCTCCTCACTTCAGGGCGTGCCTCGGCCTCGCGGATAGTCACGCCTTGCGAAACTGTGCGTTCCTTACGCATCGACGCAGTAGGGCGTCTTCTCATTTCTTCATCCACAGTGTCCTTTCCAGGGGCATGACTATAAGATACAGACAAAAATTAATTTCTATTTTAACATAATAAGTGAATTTTTTCCCAGGACTGTAGCCATTTCTACAGTCCTGTAAGTATACAGGACTGCTGTTTTCTCAACAGTCCTAATCTTTTAGGACTGTAGAATTTCCTACAGTCCCATATATATTTAGGACTGTAGGAAATTCGACAGTCCTATATATATATAGGACTGTCGAATTTCCTACAGTCCTAAATGTATATGGGACTGTAGGAAATTCTACAGTCCCGCTCGAAACTGCTCGACAATGTCGAGCAGTCTCGACATTGTACGCCCTAAAATCATGTTCCAAACGACTTCTATGTCTAAACTACATCCTAGACTCCGCCAAGGACTAGTATGCCCTCATTTGAAAGAAAATAACTCAAAATTTTCAACATGCAAGATGATTTCTTATAATTTATGGACAATTTTTCAAATACAATAGCACAAGGAGAATGATGATTTCTACCTTGCTTCTTTCGAGACTTTGGGAGCCATCGACAAGGAGGAGGAGGACAGCGGAGTAAGGCCGGCGGGAGGGGGTCGGCTGAGGGGGGAAAGCAAAGGTCGGGCTGAGGGGGGGGAAGCTAGGTTTGAGAAGAATGTTTCTTTTCAAATACCTGGGCTAGTCCCAAGTATAAACTTGGGCTAGTATGAGTAAATGTTCCTCTCTTGTGGGCTAGCCCCAATCCTGGGCTAGCCCCAAGTAAAATGGGCAGTGCCCTTATCAAAAGCCATAAAATATAATGATGCCTCAAATTATGGGGTGGTCTCGTAAACTAGGTCAACATGCATAACATAAATAAAGGACAAAAGATGACGCAGCCATCATTTGCACCCAAGTTTTTCTTGGACGCACAATTTTATATATAGCAAAATAATGAAAATAAACAACAACAAATAAATATGCAGCAATGAATGTAACTAAACAGCACCGTGGCAAGGTATACTTGCCTAGCAAGTAATCTGTGGAGTATGATGTCCAAACGACAAAGCACAAGGAATCAGAAGCTGCGAACTCTGAACGAACGTCTTCGGATACTGAAATAGACATCACAAATATTTTCAGAATCAACGAGATAGTTAGAAAATATTACCCTTTCATCCAATTTGGACACATGGGAAAAACGATAATTTTGGCCCAAAGTGGGGTCCACATGTGGGCTACTTTGCACCAAAAATACGTGTAATGGGTAAATGTCTCTAAATAGGACAAATTATAGGTTAAACAAATCTTAATCGATGATACAAACTCAACGGCATATCAAGTTTTGGATTCCGGTGAGCCGATCACAAAAACGTTCGTTAAGTAAAACCGTGGGACCCGCAAAACGGCGGTTCGATCAACTGTCTCGGAATTGCTTAAAACTTGGGTCACAGGTCTAGCGTGATACCACAGATCCCTTGGCATAAGTTTTGCCTTATTCCGACGAGCAGTCACAAACTTCTAGAATATTTTCCAAAACATCGATACTGAGGACTTTTTACGGATACAGGTTATTTCCGGCGTGCACACATATCCAAATCAACTTTCGTAAAATTCCACATGTCAAGAAATACCATACGTGCCTTTTGGTGCAACTGGTACGCGATAAGGTAGTCCGGTTTGTCGGAACGCACTCCGTATCACAAGTTTTTTGGTTTAGGAACTATGGTTTTTGGCAAGTTTGAACAGATTTATTTTCAGCAAATAAAGCAACTAAATAAAAACTAAAATAATAGAATTTTTCTTGTATATGTTGTTTAGAAGTTCATTCAAATAGGTTTCAGAAATAATACGTGGTTTGGGAGAAAACTGTGCGTGAACAGGGGTACTTGGACTGTTTCTGTCATATCCGAAAATAAGATTTTTCTGAGTTTTGAACTCAATTTTTCTACCATATTTCTAAGAATTTAGATGATACAAGTTAAATATTCATAAACTATGTTAGATAGACTTTACATAGAATCAAGAAAATTGGATTTTGGTCGTGTGTATGCAAAGTTACGAGGCGGGGAAGTAGGGTACCTGAACTAGCTGTTGCCGTGTGTGACCGCGGGATGGGGAGGTTCGGAGGTCGATTCCGACGGCGGCATTGACTTGCAGGGTGGTCGGACGGTGCTGGTGAGTTGAGGTAGGGTTAGGGTTTGGGTTTAGAGGAAGAAACTAGGACTAGGGTTGGGTTATGCATCTATATATAGAGAGGGAGGTGAGGGTTTGTCGTAGGTCTGCAGGGTTGCACGGGTGTGTGGGTCGGGTAGAGTTAGGGGGGTCGCGGGTCTGGGAAGTTAGGGGGTTAGCTGCTGTTTTTTTTTCCAGTTTTTTCTTCTCTTTATATATATATATATATATATATATATATATATATATATATAGAATTCTAAAAAAAATAGGTTTATGAACAAATAAATTCTAAAAAAGTTCGGAATACTTTATAAAAAAATTTTCACTCAAAATACAGTTTTGGAGAATAATTATGATTACTAAATAACTAATCCTTTAATTGCGACTATAATAAATAACTAAATATAATAAAATTGGAACAGGGGGATTATAGAATTTTTGTATTTTAAAATGAAATGGAACTAAATTTTTTTTTTTCCAAACTGAACTAAATTGTTCGTTTTTGGTCCAAAATCAGATAATGCTCACTTCAATTGGTCGTCATTTTCTAAATCTTGGTTAATCGGCCACTGCCAGAAGAAAGCTATAAATAGAGTGCAAGTGCAAGGCTATGTTGCAATTGTGCAAAATACGACACAATTGACATTAGGACACGGCATCTATTTTGATGTGTCCTAGCGTATTTGGAGCATATGTGGTGTGTCCGATAGACGTCTGACACAACACTGTCCAAAATTTTGGAGTGTCCATGTTTCCTAGGTCTAGAAACAAGCTAGTTGGATGGATGACAAAAAAAAAAAAAATTACTCTAGAACTGATCTTGCACAATTCGGACCGGCGTATATTGTGTCATGTAAAGCAACCAACCGTGCAAGAATTTTTAGGATTTGAAATTGGAGACGTTATGGTTAGATTGTATATAAATTAATTAATTTTATCTTATTTAATTGAACAATTATGTTTTCTTTTAAAGCAAAACAAATTTAAACTAGGTTAAGAAAAATAAATAAGATATTTATATATTAGGAAACATAGATTTTCCCAAAATCTTTAGTTAGAATAGGAAACGCAGATTTTCCATCTCGAGCGAAAATAAATTTTTTGAATTAGGAACAATCATATCTATATATATATATATATATATATATATATATTCTTCTCTATACATATTTCCATAAGTAGAAAGCCCTTTCATATAATTATAGTGTCGGTTACAAACTTATATTTCCATCTATAGAGAACACTTTTCATATAGAAAAGAAGAAGAGGAGATGGAAATTTGTGAAACGAAACAGAGAGTTGTAGAAGGAGACATAGTAGGTATGTATTTTCCATTGTAGAGTTCTCTTATTAGTCTTTCCTATATTTCATGTTACCTGTAATTGCATAAATAAACCATGAGAGTGAGTATGTATATGTTTATTATTTGGTCTTTTGCTATTTTTTCTTTTTGTGTATTCTTTCTTGCTTGCTCGTATACTGTTCTACTTGTTCAGTTTCTTGTTTGTTAACTTTTAATCTCTATTAGTCCATTTTTTTTCATCTTTCGATTACATTAATGTACTCTTTTTTTTTTTATATATATACCTAGGCTCCATCGGTCCGTGGTTATAATAGCCACCCAGCCGACGGAAGGGAGATCGAACCTTGGTCTACTCTAAGGCGACCCGTCACATTACTACTAGAGTAATGCCTTCGATATATTACATTAATGTACTTGTTCCTCTAAAGGTACGTTTTATATGCGGAATACTATATAGTCGAAAATTTTATATTTTTGGAAGTCAAATTTCAAGTAATTAAATTTCTTGTAAACTAAATTCCCATGTTTGGTTCGGTAAATATTTCCCAAAAAAATGAAAAACAATAAAAAAAAAGATAAAAAAAATGCCAAATAATGAAAATAAAAACTGAATAAAAAAAAGGAAAAAAGGAAAAAAATAGAAAAAAAACCTTAAAAACGTAAAAAAGAAAAAAAAAACAATTTGTTTTGTAAAAATTAATGAAGTTGCTATTTAATTTGTTTTGTAAGTATGTTTGTTGAACTGTTACGATTGATGTATGCTAAAGTCAGCCCTAAGAATTGTAGAATATGAAGGTTATAGTTTATTTTGGATTGTTCGGACTGTGTCCGATATGTATCTGATACGGCCCAAATATTTGAAGTGTACTTGCCTTCAAGGTTATCATAATGCTTATTAGTATATATGCTTGTTCCAATTGTGTCCCTGTGGGTGCAGTCTAGTGGAAAGGCAGCGGGACACGAACGGAAAGGTCGGAAGATCAAACTGTGGGGGCGCAGGAGCTGGGTCCTCACTGCAATAAAATAAAATAAAAATAAAAATAAAAATAAAAATAAATAAATAATAATATAGCAACTGATGGAAACTTTCTAGTGAAGTTTTGATCTGATAAAGCCAATATGTATTGGGTATGGGTCGTTAGGGTTGAGTATTATATATGTATGTTTATTCGGTTTCAAACTTATATTTCCATCAGATAGTTATATATTAGATAAATCAGATAGTTATTTATATATTAGGAAACATAGATTTCCCAATATCTCGAGGAATAATAATAAAAAAAAAAAATTTGAATTAGGAACAATCATATCTATATACATTCTTCTCCCTATATATACTGAAAATCCATCCATCGTGAGTTATCCAAACATCAAGTAACATTGGTTCTTGTCTATTGGTTTTCTCCTTCCACAGGGATTTTAATTCCTAGTAGAATAGAACATGCGTGCATCATCAAAGTTTGCATCACTAGAAGAAGAAGAAGAAGAGTTCGGCCAACCGCTGCCGAAAAATCCAAGACTCGGCTACGAAGCTCCACCTCCGCAATTTCCCCACAACCAAAACCACCTTCTTCCTCCGACGAACCCGATGTGTCGACCTCGAGAAGAGGAGTTGGGCCAACCGATCCCCAAAAAGCCAAGACTGGACTCCCCCCGTAACCAAAACCACGTTCCTCCTCCCATGAACCACCGACCACCAAACGGAGGTTTAGGCAGTCTCTTCTACAAGACTCGGCCATGTACCATGTTCACGAGAGGCTGCTGCCGGCACGCTGACAACTGCACCTTTGCCCACGGGCAGAGCGACCTCCGTAAGCCACCTCCCAACTGGAGGGATCAGATTGCCCAGAGCTCGCAGAACGGCATGGTGGCCAATACGAACGCAGGCTTGGGGCACGCTGATGTTCGTGTTACTCATCAGAAGATGCAGATTCTCAAGACGAAGCTCTGTCACAATTTCAGGAACACGGGTCATTGTTCGTACGAATACGGTTGCATCTTTGCTCATGGGATTGCAGGTACGTATACTCTCTCTCTCTCTCTCTCTCTCTCTCTCTCATTTCCTCTTGTAGAAACATGATCTTTCTATGCACTAGTTATATTCATGCAAATTTTACGATATTATTAAAATTTAAATACAAATTAAAATTATATCAGAATATTTTAAATATTATTTGAATATATATTAATTATTATTTATTACAAATATGTTTTTAGAATTTTAGTTTTTTTTAATTAATAATTAATTGATGATATACATACGATATAGTTGGTTGATTTTAATTCTAAGTTGCACTGTAATAGCAGTGATGTTATGATAATTTTGTTGCATTGAGCGCAGAACTGAGGAGCAACAGAGTCATCGTCGTCGAGTCGGGTAGAGCAAATGTTGCAGCAGCAACTGCTCCTATTCCTTATGCTTTAATGTCCGGTTCTTTGCCAATGGAACCACAAACGACTTTTATGGAAGGAATTGGGGAGGAAGAAGAAGTAGCAGCCGGACAAAGGTGGCCTAAGAAGATGAATGGTATCTATGGGGATTGGCCTTCCTATCTTATGCTGAGGGATTGACATTAGAGATCGACTGGCTTGTAATTTTTTCGATTTAAGTAAAGAAATTTTTTTTTTTACTGTATTCTTTTCTTTTCCTTAAATTATAAGGAATGAAAGTCTATATTTTGTTTTGTAAGCTATGATATTAATATTTGTGTCTCAAAAGTGGCACAAAAAATAATTAATGGCACTTTTGGTGACACTTTTGATATATTAGTGACACTTTTGAGATCAAAATACTAATATTGTATATTATGGAAACCCAAACACTAATATTGTGTATTATCTGAGACCAAAGTCTAAATATTCCTAGATTATAACATTGTTTTCATAGTCTAAATATTCCTAGATTATAACATTGTTTTCATAACTCTGCTTGAGTTATTTATATTTACCCCCCAATTCATAAGCATATCTTCAATACCCCATTTAAAAAAAACAAAAAAAAAAAAACAAAAAAAAAAATTAGCAGTACCCCTCCTCCCAAATTTCTAAACCTAGACATTTTTTTTTGGTGAGAGGGGGGGGGGGGGGGGGGGGGGTGGGGGGTGGGGGGAGGTGTGGGGGGTGGAGATATGATTAACTCTACTTAGAGTTATTTGTATTCGTAAGGGTCTGCTTGGTAATGATATTTTTATCGGTTTTGGAATATTTTTGAACAGATCGAAAAAATCTGTGTAATATAATTTTGGGTGGCTTTATAAGTTTTGGAATATTTTTGAACCGACTGTTTATAAAAATCTGTGTAATATAATTTTGGGTGGCTTTATAAACACCCCAAATGGATAGATTTTAAAGGATTTTATTATTTTATTATTCTTTTAAGTATGGGACTAGGCGGTTATGGAGAAATAATTAGAATATGTTTAGGATTAGATTGTTTACATACTTGATTACACAATATTTATCATAATATAGATATATCATTTAATTAGAGTTAATTTATATTTCTTTATTTAAAGAGATCGAATTGAGTTTGTATTTATTTTATCATTTTTATTGCATTTATTATTTTAAATACATAGTTTTGTTACATAATACAGTTGAGATTTAAAATTTTCTTATCTCTTGTTATTGATTTAAATATTTTATAGGTATATCAGAGTAGGTTTAATTTATTTATATAAGATTATGTGTGTTGATATTTATCTATAGCGATATTTATATTTTTCTCATTTATTTTTTTTCTCTATAATAATTTTTTTCTAAATTCCATAGCATTTTATGTAATATGAAATTTGTTTATACCGTGTTTATCTTTTCCATTCTCCTAACTATATCTCTTCCTAAAGTGGAAAATTTAACCAGATTTTAAATTTAAAAAAAATTAAAATTGGGATCCGGATTTCAAAGGAATTTCACCCTCGAAAATTAATCAATACATTAAGGCATTGATTGGATGAATAACAAATGATGAGGTGAACGAGGTTAATTTCCAACGGAGTGGCACGATTGAGGGGGTATGAGTTAATCCACAAAATGATTTTCAAGTCAAAAACTTAATATCTAATCCCTTAACCGCTATATCCTAGATCCTCTTTAACTAAGACTTTGAATTTACGGACTAGTTTCCTCAAAGGTCTTGTACTATAATTTTTTTTCAAGACTTGAAACTAAAATCTAAAAAAAAAAATATATTCTTTAACTATTAATTAATCATCCAAATTTGAATTCATCAATATTTCTTTAAAATTTGCAAGTTTAAAATGCAAGTCCATTATTATCATAATCTCCTCAAAATTTTAATAACCAAATTTATTCAATAGACCATATTCCAAATTTCAAAATTTTGAATTCCGTAGTCTTCAAATTTTAAATTCACTTACTATCCTCAAAATTTAATTGATGATTCGCCTTTCAAAACTTAAAATTTAACAAATCCTCCAATTGTAAAATTTTAAATCAAATCTATAATTTTTTTAAATTCAATCCTCAAAGCACTCTACTCAAAGTCAAATCCCTACCCTTAAGTCTCATTTTTGTTTTACTCAAATAGATCATAAATTTTCTTCTAAAAATTTTCGAAGTCAAAAGCATTTAAATCTCTCAATCAAAATTTTTTTTGATTGCCTTCTTAACCACCATCTAAGAGTTTAACCTTCGATATATAAAACTTCCAACTATAAATTTAAATTCAATTTTTTTTTATGTAGAGCATTAATGTGTGAAGAAATTACGGAGGAAGAAAATAGTATCTGTAAAAAAACAAAAACACCTTTACTAAGGGTGTTTTGAGTTCTATCGAGTCTTTACATAATATTAAGCCCAAAATGTCTTTACTATAGGTGTTTTCAATTTTTTATTAAAAAAAAAAAAATTCAAAACGCCCTTGGCAAAGGCATTCAATTTTTTTTTATTTTTTTATCTGGAGATAATTTTTTTTTTAAAAATGGGCTCAAAACTCAACTACTAAGGATGTTTTAAATCTTTTTTTTTTGAAGTACTACTACACTATGTGCTTCCTCTTGACTCGCCACCGGTGCCTCGCCTGCTCTCTTCTGCTAAGGAAACTCGTCCTCCATTCGCAATAGTCTTCGGTATTGCCACGAAGGCTGGAGGCAACTTCGGAGGGTCACGGTCGACACATTCGGAGGGTTCGACAGGGTCGAATGTGTCATGCCCCGACTTTGCAGATCCAAACGTCATCGCTGGACGTTATGTCGCGTGAGGCTAATTTGCGTCCGCGAAAAACAAGCACCGAAACGGTCGATAAAATGCTAAGCCACAGAGTCGCACAGATAGTCCCCAAACAACGAAAGTTGAATAAACACAAGTATGACACGAAACAAAGATCTTTATTGATATCAAAACATAGATTACAATGACGCTAGGCTAAATATTATAGTCGCTCAAGCTCTCTCTTTCATGCTTACAACTTTAAGGATGATACAATAGGTGATGTTCCAATACATTATGTCATGTATATGTGCTTCAGCTCTGGCCGCAACGCTCCAAGGCTCCAGAGTGAACTCCACGCCTTAGCGTACATGAAGAGAATTCCACACCAAACGAGGTACTCCCGTACCCTATAAGGAATCTGGTGGAATATTAGTACATTGAATGTACTGGTGGGAATGCTTCTCGTCCACTCAACAAACCAATCACGTTCAATATTTTATGTGCACCATCTAATATGTTGTCTTACTAGTTTTGCCTCAGGATCACTTTTATGGCATATGATATAAAGCCTACTTGTATTGCAGAGTGTCATGCAATATAAAAGTAACATGACACAACTTACTAACTTACCAATCGTCCTTTCCTGCCCAAAGATGTAACTAGTGTTAACCTTAACCAAGCAAAATGATGAAGCAAAGGAACATATGTATAACTCAGTGTGTCTCTGTAGCAGACATGTTACGCTTGAACTATATAGTGTATCGTGTCATGCCCCGATCTCCTGCAGGCAATCGGCCGTTCCCGCTAGGCGAGAATCACCGCGCCAGCGCTCCCGCGGAACGATCGCTTTGACCCATCCGGGCGTGATGCCGCACGAGCGTTATCCGCGCCCGTGCAAGGCCGTGGTTCATTGGCTGGCGGTAAGAGTTCTAAGCCACAGAGTCGCACAGATTGTCCGAGTGCAGCAGAATCATGAACGCATAGGCGATCGGTAACAGGTTCACTGAGTCGACAATATAGCGAAAGCATGAAAACACAAGTTGGAGTAAAGCAAGCTCTTTTATTCATATTGAAACAAGTGTTACAGGCGACGTATAGCCGAAATTACAAGTCGTTCGAGCACTCTCTCTGAAACATAAAAGCGTGCCAAGTGGCTACATTTATGGATGATATACAGGCGATGTTCTGGCGAGGCGATGTTCCAACATTATGTCTTGTATATGTGCTTCAGTTCTGGACGTAGCGTTCCAAGGCTTCTAAGTTGAACTCCACGCCTTAGCACGCATGAATGAGGCATCCGCACCGAACGAGGTTCTCCCGTACCCTGCAAGCAATCTGGTGGGTTATCAGTACATGAATGCACTGGTGGGGAGGCTACTCGCCCGCTCGACAAATCCAAACACGTAATAAAGGTTCCGTGTACAACTATTAAGTTTTCTTTCTAGTTGCCTTAGGATCAGTTTCATGCAAGATTTGAATAGCCTAAATCGTGTGGCAGTGCACCGTGCGATATAAGAGGAAACACGGCGAGACTTACCAACTTACCATTTGTCCTTCCCTGTACAAGGCAAATCAAGTTAATTCAAGCAGAAACATGTATAAGCATTCAGGAGCAAAGCATATGCAAACACAAGCATTTCAGTGCGAGATCCCGTTCTGGGCGTATAGGTTACAGGAAATATTAGGTGTGTTGCATATGATGATCAAGTGCTCTTTATGTACAAGTGTTGTTATGACAAGATCGTTCAGGTGTTCAGTTATTCTCGATGCGATGCAATGACTCGCACGCGGGTAGCCGCTAAGAAAGGATGACTTATCTATATGAATATGAGGTCACTGGCACAGCGTCATTAGTGGACGGCGTAGTCTCTTGTCGGAATGGTGCGCAAGCAAAACAGGAGGTATTGCACCACATTCTGCTCGAAGCAGGCGACTACTCAGGAGTTTCGTCCGGATCGGATCGTGCCAGTGCCCCAGCAACCGTCCGCGGAACTATACCTTGTTTTCCAAGTTGTCCTGTGACCGGGCAAGTCTCTAATCTTCAGGTTTCGGGTCAGGAACAGGAACAAGTTCTAAGCAGGATATATATATATATAGAACAAGTTTCATGGAACGAGTTCAAGTCAGGAGATATATATATATATATAACCTAAATGAATGCATGACAAGCAAAGTGTTTCACGGTCTGGGCATAGTTATACAACAAGCATTGAAACTAGGCAATACATCAAAACAGGCAAGCATGCACTTGTATAACTTAAGCATTCAAGTTCGCTCGGGCCCGAAGGTAAGCCGAGCGAAACCGTACGGGGCCTTTCCGAGCGAAGTTATCTAGGGTTGTGCAGTGTTAGGTAGTGAACAGTGCACTACTGAATATATACAAATCGTTCTACTCGAGGCATAGCGGGTCTGGTTGCACAAGGCAAGGGTAGCATGCGAGGGTCTGAACATATAAACAATATTTCATTTCCATGTTCTAGCATAATCAATACAAGTTGGGATTATTCCCTTAGCTAGGTACGTTGTATTCTTATTAGCATGCAGGGGGTGATTCACCTAGCGACTAGCACGTATCATTCCGTATTTTATGTGTGCTGGCTAAGCAAAGACAAGTTCACCGTAGCCACCCACCTTAGCGATGTTCCGCCTCGGTCGAGTGATACTGCGAGCAAGCCTCTGAAAGCCTAAGCCGAACTCCTGTAGGGACCAAGTCTGGATATCCTTGCCTCAAACGAGTATTCTCGCCTGAGCAGGACGGGTCGGGACGTTTGCACTTTTGCCGTTTGAATCGGCAGTCCGCTTGAGCGGAACGGGGTATTACATTATCCACCACTCAGAAAAAGTCTCGTCCTCGAGACTTCCTGAGGGCAAGCAATACTATCGAATTTCGAATCTAGCCCAAACGCAGCTATCGGTACCACTAGATCCATTGGAGTACGTTCCCCTACTCGATGCTTATGCAGTGTTGCGTGTATACTGAGTCAGTCTCATTTGCGCCTTGGCGCGGGACAGGTTTCTTAACACGAGGCACATTTTAATCGATCTTGGATAACGATCTAAGGCTGAGGCAAACCTATACAAGTCATTGTGCTTGTTTAGGAGGATATTCACTTGCACTAGCTTTTTGAGATCAGCATATTGCACGTTGGATCGTGCACATATTCGAAGCGTCCCTCAAACACATGCATGTCAACCAACTTAGCGATAGCGAAGTCTTAGCACTCGAGTTTCATATTTCTTAAGTCTTGGATCGTGCACATATTCGAAGCGTCCCTCGAACACATGCAGTCAACCAAACTTAGGGGTAGTGAAATCGGACAAGCTACTTGCGAAAATTTTAAGGGTTCAATCCAATTCCATATCATTTTCATTTCAACCAAGTATTTGCACAACCGTTAATCACGATCAATCTGATACCGACTAGCGTCCATCCATTCGGGTCAACTTAGCATACGTTATCGTTCCCAAGTCTAACCCTAAGTCTTGCTTTCCCAGTCATGATGCTTTATACAAGCAATATGGTAAATTCGGTAGCACAGGTTCATTCACTCGGTACAGGGTTGTAAACCCCCTAAATTTTTAAAAAATATTAAACTTGGATTTTTCACAATTTTCTGGAATTTTCTGAAAATTTTCTGCAATTAAAATCAGGGTTTAAATTATTAAATGATTTTTAATTATTAATAGATAATATTAAAATTTTATGAAAATAATATTTTTGGGTGTAAAATGAAAAACTGGACTTAGGGTAATTTTTCTGGAATTTATTGGACCCCAGACCAATTTTTAATTACCTAAAAATATTTATTAATTAATTGATTATTATTTATTTATTTATTTATTTCTTATTTACTTATTTATTTAACCAACCGGCCCAGCCCGTAATACCCGGCCCAAACCCTTATCCGGCCCGGCCCAACTCGGCCCAACCTAAACCCACCGGCCCGTTGACCTAGCGGGTCGGGTCGGGTCCACCCGAACCCGACCCGAACCCAAACCGCTGAACAGTTCTCCCCCAGCCCCGCGTGGCTGCTCCGGCGCCCGCGTCCTCCGCCGCATCCGACGGCCAGCCCCCCACGACCCCCGCTCCACCCGTCCCGGTCGCCACGTCCACCTCCCTCCGCCTAACCCGGCTGACCCCGCGCCCTCTCCGCCTATTTAAACCTTAACCCCCTCCCCTTCTCCCCCGTCGACCACCACGAACCTCCGCCACCGCCTGTCCCACCTCGCCGTCACCCGCCGCCCGTCTCCGCCGCTGCGGCCTGCTCCTCCTCCTTCTCCCTCTCCTTCCTCCTCCGCTCCGGCGCCACCGACGGCCCCCCTGCTCCTCCCCTTCTTCCCAGCCTCCAGCCGCCCGTGCTCCGCCTCCGGCCGCCTCCGGCAGCCGCCAGCGTCCCCCGCCTTGCTGCGAGCCACCCCCAGCCCCTCTCCGGCCGGCCCCCGCCGACAGCTCCCAAAACCCTAACCCTAACCCTAATTCCCAATTTCGTGTCGACACGAGTCGGACACGACGCGGACACGGTTTTCTCGGTTTTTAGACCCTGTTCAGGTACGCGTATCTTTCTGCTCGTAATCCCGTTTTTAATTTCGTAAATTGCGTTGCGAAGCCTGTATGACCCTCTCAGTGCCCGGATAAACCGCTCAGGGCATCGCGTCCTGTGGTGATCGCACACCGCGATCCAAAAAAAGGAAAAACAACGACCCGATTCACCCCGGAACTGGGTACGCCCCGCCAAACGAGACGACTTGGTCGCGCGCGGTCTTCACAGATACGTGTGCAGCGTTGATACGGACGTGTGGGATTTTACAGAAGTCGATTCGGGTGTGCGTGCACACCGGGATCAACGCGTATCCGCGGACACCGCCCCGTATCCGCCTTTCCTGAACCAAGCCCTAACTTTTTGTGTACATATCAGATCGAAATGAAACTTGCGCCATCGGACTCGTAGCGATACGCTGGTCCTGTGACCCAAGTTTGGTTCGATTCTGAGAACGTTGACGAAATTGCGTGTCGTGGGCCCCACAGGCCCCACTCGACGGGCGATTTTGTGATCGGCTCATCGTAATCCAATTCTGAAAGTTCGGTTGGGTTCGTATCTTTGTTCCTGACCTGTTGACACTAAGTTTGGTAAATTTGGAGACCTTTGACCCTGACACGTTTATCGGTGCAAAGCGGGCCCACATGCGGACCCCGTTTTGACCCGAAATTACCGTTTTTGCCTTTGTCTCCAAATTGGACTCAAGGACAGGCATTTCTAGCTATTTGATATCTTCTGAGCATAATGGTAATGTTTATTTCAGCATCCGAACTCATTTCTGGAAATTTTCCTGAGACACAAAACTGTAATCGGATCCAAACATCAGGCAAGTACCTGCACTTCAAATTTAATCTTTATATTGTGAAAATTAATTTCCTTGCTCTACTAGTAACATTGATGTTTACACGTAGTGTTAGAATACTGGATTTCATGTCTTGAATACTGGATTTCATGTCTTGAATACTGGTTTTTCATGTCTTGCTTTTCATATCGGGTAGGAGTATACTAGGAGACATGTAGTTTACCCTTCCCCCTTGTCGTGACTGCTAGTTGTGGGTACGCGACTGTACCCTCAGCCTTATACTTGTTATTCCTGACTGCTAGCCGCCTATGGCGTGCCTTATTAGCCTTATAAACCCCTACATGCCAACTATGTATTCTAGATACACAAGTTCACGCACATAGTTCTTGTCGGGTTGCAGTTCTTGTTGTCTAGTTACAGTTACATTTTCCTGTCATATTTTATTCCTGTTTACTCACATTTTTGGTTATAGCAATTAATCATATTTTACTTCTAGTCCTGATTTATAGCATTAGTTTTCAGTTAATTTTACTACTTATGCATATTTCTCAACATGATGCTTAGTCAGTTATTTTCTACCTGTCACAAATATTTAGTTTAAATCTTATTGTGCATTGTGTACTTTGCTCCTTTTCTGACTGGATCCGTTGATTTAGGCGATGATGAGAACCTTGCCCCCACCTATTATGGCCCCTATGAGGCAGCAGGTGATACAGTTGCGGAGCCGGTTCCCACACAGGAGACTACTCCTGCGGAATAGTTAGCAGTAGATATTTATTTTCCTTTCATCTTAGTAATCGTGTTTGTCCCCGATTTAATTTCCGGATTCTGTAATAAACTCTGGATCTGTTGTCACTTTCAGTTTATAAAATCTTAGCATTCTTTTCCTGTTATTTTCTTGCCTATTTAATTATTGTGAATGAGCTAGATTTTATATTACCTGTGATTATGCCCTAGACAGCGTACTACCGTCGACACTGCGGCGTAGGCTGGACGTACCCACGTACTCGTGCCCGAATATATTTGGGTGCGGGTCGTGATACGTTTTTGTGGTGGCCCATGCAGGTCAAACGACTAAATCGTTCGATTCCAACTTAGGGACCGAACATGCCTGCAACAAGATTGAAGATTTTAGGATAAAGCTCATTCACAGAATATGATCTTTTATTTCCAATCTTGATATCGGTCCTAGTCAATTTTTTCTATCGCCCTTGATTTTCAAGTAATCTATTCTAATCTTCCTATCCCTTAATCTTCCAGAATGGTTCAGACCAGGAATACAGTAGGAGGCACATCAGAACCCGCTGAGCAGACTGTGCCTGAAACTCTTGCACTCCCTTCGCCTCCAACTACTCCGACAGTTACTCTGGATGGGGTACAGCTACTTGGAGTGTTCCAGGGACTAGTAGAATCCCAGAAAGAACAAACTGTCCTGCTACGGACTAGCCTTTCAGAAGCTCTTTGGTCCCAGGAGTCACCCCAAAAGAGGCCAGGAAGTGCCAAAGACTTCAAGAACCTTAAACCCCTGGAATTCTATGAAACTGAAGGCATTCTCTATGCCGATGAATGGATAGAGAATGTGGAGCGACTCCTGAAGACTGCTCGGGTCCCTGATGATCTCAAAGTGGAGTCTGCAAGCCTGCAACTATTTGACATAGCTCGGACCTGGTTTAGAGATAAACCCCAACTATCTGCTCCTGACCTCACTTGGGAGGACTTCAAGAGGCTGTTCAAGGAGAAATTTCTACCCCGAAGTGGCTCGGGAAGCTCTCGAAAGCCAATTCGAGAGGCTGGAACAAGGAAACCTTTTTGTTGATGGTTACACTGCTGAATTTAGCAGACTGAACCAATTTGCAGAATCCATGGTTCGTACCCCTGAGGATAGAGCCCGTAGATTCAAGAAGGGGTTGTCTCCTGATATTCGCCTTGCTGTCACCACTAGCCGAGCTCGTTCATACGAGGAAATCTTGAGCGTGGCACAAGGTGGTGAGAGAGACATGGGACACAGACTAAAACGGGAAAGAGATACTGGAAGTATGGGACCCCACAAACGCCCGTTCCAACAACCACCACAGCAGAGGTCCCCGCAGCAAACCCAGCGTCCTCTCCCTCGAGCCACAATACCCCAACACCAAGCTCAAGGACAGAATCAACGAGTTCCCACTTGTGGCTTTTGTCAAAAACAAGGTCACACCTGGCAAGTTTGTAGGAAGAGACTGGGTGCCTGTCTATATTGTGGATCAACAGAACATCAAGTGAGGGACTATTCCGCTGCTCCAGGATGCGGACAAGATTACGTGATGACCGTGGAGAACACGCAGACTCTGGGAACAGCTAATGCGCGTAAGTGATTCGTAGATACCTTTTCTAGTATTGTTTAGCTCATGTCTATTGGTTCGTGACCTCAGCCCCAACCTAGTAATTTTGAACTTGCTAAATAACCTGGTATGCTTTTAAATTTGATAACTGTAGAGATTTTAGAGGCTTTTGCTATTGTGCTTATTTTGTGTTATTTTGTGAACTTCAATAATTTGTACCTTATTTTCATCATCATCTAGCGCACTTAATTTTGCTGAACTTGACTTATGCTACTATTTTATAGCCTAGTTTTGCAAGCTTACCCTTTATCGAGCTTGTTCATGACACATGTATTATTGAGGCCTGATCAACCCCACTAATACAAGTGTCTATTCAGAATCAGTGTACTACGGTCTGATCAACCTTAGTGCATTTTGATTCGCACTTCGCACGACTACTTTACGTGGATTGAGATATATAGTGACTAGTATACTTGCCCCTAAATATGTCCGAGCATATCGTATCAGTTACATAACTGTACTAATATGAGCATGCGAATAAATGATTACCAGAATAGAATCTCAATCCATAACTGCCTGACAATTCCCATTAGAATTCCTTAAACGCCTTGATCCCTGTACCTCTGTTCTACCACCTCGCCCTTGAACTCTTTATTATTGATCCTCGTCTTCCCTTATTTTGGAAAGATGAAATCTTGTGCTTGGTATAAGTTTGATATAGAGATAGTACTAGATATACCCCTCAGACCGGTCGAATTGTTGATGACCCTCTATAATTAAGGGAATACCATAGGTGATGTGTTGGTGTTAAAAACTTAAAAATTCAATACCATAATTAAATAAGTTGGGACATAGCTTTACTAGTTGTATAGCCTTAGAGGATAGATGGGTAAAAATCTAAGTTGGGTAGAGACCGCAATGTTCACTTGAGAGGAATCCTTTAGACTGTAATCAAGTGAGATTGGATAGAGAGAACCCTACCATATTTTAATTTCGAGGGCAAAATTTTTATAAGTTGGGTAGATTGTAAACCCCCTGAATTTTCAAAAAATATTAAACTTGGATTTTTCACAATTTTCAGGAATTTTCTGGGAATTTTCTGTAATTAAAATCAGGGTTTAAATTATTAAATAATTTTTAATTATTAATAAATAATATTAAAATATTATAAAAATAATATTTTTGGGTGTAAAATAAAAAACTGGACTTAGGATAATTTTTCTGGAATTTATTGGACCCCGGACCTATTTTTAATTACCTAAAAACATTTATTAATTAATTGATTATTATTTATTTATTTATTATTTACTTATTTATTTAACCAACCGGCCCAGCCCGTAATACCCGGCCCAAACCCTTATCCGGCCTGGCCCAACTCGGCCCAACCTAAACCCACCGGCCCGTTGGCCTAGCGGGTCGGGTCGGGTCGGGTCCACCCGAACCCGACCCGAACCCAAACCGCTGAACAGTTCTCCCCCAGCCCCGCGTGGCCGCTTCGGCGCCCGTGTCCTCCGCCGCATCCGGCGACCAGCCCCCCACGACCCCCGCTCCGCCCGTCCCGGTCGCCACGTCCCCCTCCCTCCGCCTAACCCGGCTGACCCCGCGCCCTCTCCGCCTATTTAAACCTTAAACCCCTCCCCTTCTCCCCCGTCGACCACCACGAACCTCCGCCACCGCCCGTGCCACCTCGCCGCCACCCGCCGCCCGTCTCCGCCACTGCGGCCTGCTCCTCCTCATTCTCCCTCTCCTTCCTCCTCCGCTCCGGCGCCACCGACGGCCCCCCTGCTCCTCCCCTTCTTCCCAGCCTCCAGCCGCCCGTGCTCCGCCTCCGGCCGCCGCCAGCGTCCCCCGCCTTGCTGCGAGCCGCCCCCATCCCCTCTCCGGCCGGCCCCCGCCGGCAGCTGTAAACTCCCTCACCCAAAATAGGTATTTTGTGTGTATTTTATATTATTACATTTATTATAGTTTATTTTAAATATTAATTTTTTAGTGTATTCTCTTAGTTAATTAGAAAATAAATTTTATGATATATTTACTTATACAAATATTTATTTAGAATCATTTTTAGGCTATTTTAGATTTTTGGAGATTTTTCTAAAATTTTTTAGGTAATTAAAACATAGGAAACGTAAAGTTTTAGGACTTTCATGATTTACTATGAGACCATACTTGCATATTGTTCCTACCAAATATTTATTTTAGTTTAAAATATTTAATTATATTTTTCTATAATTTATTTAGAATTTTAAGAAATTTATTTAGATTTTTAAAATTATTTAGGATTTATTTGGATATATATAGTCTTAATATTAGATAGAGGCTAATTTAGTGTTAATAGATATTAATAAGATTTTATAAATTATTTGTATTATCTTTAATTATATTCAAGATTATAAATTATTGAGATAGATTCAAACTCTACTTTAAATTAATTCAAATCCTGAACCTACTAGAAAAGCAACTTAATGTATATCATATCCTTATTTAAATTCATCATAATCCAATCCAAATTAACCAATCCTAGTTGTATTTAATTAAGTAGTCTCTACCATTATAAATACCTCATCCTTCATATTTTTCTTCCCCAAATTCCTCTCTTTTTCGTCCAAAAATAGTCAAAATTTGTCATAAATTCAGTCTCATTTTCTACTAGTTATGACGAATTAAAAAGATGATATCTCCTAGCTCCGGACTCCAAACGCGCTCCAGTTTTTTTTGTTAGAACGATAATGAGGTTAGGTTTCTGATTATATAAATTATTTTTCTAAATTATGAGTATTAAATTCTGTAAAATTCGTAGAGCACAGCATGTCTAAAAATAGACGTGTTTCGATATTTTTATAATTTTGGGAGAACCAGAAATCAGAATTATGAACTGTTTAAAGTTTCGGAAAGGTAATGTCGAGATCATCGACATATATTTTTTCCAGAATTTATTTCGAAGTATTTACATACTGTTAATTCTGTAGAACTTCTAGGTTAGAATTTAACCATCGGTGCACAATACAAAATTTGTATGTGCCATAATTTCCAAACGAATTTGAATTCAGATGAGCTGTAAATTCCAGCATATTTTTGACGCTGAAATCTATAGGAAATCATGCATGAAAGTTGAGTTTGTGTCGGTTGACTTTTTGGTCAAC
Organism: Iris macrosiphon; assembly: GCA_036927795.1. Lineage (NCBI taxonomy): Eukaryota > Viridiplantae > Streptophyta > Magnoliopsida > Asparagales > Iridaceae > Iris > Iris macrosiphon. The sequence goes on from JAYESA010000008.1 coordinate 132,492,521, forward strand.
AGATCGCCTCGATTTGCGTGCCATGAGTCTCGAGTTGATAAAATTTAGTTTTTTTGGACAAAATTTAGGAATTAACATAAAAATCAGAATAATAAGATTAAAATAGGATTTTAGAGTAATTATTCCAGAATTAAATAAATTAAAATAAATTATCTTTTGACGTGATAAATTTGTAATACATAGGCTATTTGGACTGTGACTTGGACTCTGATTCATACCAGCAGCAGGACCCCAGGCAAGATACCTTGCCAAATTATTTATAGTACTTTGCATGCTATTTACATTTTTGTTTATTTATTGCATGTGTATTTTCTTTCAGTCATTACTATATATTAGATATGTTGACACACACATGATACTTAGTATCATGAGAGGACAATCATTAGACGCATGGGCTTTTAACCACTCTGGTAAACCGTAGTATATAGCTCGCACTACGGGCGTGTGTCGCGCTGGTCGCTACCCCCCTCGGTATGTCGATTTCTGGAGTCTCGCTGGTCGCTACCCCCGCGGTATGTCGATTTCTGATGTCCATTGACGTGTGTGTGAGTTGTGAGGTAGATCGAGTAGCCTACCCTTGCCCATACGTCGAAAAGTTGTCCTCATTTGCATTCATATAGATTGTCATGTACATCGTACTTATCTATTTTTAAACCATATGCATGTTTACTGTATTCAAGTTGGCTCATATTTTCTGTACCTTGTTACGTCCCTCTGAGGACCTGGTCCGCTGCCAGGTGTATCTTTTCTTGAGTAATTGTAGGAGCGCAGATTTGGATGGTTACATGTGATCCGAGGATGTCTTCTCTTCGAGCTGTGATGGATAACTGGTATTCTTATATTGTGTTGTGGTGTTGTACTCATATTGTATTTGCTCTTATATTCGAGTTGGTAGTGGATTTGTTTCCATCCAACTATCATCCTTAGATACTCCTTATTGAGATCTAGTTTCATAGATACTGGTCATTTATTTCTATATAATTTTGGTGGATAAGATTTAGATTTTACCCTGTGACTTGTATTACATTTTATACCACTTGTGGATTTTATATTCATATTACAGCGTACGTATGGAATTGGTTTCCATATATTGGAGTTGCCATATCCATGCGACTGGCATGCTTACGTGTCCTATTCCTACGTATTTTTGGGACTGGGGCATGACAGCAGCTCCCAAAACCCTAACCCTAATTCCCAATTTCGTGTCGACACGAGTCGGACACGACGCGGACACGGTTTTCCCAATTTTTAGACCCTATTCAGGTACGCGTATCTTTCTGCTCGTAACCCCATTTTCAATTCCGTAAATTGCGTTATGAAGCCTGTATGACCCTCTCGGTGCCCGGATAAACCTCTCAGGGCATCGCGTCCTGTGGTGATCGCACACCGCGATCCAAAAACAGGAAAAACAACGACCCGATTCACCCCGGAACTGGGTACGCCCCGCCAAACGGGATGACTTGGTCGTGCGCGGTCTTCACAGATACGTGCGCAGCGTTGATACGGACGTGTGGGATTTTGCGAAAGTCGATTCGGGTGTGCGTGCACACCGGGATCAACGCGTATCCGCAGACACCGCCCCGTATCCGCCTTTCCTGAACTAAGCCCTAACTTTCTGTGTACACGTCAGATCGAAACGAAACTTATGCCATCGGACTCGTAGCGATACGCTGGTCCTGTGACCCAAGTTTGGTTCGATTCTGAGAACGTTGACGAAATCGCGTTTCGTGGGCCCCATAGGCCCCACTCGACGGGCGATTTTGTGATCGGCTCATCGTAATCCAATTCTGGAAGTTCCGTTGGGTTCGTATCTTCGTTCCTGACCTGTTGACACTAAGTTTGGTGAATTTGGAGACCTTTGACCTTGACACATTTTTCGGTGCAAAGCGGGCCCACATGCGGACCCCGTTTTGACCCGAAATTGCCGTTTTTGCCCTTGTCTCCAAATTGGACTCAAGGATAGGCGTTTCTAGCTATTTGATATCTTCTGAGCATGATGGTAATGTTTATTTCAGCATCCAGACTCATTTCTGGAAATTTTCCCGAGACACAAAACTGTAATCAGATCCAAACATCAGGCAAGTACCTGCACTTCGAGTTTAATCTTTATATTATGAAAATTAATTTCCTTGCTCTACTAGTAACATTAATGTTTACACGTAGTGTTAGAACAATGGATTTCATGTCTTGAATACTGGATTTCATGTCTTGAATACTAGTTTTTCATGTCTTGCTTTTCATGTCGGGTGGGAGAATACTAGGAGGCATGTAGTTTACCCTTCCCCCTTGTCGTGACTGCTAGCTGTGGGTACGCGACTGTACCCTCAGCCTTATACTTGTTATTCCTGACTGCTAGCCGCCTATGGCGTGCCTTATTAGCCTTATAAACCCCTACATGCCAACTATGTATTCTAGATACACAAGTTCACGCACATAGTTCTTGTCGGGTTGCAGTTCTTGTTGTCTAGTTACAGTTACATTTTCCTGTCACATTTTATTCCTGTTTACTCACATTTCTGGTTATAGCAATTAATCATATTTTACTTCTAGTCCTGATTTATAGCATTAGTTTTCAGTTAATTTTACTACTTACTTATGCATATTTCTCAACATGATACTTAGTCAGTTATTTTCTACCTGTCACAAATATTTAGTTTAAATCTTGTTGTGCATTGTACTTTGCTCCTTTCCTGACTGGATCCGTTGATTTAGGCGATGATGAGAACCTTGCCCCTACCTATTATGGCCCCTATGAGGCAGCAGGTGATACAGTTGCGGAGCCGGTTCCCACACAGGAGACTACTCCTGCGGAATAGTTAGCAGTAGATATTTATTTTCCTTTCATCTTAGTAATCGTGTTTGTCCCCGATTTAATTTCTGGATTCTGTAATAAACTCTGGATCTGTTGTCACTTTCAGTTTTTGAAATCTTAGCATTCTTTTTCTGTTATTTTCTTGCCTATTTAATTATTATGAATGAGCTAGATTTTATATTACCTGTGATTATGCCCTAGACAGCGTACTACCGCCGATACTGCGGCGTAGGCTGGACGTACCCACGTACTCGTGCCCGAATATATCCGGGTGCGGGTCATGACAAGGGTCGTCTGCCTATCACTAGGTCAGCTCACAAGGTCATAGGTACAGGTTCAAGCATATCGCGATTCATCGTACAATTTGTCGCACGATGCTCGCCCCAATTCCTATGGTCAAACCATTATTTATTTACACGGGGTATTCTACCCAAGCTTGTTTTACTCAGATTTCTAAACATCGAGCACAGATTTACCTAATCTCATTAACACGTTCGTTACACGGGAGACGAGTCCGTTCACAAAAATCCAATATATATCCAAGTTGCAGGACAAGCCTAGTAGTTTACATATTTTATCTCCTCAATTATATTTTGATAGAATTATATCCATTCCAAACCTAGTCCACCAAGCCAAGATTCAATTCTAAACCTTAGATTATTTCTCCAAGTTGTTCAACCTGATTCACGTATTCGTTCACGAAAACCATCAAACATAATTTATTTCAGGTTCAAGGCTAACTAATTTATTGAAACATTTCCAATCACCTGCATTCCAAATTCGTCTTATCGTGTCGAGCCAGAAGTCAAGATGATCCATAAGTCGTCACGCCTCGGTCTCCCGCAAGTTCGATCATCCACGTTGGACGTGAGATCATCACGTCAACGCTCCCGCTGGATAATCGTCCTAATCCGGGCGTGACGCATGTGCGGCATAGAGTTATGCTCGTACAAGACAAGAACGTTTGAATGTTATATCTATCTTCGACACGATCGAGACACCTTATCCTTTAACCTTTTAATTCCATCCAACAATATATCCATCAAGTCAAATTCGTTTATGCAGTGATTTATAGTTCCTCAAGAAACAAGTTTCTATATTCGAGTCCAAGTCTTTTCCATTTCAATACGTTCCATTCATCGAGTTCGTTCGGAATAATCACTGAACATGTTCCCTGGAGTCCGATCATCCCCGCCGTACGCGAATAACCACGCCGGCGCTCCCGCAGGATAACCGTTCTCGTTGAGACTGATTCGAGAGTTACCTTACCAAACTCGATTTCAAGATTGTCCTTACAAACATCAAGCCAGTTCCATTATCGCTTATATCTTTTATCGAACATAGTATTCATTCTCGGGCTAACTTATATTGAGCGATATTGTACTCAAGTTCAATCCTTTGGTTTCAATCCAAAATCACTCGCTCAATTCTCAATTTCCAACAAGTTCTCCTTAACCAAGATATTGGTTTCCATTTCCGAGAATTTCTATTCAATATAAGCCTTATCATTTACTCAAGTTATTCTCATATCGTTCAGTCTGAATATCGCGCGGGTTAAGGATCCGTTTGGACGTTTCTAAATGATCCATCCACCACTCGAAATTGAGTCATTCCATCGAGTTCTTAATCGATGCTCGCATTACCGTTAGCATACTCACTAACTCGTTCCATAATTTCTAGCACGATTCTCAGGGTTCGCCTGATAAAATCTAATCTTATATATATGTTCGGGATTGATAGTCATCCAATCAACTATATTTGATTTTATCTTCCAACAAGAATTTCGTTGGAGCTATTTTCCATAATCAAGTATCATTCTTAATATTCGCCTAAGCGATAAATCCGATGAAGTCTATCGATTTGCAGCTCTAAGTCTGACTTGTATTATTTCTGAACGATATCCAACACACGTTTTATAACTGGCTTGCACCCAAGGGTCTTGGTGCACGATACTCTACACAACTTAGCCGAAAGGCTGAGTGCATAGCTAACCGTTCGGGCAATATTCGTTTTCGCACTAACCAGTTGGGTAAACATGTATAGGCATTTTGGGTTGCACAAAATGCACGAGTCTAGCACGAATCTAATCCCATAAGGACTAGCACAGGTTGGCACAAAGGCCCTTGCAACACAATTTTATACAGGCAATCATACTATTCAAATGCAACTCTTTGAAAGTATTTAGACTTATTGTTTGGAATATCCCATCGAGGCATTGAGAGAGTGTGTGCACATAACCCATGAACGAGCTTTCGAAACAGAGATATACGAAATGAAGTTCAAAGGCGTATAAGCCAAGCTCTGATACCATTCTGTCACGCCCCGATCTCCCGCAGGCAATCGGCCGTTCCCGCTAGGCGAGAATCACCGCGCCAGCGCTCCCGCAGAACGATCGCTTTAACCCATCCGGGCGTGATGCCGCATGAGCGTTAGCCGCGCCCGTGCAAGGCCGTGGTTCATTGGCTGGCGGTAAGAGTTCTAAGCCACAGAGTCGCACAGATTGTCCGAGTGCAGCAGAATCATGAACGCATAGGCGATCGGTAACAGGTTCACTGAGTCGACAATATAGCAAAAGCATAAAAACACAAGTTGGAGTAAAGCAATCTCTTTTATTCATATTGAAACAAGTGTTACAGGCGGCGTATAGCCGAAATTACAAGTCGTTCGAGTACTCTCTCTGAAACATATAAGTGTGCCAAGTGACTACATTTATGGATGATATACAGGCGATGTTCTGGCGAGGCGATGTTCCAATATTATGTCTTGTATATGTGCTTCAGTTCCGGACGTAGCGTTCCAAGGCTTCTGAGTTGAACTCCACGCCTTAGCACGCACGAAGGAGGCATCCGCACCGAACGAGGTTCTCCCGCACCCTGCAAGCAATCTGGTGGGTTATCAGTACATGAATGCACTGGTGGAGAGGCTACTCGCCCGCTCGACAAATCCAAACACGTAATAAAGGTTCCGTGCACAACTATTAAGTTTTCTTTCTAGTTGCCTTAGGATCAGTTTCATGCAAGATTTGAATAGCCTAAATCGTGTGGCAGTGCGCCGTGCGATATAAGAGGAAACACGGCGAGACTTACCAACTTACCATTTGTCCTTCCTTGTCCAAGGCAAATCAAGTTAATTCAAGCAGAAACATGTATAAGCATTCAGGAGCAAAGCATATGCAAACACAAGCGTTTCAGTGCGAGATCCCGTTCTGGGCGTACGGGTTACAGAAAATATTAGGTGTGTTGCATACGATGATCAAGTGCTCTTTATGCACAAGTATTGTTATGACAAGATCGTTCAGGTGTTCAGTTATTCTCGATGCGATGCAATGACTCGCACACGGGTAGCCGCTAAGCGAGGATGACTTATCTATATGAACATGAGGTCACTGGCACAGCGCCATTAGTGGACGGCGTAGTCTCTTGTCGGAATGGTGCGCAAGCAAAACAGGAGGCATTGCACCACATTCTGCTCAAAGCAGGCGACTACTCAGGAGTTTCGTCCGGATCGGATCGTGCCAGTGCCCCAGCAACCGTCCGCGGAACTATACCTTATTTTCCAAGTTGTCCTGTGACCGGGCAAGTCTCTAATCTTCAGGTTTCGGGTCAGGAACAGGAACAAGTTCTAAGCAGGATATATATATATATATATAGAACAAGTTTCATGGAACGAGTTCAAGTCAGGAGATATATATATATATTGAACTTGTTGAGGCAGGATCAGGATTACTCTAAATGTTGAGTATCGGCTCCACGAGCCATTTGATTCAGTGCAGGACAGTATTGCTCAACGAGCAGGGATTTTTGGATCACAGGATTGGTGCAAGTTCCCTAGTTCGGGAATTGCCTTAGCGACCTAACGAAGGAGGCATCCGCACCAAACGAGGTTCTTCTGTCACGCCCCAGTCCCAAAATACGTAGGACTAGGACATGTAAGCATGCCAGTCGCATGGATATGGTAACCCCAATATATGGAAACCAAATCCACACGTACGCTATAATATGAATATCAAATCCACAAGTGGTATAAACATATGTCACAAGTCACAGGGTATAATCTAGATCTCATCCACGAAAATCAAATATGAATAAAATAACCAATGTCTATGAAACTAGATCTCAATAAGAAGTATCTAAGGATGATAGTTGGATGGAAACAAATCCACTACCAACTTAAATGGAAAAGTAAATACAATATAAGTACAACTCAATCAAATAATATAAGTACCAGCTATCAATCACGGCTCGAAGAGAGACATCCACGAAGCATCTATAACCATCCAACTCTGCTCTCCTGCAAATACACAAGAACAGGTACACCTGGCAGCGGACCAGGTCCTCAGAGGGACATAACAAGATACTTAAACACATGCCAATAAAGTACTAAAATAAATATCCAAAGGGGTCGCCTAACCGTCTAAAGTGAATGCAGTTAAGAACAGCTTTCCCCACAAGTGAGCTATCTGGCTGAAAACTGGGATTTGGCATGGTTCTCTTTTGAAGATCCAGGGGCCCAAAGGCACGTCGTCTTTTGAACGGCGGAGGCCCGCCAATGTATATATATATATATATATATATGGGTCATCACCGCCCGTATCTCCAGTGGAGAATCCGGGTGCACAGGAAAAAGTATAAAGGAGTTCAAATGCGGTACTTGTTGTTCTCCCCACCCCATGCTCTAAGCATGTCACATCCATGACACGATAACACCTCTAATAACTGCCAAGTCTACTAGCATGCAAAGTTTCTAACAGCAGTTATTCCTAACGCATGGCCCATACGTACAGGAGGCCAGACCTGCACGCAAGTCCGTGATCTACATGAGACTCACAACTCGTGTAACAACTGTGTCACGGCCAATGAACCTAATGGTGCTACATGATAATGGGGTAGTCTCATGAACAAGGTCAATGCAATACATAAATAAAAACATATTGAGACGTCACCGTCGCGAGCATTTTATATAATAATTAAAATATATAAACTAAAGATAGAAAATAAAGATGTGTGCAATATATGGAATAAGAATAACAGTACAATGACAGGGTATACTTGCCTGGCAAGGAAGCTGCAATGTACCAATAACCTGCTCCAAAAATTGCGCAGAATAAAGCCAACATCCTATGTACATATAATATAATGCAAATAAATCATTAGTCATTACACTAGTACACCTACAACAATATTTATACTGGACTCGGGGTACACTAGGGGTGGCACTAGTCATCTAACACGGTCAATTACGCGTTGAATTACGCGGGTGTCGGGTCTTTAAGTACTGTACACAATAAGTCAGTCAACTAACACGATCTCGCCAGTACGTCGGTGTACTCAAGGCAGACACCAACATTGTTCTTAGGGTCAACAGGGTCAAGGACAAATACGGGGCAGTCCACGGTGTCCTAGGTCATATAATCTGAATACACCTACTCCTAATTATTTATTAATATATAATTAATTACAATATACACATATACCATATATATCCATTAATTATACATATTCTAAGTTGAATAGTATATACATACTAAGAATATATATAATTATATCAAACTAATTAATATACGCGTACGAATACAAGTTCGTGTACGCAGTACAGGGTTCACCGACTCAGGGTCCGATATCAGCTAGCAATTATAAGAAATACGCATGTCCTAATAATATATACTCAAACACACATACAAAATAAGAAGGTGGGACAGGTTCGAACCTCGGTGTACGCACACGGGATTGCTGGACGACGACGAAGAAAGGTTGACGATGATGGTGAGGACGACAATGCTGATGGTGAGATAATAATGATGACGAAGATGTGAGATGGTGAGATGACGACAATGACGATGATGATGGGATGATGATGTGATAACGAAGATGCGAGGATGATAGTGGTAACGAGGATGGTGAGGTAGACGATGGTGATATGGATGAGGGTGTGATGATGATGATGCTAATGATGATAATGATGGCTGTGGTTATGGAGATGGTGATTCCGACCTGCTGACCGAAGCCCGGCCAGGGGAAGAGGAGATCCGGCTATGGGGGTTGAGCAGGAAGGAAGGGTCGACGACGGGGAGGAGCTGGAGTCGACGAGGAAGATACTCGGAAGATGGCAAGGGTGGTGGTGGTGTTTACTTGATGGTGGTGGGGTTGACACTCCGTCCAGGGTCCGACCGTGGGGAGGAGCTCAGGCCAGGGAATTCCGGCCATGGAGGTGTTCATGGAGAAGGAGATGGTTCAGGGATGACAGGGTATTGTGCTCAGGAGGAGGACGATATTGAGTTGGTCGGAGGTGGGGGTGATGGGTGTAGTTGCTGTTGACTCCGGCGGGGATGAAGGGGTCGGAGTTGGCCGTGTTGTCGGGGTGAACGGAGAAGGAGGGAGATGAACAGGAGAGTGTGGAAAAGCAGCGGCGAGGCTGATTGGAGAACTCGACGGTGGTGGGGGTGTTGGTTCGTGCTGGTGATTGAGGGATGGACAGGAGGTCGAGGTCGGCTCGGGGAGGCTCGGCGTCCCGGTCTCCGGCGTGGTGTAGAGGCGGGGAAGGCTGGGGAAGATCCAGGCGAGATGGCCGGGGTTGATGAGAGCAGTCGGTGCTGGATCCGGCGGGTTGGAGGATGTGATGAGGGTGGCCGGGTATTCTCAGGCGATGTACAGCGGCTTGATGTCGAGGATGGCGGGGACTAGTCAGCTCCGGCATTCTACTGCTCCGACGAGGGGTTAGGCTCCGGTCGGATTCGACAGGAAAGGGAGAGAGGGAAAAGTCGGCTAGGAAGTTAGGTTTAGGGTGGGTTTTAGGTTTTAGGGTGATTTAAGAAAAGGGAAGAAAAAATTCTATTTATACACATGTGGATTTTAGGGTTTGACCTAGGTGAGTTTGACTTTGGTCAATATCTCATTGTGATGGGCCTTGGGCTTGCATGAGGGTGTTTGAGAAGGCTAGAATTTGCATTAATTAAATGCAAGGATAGAATTAATATATAGGGTGATGTGCGCGCGTTGCACATCCCAAAAAATTATGGGGAAAATTATATGAAGGGAAAAATTGAATTTCTTCATGAATTACCCAATGATGGGGACACCTTAATGCATTTTTGCATAATAGCCCCCCAACAATTAGAAAATTGCACAAAGACAAAAATTAAATTTAATTAATTAAATCGAAACGCGCACGATGTTCTAGAATTAATTAGGAGTACATGGGATTAAATCAGGCAGGACACAATTATCAGGGGCGTAGAGGGAACAGTGTAGAGTATTAATAAAATTTGGTTTGCATAAAATGGTCAAGATTGTGTCCTCAATTTTGATTGGGACGCACAAGGGTACAAAATTGAAATTTATTTCGAATTAAGAAATAACGTCCGCGACGTTTATTGTGCGACTAAAATATAGCATCAGGGAGCAATATTATAAGTTACACAAGGGTCAGAATCATAGGCGGACATGTCTAGGATGAGTCGTGAAGTTTCTAGATAGGCAATGGCTAGTGAGGTGCTTCAATTATCGCAGCACGGTAAGGTGCGCTATACGATATAATTATTGCATTATTAAATAAATGCCGTGTTCTAAATTCTAATTGGTTCAACCTAGCCCTAATTTCACTATCTAAGCTAAGTATGCCTAATTTTGGGTGAGGGAGTTTACATCTCCCGCACCCTGCAAGCAATCTGGTGGGTTATCAGTACATGAATGCACTGGTGGGGAGGCTACTCGCTCGCTCGAAAAATCCAAACACGTAATAAAGGTTCCGTGCACAACTATTAAGTTTTCTTTCTAGTTGCCTTAGGATCAGTTTCATGCAAGATTTGAATAGCCTAAATCGTGTGGCAGTGCGCCATGCGATATAAGAGGAAACACGGCGAGACTTACCAACTTACCATTTGTCCTTCCCTGTCCAAGGCAAATCAAGTTAATTCAAGCAGAAACATGTATAAGCATTCAGGAGCAAAGCATATGCAAACACAAGCGTTTCAGTGCGAGATCCCGTTCTGGGCGTACGGGTTACAGGAAATATTAGGTGTATTGCATACGATGATCAAGTGCTCTTTATGCACAAGTATTGTTATGACAAGATCGTTCAGGTGTTCAGTTATTCTCGATGCGATGCAATGACTCGCACGCGGGTAGCCGCTAAGCGAGGATGACTTATCTATATGAACATGAGGTCACTGGCACAACGCCATTAGTGGACGGCGTAGTCTCTTGTCAGAATGGTGCACAAGAAAAATAGGAGGCATTGCACCATATTCTGCTCGAAGCAGGCGACTACTCAGGAGTTTCGTCCGGATCGGATCGGTGCCAGTGCCTCAGCAACCGTCCGCGGAACTATACCTTATTTTCCAAGTTGTCCTATGACCGGGCAAGTCTCTAATCTTCAGGTTTCGGGTCAGGAACAGGAACAAGTTCTAAGCAGGATATATATATATATAGAACAAGTTTCATGGAACGAGTTCAAGTCAGGAGATATATATATATTGAACTTGTTGAGGCAGGATCAGGATTACTCTAAATGTTGAGTATCGGCTCCACGAGCCATTTGATTCAGTGCAGGACAGTATTGCTCAACGAGCAGGGATTCTTGGATCATAGGATTGGTGCAAGTTCCCTGGTTCGAGAATTGCCTTAGTGACCTAACGGTCCCGGATACATTCAGGTTTATTCATGCACGGAACGACTAATAGGTAGTCTTCCGAAGAGAACCTAAATGAATGCATGACAAGCAAAGTGTTTCACGGTCTGGGCATAGTTATACAACAAGCAATGAAATAGGCAATACATCAAAACAGGCAAGCATGCACTTGTATAACTTAAGCATTCAAGTTCGCTCGGGCCCGAAGGTAAGGCGAGCGAAACCGTACGGGGCCTTTCCGAGCGAAGTTATCTAGGGTTGTGCAGTATTAGGGAGTGAACAGTGCACTACTGAATATATACAAATCGTTCTACTCGAGGCATAGTGGGTCTGGTTGCACAAGGCAAGGGTAGCATGCGAGGGTCTGAACATATAAACAATATTTCATTTCCATGTTCTAGCATAAGCAATACAAGTTGGGATTATTCCCTTAGCTAGGTGCATTGTATTCTTATTAGCATGCAGGGGGTGATTCGCCTAGCGACTAGCACGTATCATTCCGTATTTTATGTGTGCTGGCTAAGCAAAGACAAGTTCACCGTAGCCACCCACCTTAGCGATGTTCCGCCTCGGTCGAGTGATACTGCGAGCGAGCCTCTGAAAGCCTAAGCCGAACTCCTGTAGGGACCAAGTCTGGATATCCTTGCCTCAAACGAGTATTCTCGCCTAAGCAGGACGGGTCGAGACGTTTGCACTTTTGTCGTTTGAATCGGTAGTCCGCTTGAGCGGAACGGGGTATTACATATCGTGTCTTCATTCTCTATAAGTATGATGTATCGTGCATCTATCCTTGGACCATTAACGACCTGCACGCGGTGCGTCGTGCATTCGTTACTTGCCATAAATTCTATGACTCGCATGCGAATTGCCGCTACCGGGCCAAAATTAATTTATATAAAGAGGTCATTGGCACCACAAGCCATTATGGACAATAGCTGCAGTAAGATGGTAGTCTTTGTAGTCGCGAGTAGCGAGCTACTCTACAAGTCCCGAACTTACCCGTGTTAGTTCTTCTAGTACAGCTATCCGGCTAGCATGTATCGTTCAATTGTTAAGTGTGAAGGCCAAGCAAAGACAGGTTCATCGGAGCCACCAACCTGAACAAGGACTCGCCCTGGCCTAGCGGGACTCCGAGCGAACCGCTGGAAACTCCAAGTCCAAGTGCCATTGCGCCGATTTGAATCTGCTTGCTGAGCTGAGCTGAGCGGAGCGGAGCGGACTATTACAGAATGGATGGGACAGTAGCTCTTGAATGGCTTGCCTCAGAGGTCCGCATTGCCAGCAAAAGAAACCGAGCTCTACGACATGAACGCTGTTGAGTGCAGCGGGACATCGACAAAGCAACTAGGGCGATACCGATATTTCGGGGTGGTGGTCCTCTTCACGGAGAAGTTGGTGAGGCCTTCGGGACGTACGTGAAGCAACCAGGGCAGGGAGATCGTTGTGTGCGAGGGGGGTTGGCAAACGCAAAGGATGCGATTCGTCGGATTGACTTGTATATAGGTAGGGCTAGGTGATGGGTTCTTAGTATGGAGCTCTATTTGGAGAGGAGAAGAAAGAGAGTAGGGAGGCTTTGGTTGGCAGAGGAAGAGGACAATCGTCGAGGAATGGCTTGGGTTCTCTGCTGAGTTGGCCAAGGAACAGAAAGGTTTAGAGAGGGAGATGGCAAGGAGAGAATAGGGGGTGGTGTAGGCCTTGCATGGTGAAAAGAAGGTTAGGTTTATATATAAAGTAGGGAGGGAGAGTTGGTAATAATGAAAAATTAACATAGAGAGTTATGATGATTTCCTTCTTCCTTCTCATGCATGAAGAATCCGAAATAGACGAGTTGTCGCTATTCTTCTCCCTTTCTTGAAAACACTCATGTCAAGGGTGTTTTGGACAGAAAACATGAGGGAAAAATTTTGTTCTCTTAAAAAAAAAAATCTAAAACACCCTTAGTAGGTGCTTTTTGAGCCAATTATTTCTAAAAAAATTATCTTCAGGAAAAAATAAGGACATTTTGGACTTAATATTATTTAAAATCTGAACAGAACTTAAAACGTCCTTACTAAGGGCAGTTTTATTGCTTTTTTATAAATAATCCAAACTATTTTCTTTCTTCATAATATTCTCAAACATTAATGCTCTATATGAATATCTCTGATTTAAATTTAAAAATATAACTTCTACCCACCTTAAAATCCACCAATCTTTCAGATACACAAGATTATACCTTTAAGGAAAAATTTCTCAAATCATTCAATAGTCTTCATAAATTCTCAAAAAAATTAATGTGTTCATAACTTAAATTATATTATCTCTAGTACATCCTTAATTGTCAAAGTAATCCACCTAATAATGTAATTGACTTATGTGGTATATACCTAATAATAGTTATTTTTTCTAACTTGTCACGCCCCAGTCCCAAAATACGTAGGACCAGGAATACGTGACACGCCAGCTACGCATTCGACCAGACTCTGGTCTGACTCGAATACGTATAAGCTGTAATATAAAAGGGCACTATCTAGATATCACATAAATGTAAACCTCTATGTCTCAATCCACAATATACAATAGTATACAAGAAAGAGCTATATGTGCTAGAGTCGGCCGCCCAATAACACACTAACTCGAATAGACTCGAAAAGAAGTATGAGTCTATAAATACTAGGCTACAACAGCAGATGAATAATCAATATACAATATCCATAATGCCAGTAGATAAGATGTGAGTACCTGGTACCATGCTCGCAAGACATGCGACTCCAACAACAACTCCAAATGCTCCGTAATCATCTATGCTACAAAACTGGCAGGGAACCAGGTCCTCAGAGGGACGTAACAAGGTACAGAAATACAACATGCCAAGTAAACAGAAAGTACAAGTGCATGACAGGGTACTCTATCATAACCAAACAAGTGTGACACAGTTTAAAGATAATGTTCGACGCGTGGGCTGTCCAAAATAAAATCGTAGCTCCGAACACAGAGACACACGGGGCGTACCGTAGCTCCGAGCACAGAGACACACGGGTGTTACACTACTCTAGAATACAGGATCACTACATATACATATATAAGCGCGTGTAGAGTAGCCCAAATGTCTAGTAACTGTCTTCCCTTTCCCAAGCGGTCAACGATGGTGCGCTGAACCTGAACCTCTTTCTAACAGTCTCGACTCACGGAAGTAACTCAACAAACGCGACCCTAAGGTCGTCCCAGTCTCTGGTCATGATGTCAGTATCAGGATACAGGAATCTGGCACGATCACAGTGTATGAGTGTGTCCTGGGGTATCGATGTACTCAGGTACGTGCATCGAGGTACTACAAAGCATCTAACAATTATTCTAAGACGTTACGACGAACATCAGCACCCGGTTGTGATCCGGACGCGAGGTATCGAACGTCAACATAAATACGTGCATAATGTACATAAAAAACAACAAGTATCTGTAATCTGAAATACAGGGTGGCAAGGTACACTTGCCTGCGTCCTGCTGTGAGGACGGGGATCCGGTACAACGTCCAAGTCCGCGGGTCCCACAGTACCTAGAGAAGAGGTACAAACTACATCAATAAACTATCATGCGGCAAACAGGGATGTGACATACGTCAATACATATGCTCAGACTCGGCTACACTCACAGGGACAAGACGTTAGAGGGTTGACCAAGGTTGACCACTAGAGGGGTGACCAAGGTTGACCACTGGTACGTTACATCAAATCAAACTAGTCCTCTGTATAATATCATCAACCAAATCCTCAAACCTTCTATATTCATCACAAGGTTCAGTAGTTCAGGTATGTGAAATCCTCAAATTCTTTCTGGTATCCCCAGACATTATCCTGCACGTTTAATTTTCATCCTCGAAATAAATAATCACCAATTATCTAAACCCTCAATTATAGATACAGTCCACAAATTATTTGAGCACCGCTCCCCAATAATATTATTAATATATCTCAGTCCTCAATCACTGACTATTGGTTTGATTTTTTACACTATTGCACAATCAATCTCCTGCCCCTCAATGTCCATCAATGTTTTAATATCATAACATTATTTCACAACCATTTAACTCTACTCATCTGCATTAATCACTTTCCTAAAATGAATAATTAACTCTTTAAGAAATCTCTTAAGACATTTTACCCTAAACTCGTTATATTTAATATTTTAATCATCAAGCAGACATTCCTTCCCATCAAACTATAAAATTCATTGCATTCACTTACCCTTGATTTCATGTAATAACCCTAACATCTCTACTTAACATTTAACCATAAATTTCTCGTTAAACTTACGAAATAAATCCTATAATCCCACATATGTATAGTTCACAAATGTATGCATTTGTATTCCTCACTGACTTTGTCACTAGTAATCCAATCCTCGAGATGATTAATAACTTAACGATATCATCACCCCTCTACCGTAAATTGCCTGCTCGTCAAATAATTAAATTGTATTTAAAAACTTGTAATAAAATCCTAAAACTCACATAGCATATTGCAATCCGGGGTTAACCAAACTTCGTTATCGCCTTGAGGCTCTCGACGACGCTGGGACGACCTCGTGCTCGAGCCCCGAGTACTCTCCCAAGTTGTTCTCCCGGGTCACGACGATGTCCACGCTCTCGTGCCTCGTTCGGAGCCCTTCCAAGTTAAAACAGTGGTCGAGCGACGCGTAAAGGTCGAGCCCCCTTCCTGAGTTGTACGCTGAGGGAGCTGACCCCTCCGCCGATGGGGGTGGCGGTAATGACGGATGTGGCGGTGGGAAGAGCCGCTGGCCGGAGCAGGGGCTCGAGGTGTTCGTGAGGCAGTCGACGGTGGCCACGGTTGAAGGAGCCGCGATCGACGATAGGGAGGTGGCTGCTTGGCCGGAGCAGCCGACAGCAGATGGGGAACGACAGCAGCAGCCGGATGGGGGGCTGCACGGCCGCTGCGGGTGGTTTTCGGCCGGAGACAGTCGAGTGCAGGCTCGAGGAAACTGTCGAGGAAGAACAGCCACGCTGGAGCAGTGGAAGTGGGTGGCCGACTCGCCATGGCAGTAGCTCGGGGGCAGAGGAAACTCGCCGCTCACCGGAGCTCGGGGGACTCAGAGGGTGTGGCCGGAGGGAGACTGGCCGGGGCAGTTCTCGGGTGGAGTTCTCCATAGAAGAAGAATGGAAGAAGAAGAAGAAGAAAAAAGAAAGAGAAGAATAGGTTCGGCTGAAGAAAAAATTGATGAGTGAGGAGAGAGGGAGGGGGTGGGGTTTCCCAAATGTAGGGATTAGGGCTTGCTTGGGATATGGGCTTGATGAGACATTAAATAGGGGATTTTTGTGGAGATTGGATGGTGAGGATTTACCCCTTTCAAACGTGTGGTGTAGATAACATATGAAGAAATTTATTCTTCATCCAAAAGAGAGGGAGGGGGAGGCTTGACTTGGTCAAAGGATGGTAGGCTCTCCATTTGGTCATGGCCAATGGGGTGAGGACACCCAAAATCAATAAATTGTAACTTAGTCCCTTAAATTCGGGAAATTGCACGAACACATAAAAAGATACAAAATTTGTGGAGAAAAATGCGTTTGATGTTTTGCATGGTGTGGGGGTGTTGTGCGTGAGGCACGGGTTTAATTTAATGGCCATCGGGATTAATTTGGGGATTAAAATAGGATTAGGCAAAATCGGTATCCTCGATTAAAATAGATTTAAAGTGTCCTGCACTTTTAAATTAAATGGGGGAACTTGGGGTCAAAATCCGGAAATGACGCAATGGTCAAAAATGGTGGGGGCTTGGAGTCAGTCTTGGACCCTTTAGTTGGTCCGGCTCTACGGGTTAAGTTGGTATCTCAAAATTGAGGGTAACGACACAGGTGTCTGATACGGAATTTAATTATGGGATTTCGGTTACAAAAAATTGTGCAATTAATTTAGGGCACAAGGAATATGATTTTTAGAGACAGAAAAGTCCAGCGCCTAATTTGGCGGGTCAAGTTAGAAGTAAAATAATCCGATGGAAATTATGGGCTGATATTGGGCTCCGAATAATTTAGCAATGATAGGGCGCGCCAAGGGTTTTAATTAAATGAATTAAAAATACCAGACAAACTTAACTCCACTCTAAACCTCAACATCTGCTGCTGAATCCAAAATTTTCCAAATCTAACCCTGGCTATCTACAGAATAAATCGAGGGAGTTTACATTTTCCTCCAAGCACGAAGTTCGTCCCTCCAGAATAGGGAGAAACGAGAAATAAGAATATGAGATGTCAAATGAAAGGGAAGACCAAGTGCATATATAGAGTCCAACGACAATAATGGAGTTCAAAAAAATTTGTCAAGCAGTTGGGGATTGAGATTCATTTTAATCTTATCGCATGCTCACTCGGTATAGTAACGTAACCGAGATGATATGCCCTGAACTATATTAGCTACCACAAAACTATGTTACATCATAGTCCCAAATTACATAGGACCAGGATACGTGGCAATGTCCAGCAATATATTAAGCAGAGTCCAGCCCAACTCTAATACATATATGTTATCTATAAAGGACTCAAGTCCAAGAATTTATAACCAAATTAACAAGGGCAAACTATATCTTATCCACGATAAATAAATATCAATTAAGTAAATAAATAAATGATGAATGTAAATATGCATAGTTCAAGTTCATCAAGAATTCAAAAGACAACTGGTGGAGACAAATCCAGTACTAGTAGATGGAAAGATAAAGATAAGAATACATAAAAATATCTAAGTCCAAGGTAGAATAAGCTTAAGCATTATTGGATCCATCAACTGTTGTCATACCCTCGTCTGGTCCAGGTCCATAAATCTGAGGGTAATACTTATCTGCTAAATCAGAAGAAAAGTCCAGGTCCTCAAGGGACATAGCAAGATACATAACATGTCGAAATGTTATAGTAAATAAACATGCAACATAGAAGACAAGGAATATCATAAGCGATAACGAACCTGTCACGTCCCAGAACCAGAATACTGGAGAGCAAAGGCAGACAAAGCCAGCTACGTATACCAGAGTACAGTATACCCAGAGATACGGTCACGACTGTCTGGACATGTGAGGGTTTACTCTACAATCCATAAGCCAATCTTGGGTCAAGAATCCTAGGTGTCTAAATCTCAAGTAAGCAATAAGTTACAAGTTGTATGATCACCAAACATATAATAGTTAGGCATCCAAACTATACATATACAGATGATCATAAAGCTAGTTACAAAATGAAGAACTAGCAAGAGTACCATGTTACATGATCAGTTCTAGCTATAGTCTAGAATATTCTTTACATGTAGGCCCGCAAGCTAGAATGTAAAGTCCCAAAACATGAGCTAAATACGTGCTCGGTGGCTATATGCCTTAAAAGAATAATGTACAAGATCAGGTAGGTGATGAAGAAGAAATATACTCATGTCCTCGGGTGCTCCTCGTGTTCACCATCTTAAGGAGGAAAGTACAGGAGATCCTGCGGTTCTACTCCAAAATTTGGCCATATAAAACCAGTGGGGTCAGGCCCTAAAACATCAAGTACCACAAGGGAGCTAAACCTAGAAACTAAAACTAGCATACAGATGAATCAATAAAAATAGTATAAGGAACAATTAAATAAGTGCAGGATATAAAATAACAGTTAAACATACTCTGGAGTATTAAACAGGGATATCAGGAGTCAGGCTTCAATTATTATTCTCGGTATTAGTTATTGAAAATAAATCAGGACGGGACTAGACTAGACTGAAAATCAAGCAATCACGGCCAATCATGCCCTATGGCTTGCTATCATTAGTTAATAGGGTTATCACAGTCCTAGTTACTAACATATGCAGTTTGAGATTACTCACAGCCATATGTCCTGTGGACCATCTGGGTTATCCAAACGAACATGTACATAGTATAGATTTATCAAGTATAATTATTTTATATCTTTTCTGGTACTGCAACACTCGATGGTGCATTAAAAATGTGCCCCTCACGACGGAGAGCTCCAAATCCATCAGGTGTCGCTAGGATACCAGGATTGCATGTAGACAGGAAATTATCTAGATGCTTTCGAGATTATTATTCTAGTTATTAGCCTGGACAATTATCAAGGATTCCCGACCGTAGTGCTCAGAAATCTGTCTTAGACATGATGCAAGATAGGACAATAACTTGACGAGTACGATCAAAATCAACCACGAGGATATAAGTCATGCAGTACAAGTGCGACTAATATCCTTGATCATGACAGTTACAGATATTCTCAAGTCAGGAGTGTGCTACATCGAGCCACTATCATTATTATCAGGATCAGGAGTATCAGGATGGTGCGCTACGTCAAGCCACTATCAAGATTATCAGGATCAGGAGTATTAGGGTTATCAGTACAGTACAATATCATGATTATCAGTACAGGGTAAGGATTATCAGTATTATCAATTCTATGTCAAGATTCAGGAGTTCATTTATAATATATAATCACTAGATCATGTCAGAAAATCAAGATCAATATCAAGAACATCAGGTTCAGGAAATAACCATGATTAACTAAAATAACGAGATAAAGGAGAACTAGAGAATCATTAAGAGTTAAGCATATTAAAAAGAATACTGACATGTAGGCGCATAAATTAAAAATTCAGGATTGATGCATAAAATCAGGCAAGAAAATAACATCCGCGTACAATGGGTCAAAAACCACCATTGGTGCAAAAATAGGTATTGGCGCACAAATGGCCAAAATGGGTATTGGCGCAGAAACGACCAAAACAGTTTTGGCGCACAAATTACTAGTTCAGGCAGTTCTTGTGCACTTTGATAAAAAAAGTGCTCTGACCAAAAGGTGGCGCACAATCATAATAAAGCGCACTACTATGATCTTGGCGCATAATGCCAAAAGTGCGCGAGCCGGAAGCTTGGCGCATAAATCTATCATTAGTGCACAAATAAAAGTACCCAAGCTAAAACTTCAGCACACTTTCATCAAGTATACCAGTAGTGAAGGTTGGCGCACAAACAAGCGCAGGAAGGTCTACTAAAAGAAAAAACACAAGTCTCGAATTATGGCACAATAGTCGAGACAATACTGCAACTGAAAACATAATTCTCGAGAATGGTTAGAAGTCATTGCTTAGTCATTAAGTAATACGAAAGGCTAAAAAGTGCACCATCTATGGAGAATGCCACATAGTGCGCCACACAGTAGAGTGCGCCATTCTCCAGAAGGGACAGTGCGCCGATAAGAAATTTTACCAAAGTGTGCCAACTCTACAATATCTACAAATTGCGCCAACATGGCTATTTAAGTGGCGTATATTCTTGATGATTTGCAGACCCATTCAAAAGTGCGCCAAGTAGGATTGGCGTACTTTTGAAGGAATTTTCATAGTACAAAGCGTACGTAGGAGTAGAGAAGTGCGCCCAGAGTACTCAACATATCTTGGCATACTTTCTTAGAAAATTTTAAAACATGCACAAGTGCGCTCACTGGAACTTCGCTTATGCGGCAATGGTTCCCAGCGTACTTTTTGTATATATTTTTAGGCCAACTTTGCATTCTCCGACTTGCTGTTCTTGGGTTCCATAAGTAACAATACAAGGAAATCAAAATTATCAAGAAGACAAGATCTAAGTATTAAGCAAATGAAACCTATCAAGTGATTAAATAAGTTATACTGAGAATCAAAACAAGATCTATGGTTGTTCCTTCAGTTGGCAAGATGTACTTGCCTTCGGTCAAGTTCTAGCCTAATACTACCAAGGTTACCCAGGTTCAAGGCCAAGCTCGGCTGCACTCAGTGAAGGATGAAGAAGTGAAGAAGGAAAGAGAAATAAAAAAAAGTGAAGGAAAGAGAAATGTTTGCTTATATAGGCAAATGGTTGATTGTAGGCCATTAGATCATAATCTATGCCTCTCATCCGGGTTTATCACAGTCACCCTCCAAGAAAATAAGGGACCAACGATCCAAACCATGCAACAAGGGAAACTTACAAAAATAACCTAGACAATGCATGAATGGCATAAGACAAGATATAAGCAATTAAATAATAAGCAAGTTATACATGTATAATATCCTTATACCGGGTACGAATACTAGAATAGTGAGATGAGTCTCATAACTCTCTCCTCCTTAGAAAATTTTGTCCTCAAATTTTCAATAAGGCACGGGATCTAACAAAACTCAGGGGATGTCACGCCCCGATTTCGTAAAATCGATAGTCGTCCCCTGGGCGTGACACCGTGCGTACCTAGATTGTACAACGCACAAGGCTAAGGTATTTTATATAACAAGCACATATTCAGAGTACGCGGATAATTAAACAAAATATTGAAATATGGAAAAGTTCTATTTATTGATAATAAACATCTTTATACAAACTCTTGAACAAGTCGGATAACTGCCGTACGGGCTTACAAAAGTGGATGCAAAGTGAGATAATCGTTCTATACATTACATCATTTTACTAAAACTTCAAAGCTATAGACACCTTCGGATGAAGCTATCGCCTTCCCACGAGCTACATAAGTTATGTCCACGAGCTCCTGGAACTTCAAAAAGCTTCTTCTAAGGCACGATCAGGACGTGCTGGTAGGTGGACTAGATTGGAAAGTCACTTTAGCTTTTTGCAGGATCTTCTTGGTACAGGGAACCTGTTGCAACGAGGGTCACTACAATAAAATACACTGGTGAAAGTAAGCTAACCCAACTATACCAATCAACACGTTGTTTATATGAATCATGCAAGTTATTATATGGTCTTTCTATCTTACCTTAGTTTATTTTACAAGCAAGCATTAGATATGAAAGTTTACTGAAATAAATATGCCACCGTTCGATGACTTTTACCTGCCCATCAAAACCACCTGCACAATACTTACCATGACCTTCCCTGATTCACGAAGACATAGTTAGCTTGTACAGTTTAAATATATAAGGAGATCACTGGCATGATGCCATAATGGATGAGTTATAGTACAAGGATGAAATTATATGCAATACAAGGAACATGGATATTACAGGTTATTCCTTCCGAAATAGACCACTATCAGGGAGTTCCGTCCGAATCGGATCGGTGCCAGTGTCCCAACGACTGTCCGCAGGAACTAAAACCTTGTGCACAAGTTGGCCGTGACCAAACAAAGTCTATATTAGGCTATCATGGGGGCAATTCATGTCAACACAAGCACGAGATAAGTAATATGGCATGATCTGACTGGCATAGTCTTCCTGATTATTTATCTCATAGTAAATAATCTGTATATCATAATAATAGAATAATACTGTTCTAACTATACTTGATGCATGATGAAAGAACATTCCAAGTGAACTAACATGCATCAAGGTAACCGTTCATGAGTTGATTGACAAGCATTAAGTAATCCAAGTCTAGTCTATTTTATCTTGACATCTTTTAGTTATTGTGGTATCGTTTGATTAGAACAATCAAGAAGGCAAGATTTTAGATGTGAAGACTTAGAAGAAGAGTCAACTAAATCGAATTATAGCCACTCACAAGTTGGTTGGAGAGAGGAAAGGAAAGAGGTGCTTCAAGACTCCGCTCGCACGACGTCTACTGCACGATCACCTGCATTGCCATGAACAGATGATCAATACCTCTTCTACTCTTTCCAAGCTCGAAATAAAATGCAGTTCAATGAACGAAAGCAATAAAATCCATCAAAATCATTCAAGAAAACTAAATCCAAAAACTAACTCAAAATCATGAAAGCAACAAGGCGACAACGAAAACTAAGCAAAAAAACTTGCAGCAGAGAGGTCCCTCTTGACTCTGCCGCTAAGTCCATCCTTGGGGCACGGTCCACTGAATATGGAAATCGATTACGAAAAAACAAACCCATAACGAGAAAAAGATCTTGTTTCAATATATCTAGATTGAACGATACCGATAGTATTTCTTAGCCGCGTTCCCCGTAAAGGGGGAATGGGTCACCACATCCGAACCAACTAATAGGAAGTTTCGTCTACGAAACATAGGAATATAAACCTACCACTATAAAATAATGAAGGAAACTTTTCCTTCATCTCAGACTCAAGCTCCCAGGTCTATTCTTTGACCGAATGATTTCTCCAAAGCATGCGCACGAGAGGAACCGAACGACTTCGAAGCAGCTTTTTCATGTGATCCAAGATCCGCACAGGGTGTTCAACACACGTAAAGTCCGCTCTAAACCCCCTAATTTTTTAGATTAAAATTTGTATTTAATTATTGGTAATTATTGTGATTAAGAGATAATTTTCATTAATTTTAGTTAACTAGAATAATATAATATTTATGGATAAATATTTATGTGTATGTAATTAATTACTAATATTGTACAAAAATATATTTTTGGGTGTACAACTATTATTAGTGTATTGTAGATTATTTTTGGAAATTATTTGGGGTAAGAACCTATGACCATATATATATATATATATATATATATATATATATATATATATATATATATATTATTAATTATTAAATCCTAAAACCAGATACCCAAACCCTAAACCCATATAATCGTACCCAAACCCGAACCAACTCACACCCGTAACCCACCCTAGCTACAATAACCCGTACCCCTTTCTCTCTCTGGAAACTCCCGTAGCCCCGACCCCTTCCTCTCCCTGAAAATTGCCCCCGATCGCTCCCTTCCTCTCCCCGAAACCGCCTGTGACCCCCTCTCTTCCTCTCCCTGAAACTCCCTCTCCTTCACCCTATATATGGACCACCCCCTCAGTATCTCCTCTACCTTCAGCTGACCGTAGACCGTCGACCGTCCAGACACACCGCCACCATCACCTTCACCCTGACCACCGCCGACCCAAATGACCCCCGACCTCCGACAAGTGGTCGAAGACCCTGTGCATCACTCGTGGATACCTCGCCTCAGCCACCGGTGACTGCCACCAGCCGCCGTGCCGTCCACGACCACGTGAATGCATCAGTAGCAGTAGCAACAGTACCACTTCGCAGTACGATCTCTATGTCGCCATGTAACTATTTTTTGATCCGTCTTCTCTGGTACATTCACAACATAACCTAGTTTTAATCCCTTTTAACACTTTCTTTCAATTCGATGTATGCTATGATTTATTTATTGCTGAAATTCGTCAAAAACTTAATTTTTTTAAATCCAAAATTTCTTGATACGGGGTACGTCCCGCTAAATAAGACAACTTCATCGTGTATAAATTATACCGAAAGGTGCGTATCTTCAATGCGAACGTGTTGGATTTTGCAAAACTTGATTTGAATGTGCGTGTATACCGAAATTAACACGTATCTCTCGTAAAATACCGTATTGACCTGTTCTCACATTGTCATAATTTTGTGTATGCTTGTTATTTTGCAACAAAACTTATGCCATCAGATTTACAGTGTTACGCTGGTCATGTGACCCAAGTTTGATTCGATTCTAAGAACGTTGACAAAACACCGTTTCACAGTCCCCATGGTTCCACTTGACGGGCGATTTCGTGACCGACTCATCAGAATCCAGTTCTAAATATTCCATTGGGTTCATATCATCGTTCTAGACTCGTAAACATTAAGTTTGCTAAATTTGGAGAATTTTATCTTTGGCACATCTTTCGGTACGAAGTGAGCCACATGTGGACCCTGCTTTGATCCAAAACTGTCAATTCTGCCCCTGGGTCTAAATTGGACTTATGGATAGTCAATCCTAGATATTTCAAGTATTCTGAGAGCAATGGTGATGCTTGTTTCAGCATCCAGAGGTGTACTTGGGGATTCCACTATGACAAAAGCAACTAACGGAGTTCAGAGCCCAGGCAAGTGTATCTTGCCAAACCTGTAGATATCATGTTATATTATTTGTTGTATTCTTTTATATATATACTTCTGTGTTGTTTCTGTTCAACCTAGGATCGTGAGATATTGCTTAGCGTTCGAACAAGATTCGATTGTCGACGCCGTACGCGAAGTCGTGTAACGTTATTTAGAGAGTTGATTCTACGATCCTATTTTTACGTGCTTGCTTTACCAAGTACATTATACCATAGGACACTTGACACTTTTTCATGTGGCATGATCTTTCTTGAGTTATTCATGGTAATTTTGTATAGGCTTACAGGATTCGTGATATAAGACTTGCATATATAGAGATATCATTATGACTCATTGTACTAGCTAGAGGTCATGATCTTGCATGTTATGGACATGAGACATCATGAAAATGAGACATGAGGTTACATTGGGTGGGGAAAGACACATAGTGTCACGCCCCAGTCCCAAAAATATGTAGGACCAGGACACGTAAGCATGCCAGCCGTATGGATATGGTAACTCCAATATATGGAAACCAAATCCACACGTACACTGTAATATGAATACTAAATCCATAAGTGGTATAAACATATGTCACAAGTCACAGGGTATAATCTAAATCTCATCCACGAAAATCAAATATAAATAAATAACCAATATCTATGAATCTAGATCTCAATAAGAAGTATCTAAAGATGATAGTTGGATGGAAACAAATCTACTACCAACTCGAATATAAGAAAAAATACAATATAAGTACAACACAACCAACACCATCTAAGAATACCAGCTAACAATCACGGCTCGAAGAGAAGACATCCTCGAAACATATATAACCATCCGAATCTGCCCTTCTGCGAATACTCAAGAATAGATACACCTGGAAGGGCCAGGTCCTCAGAGGGACATAACAAGATACATAAAAGCATGCCAATGAAGTACTAAAATAAATATCCAATGGTCGCCTAACCGTCTAAGTGAATGTAGTTAAGAACAACTTTCCCCACAAGTGAGCTATCTGGCTGAAAACTGGGATTTGGCATGGTTCTCTATTGGAGATCCAGGGGCCTAAAAGGCACATCGTCTTTTGAACGTCGGTGGCCCGCCTGATAGTACATAATATATAGTGGTCATCACCACCCGTATCTCCGGCGAAGAATTCGTGCGCACAGGAGAAAAGTGCAAATAAGCTCAAATGCGTTACTTGTTGTTCTTCCTACCCCATGCTCTAAGCATGTCACATCCATGACACAATTTGGTTCATAGCCTATTCTTAGTACCCTAGCCTAATCCTTCAACCAAACAAGGACAAGGATGGGACCACCGTACTATAATAAGCTATGTCCATGGACCTCTAATAACTGCTAAGTCTTCTAGCATATAAAGTTTCTAACAGCAGTTATTCCTAACGCACGGCCCATACGTACAGGAGACCAAACCCTACATGCAAGTCCGTGATCTACATGAGACTCACAACTCGTGTAACAACTGTGTCACGACCAATGAACCTAATGATACTACATGATAATGGGGTAGTCTCATAGACATGGTCAATGCAAATACATAAATAAAAATATATCACGACGACACCGTCGCGCACATTTTATATAACAGTTAAAATATATGAACTAAAGACAGAAAATAAAGATGCATGCAACATATGGAATATGAATAACAGTACAATGGCAAGGTATACTTGCCTGACAAGGAAGCTGCAATATACCAATAACCTGCTCCAGAAGTCGCGAAGAACAAATCCAATATCCTATGTACATATAATATAATATAATAAAATCATTAGTCATTACACTAGCACATACACAACCATATTTATACGGGACTCAAGGGTACACTAGGGGTGGCACTAGTCATCTAACACGGTAAATTGCGCGACTACTTACGCGGGTGTCCTATATTAAATATTGTATCACAGCCAGTCAGTCAAAATAACATGTATCTAGGACAGTACATAAATGTACACAAGACAGTCATCTAGCATGTTCTTAAGGTCAACATGGTCAAGGTAAGTACGGGACAGTCTACGGTGTCCTAGGGTCGTACAGTCTGAATACACATACTCCTAATTATTATTAGCATATAATTAATTACAATATACATATATACCATATATATATATCATCCAATAATTATATGTATACCAAGTTGAATAGTATACATATACTAAATATATATAAATATATCAAACTGAATAATATAAGCGTACGAGTATGAGTTCGTGTACGTAGAACTGGGTTCACCGACTCAGGGTCCGATATAAGTTAGCAGTCATAAGCAATACGCATATCCTAATGGCACACACACGAACATACATAAAAGAAGAAGACAGACAGGTTCATACCTCGGAGTACGTGTACGGGTATGATGGTGAGGTTGACGACGATAATGACGATGGTGACGACTATAACGACGATGATGAGATGACGATGATGCGATGATAATGTTGGGATGATGGTGGGATGACGATGAGGTGATGATTACGATAATGATAAGATGACGATGATGCGATGATGATGATGATGGGATGATGGTGAGATAACGATGAGGTGATGATTACGATGATGATAAGATGACGATGATGCGATGATGATGATGGGATGATGGTGAGATAACGATGAGGTGATGATGATGATGATGATGATGATGTTGATTATTTGAGGCTCGTCGGAATCCAGCCAGTGGAGGGATGTCCGGCCAGAGGGAGGAGAAGAGGAGGAGCGCAGGGCGAGGTCGAAGAGAAGGGGAGGAGGACCGTGGTGGTGATGGTTGGTGGACAGGGTGGTGATAATGCTAATAATGGTGGTGATTACTGTTGAACTCCGACCAGTGGGGGGTCCGGCCAGGAGGAGGAGAAGAACAGGGAGCAGGGGCTGATGTCAGGAGGAGAGGAGGAGGAAGAGGAAGTCGTGTGGAGGAGTTTCACTGGAGACGGGGTGCTCGGGCGGACGGACTGGTGGTGTGGGTGCTGGAGGTCGAAAAGAAGAGAGACGAGGATAGCGGTGGTGGTCGTGATGACGGTGGCATTGCTGGTGGCGAGGTGGTCGAGGATGGAAGAGGGTGGCTGACTGGAATGGTGATGGGGTCGGCAGTGTCACAGAGGGGTCCGGTCGGCTGCTCCGGAGATCGGGGCTGCGAGCAGCTCCGGCGGGGAGGACTCGACGAAGGGATGGAGGGTCGTGGAAGAAGAAGGGATGGTTGTGGCAGGTGGTGCTCCACGGCGCAGGGGGTGGCGGTGTTGCAGTCGTACAGCAAGGGGAGCCTGCCGTCGATGGAAGTCATCGATGGTGGTGGGACGAGGTCGACGGAGTCGGGCCTGGGCTCCGGAGATGTCTCGAGGAAGTGGTGGTTTAGATGATGATGGCAACTCGAGGAGAAGAAGATGATGACGATGGTGGGGTGGTTTGTGTTGTCGGGGTCGACCAGGTGGTGGTGGTTACTCCGGCCAGGGGTGTCCGGCGAGGAAGAATCGGGAGGAGGAAGAAGGGTGAATAGTGTAGGGATGGGTGGTCGGCTGAGTTAGAGTTAGGTTTAGATGTAATTTAGAAAATAAGAAAAAGGGAAGAAAAGTTGCTTATATACACATAAAATTGGGTTTGTGGGTTTGACCTAGGACAATGTGGGCTTGGTCAACTCTCCTTGTAGTAGGTCTTAGGCTTGCATGAGGATGCCGGGGCTATAATTTACATGGTTTAAAATACAAGGATGGGGTTTAAATGAGGGATCGATGCTGTGCATTTTGCACATTCCGAAAATTATAGAAAAAATTTATATGAAGGGAAAAATAGATTTCTTCATGAATTGTCCAATGGTGGGGATACCTTAATATGCTTTTGCATAAAAGCCCCCTAACAATTGAAAGAATTTCACAAGGATGAAAATTAGATTTAATTAATTAAATCGAATGCACACGAAATTCTAGAATTAATTAGAAGTACATGAGAATAAAATTAGATAGGACACAAGTGTCAGGGACGTAGAGGTACAGTGTAGAATATTAATAAAATTTGGGTTGCACAAAAAGGTCAAGATTGTGTCTCCAATTTCGATTGGGACGCACAAGGGTACAAGGTCATAATTTATTTAGAATTATAATAATGCCGTCCGCGACGTTTATTGTGCAACTAAAATTTAGCACAAGAGAGCATATTATAAGTTACACAAGGGTCAGAATAGTAGGCGGGCATGTCTAGGATGAGGTTGTGAAATTTGTAGATAGGCAATGGCTAGTGAAGTGCTCCAATTATCGAAGCAACGGTAAGGTGCGCTACATGATAGAAATTATTGTATACTTAAATAAATACCGTGTTCTAATTCTAATTGGTTCAAACTAACCCTAGTTTTACTATCTAAGCAAAGTAGGCCTAATTTTGGGTGAGGGGGTTTACACATAGGCTACAGGATGATTATATATATACCATACTACTGGAATACATGATACTGCTTGCTTTGGCACTTATACTGGAGTCGTGATACTACTTGCTGCTATGGGCTCCCTGATACTGAGTCTGTAGTGGTCTCAGCCTGAGTACTAGTGATGCTCTCATTTGTATTTCACATAGCTGGTTACATAGCTTAACCTGATGATCTATTTTTATTTACTCATTTGATTTGGCTTGAGTGTTTCTTGTACCTTTCTATGTCCCCTGAGGACCTAAATCTGAATTATGTTCCCAGGTACAGCAGAGGAGGATTACCCCGAGATATACGGGACATGAGCTGATGTGCTAGAGAATTTTTCCTGAGTATTCAGTTACTTACTCAGTTCTCTATGCTTATTGTTATTTTATATCTGGACTTGTGGATATATGTATTGATGCTATTCTTTTTTTTTATTGTGTCGGGTTATTCCCCGAGATACTACTGATGTGGACTTATTGATGGACTATTTCCTTTTTATCTATTATCTTGACTTGTCTATCATATTGACTTGTGTTTACTTTCTGTGGATGAGATTAGAATTATACTGTGATAGATGGTGTAGACCTGTATTTATATTTGCTACAGCTCAAGTGCACTCTAACGGGTCCATTAAATTGGGTTTGCCCATTAGAGTTGTGCTGCTGGCAATGCCACGTGACTAGTCCCTCGGTATTTTGGGACTGGGACGTGACATGGTTTTTGTGGTGGCCCATACAGGTCTACGAATATATTGCTTTGGTTTTAACTAAGGAACCGAGCAAGCATGCAAATTAGGATAGAATAAATTATAGGATCTCATCAGCATGTTAACATATTCTTGACCTCTATATCGGATTCAAATTAATTTCTTGCCTTGCATCATGCTTGATTGAACTGTTCGCCTATACACTGATCCCGACAGAAGAAGAGAAGGTGGAGAAATTCTTTGACGGACTAAGATTTGAGTTACAAAGATTAATTGGCGTAGTTGCACCTACTTCCTTTTCGGACGTCCTTGCTGCAGCTAGGCGCATGGAGCCAGTCAACAGAAGAGAGTCCAACCTGAAATGGTCGTTCACATCAGCACCAGCCAGAGCACAATCGGGAGGAGCTACAAGGAGACCTCACATGCACCAGCCACCCAAAGCAACCCCACCGATATTGCCTATATGTCAATATTATGACAAGCAAATTACACGGGCGAGTACAGACGCAAGTTGGAACTATGCTTGATTTGCGGATCCAGCCAATATACAACCAAGGATTGTCCTGAGCGTCGAGAGGGAGCACCGATGGTAACCCAACAAACTTTACTAGCACTAAGACCATCCCAGCAGCTACCTAGGCCAGCTTATCCAGCACCAGGAGCATCACAGGCAGAAGATGAACGATTCAGACCACCAACACCGGGAGGATATCAGCTGAGGCCACCCTTGGCATCACAGACAACACTCTTCCAGCAGGCCCAGCAACAGCAGAGGGCACCACCACAGGGATGTGGACAGGCTTTTGCGATGACAGTGGAGGAGGCACGAACTCGAGGAGTAGCGAATATGGGTAAGATTTAGTTTTATCAAATCTAGCTATAGTAACGAATATTCCTAGTAATACTTTAGCATATGCCTATTAGTTCCATTCCCTAGCCTATACCTAGTATTATGTTAGCATGAATTTGTTGGTCTAGAGTAGTAATATGTAAGTGGTACCTAAGTTTTCAGAAGTTGTAGTTGATCCTCACTCTAAACAGACTCCTTTACTTTTGAGTTACTTATATCTCATTGCCTAGGGAAAAAGTTTTCATTGCTTCCCTACGTGTTCTGCTTGAACAAAATCCTCTTCCTTCCTCTCGATTTTTCTCTAGTTCATGGTCCCTCATCCTTTGTGTCGTGCTTCAACAAATGTCATACAATCGCGTCATCTCTTCTTGAGCAAACATTTCCTGATCGGTTACGTTTTATTTTCTTAATTGCGAAGACGCAATTCTTTTAAGTTGGGTAGATTGTAAACCCCCTAATTTTTTAGATTAAAATTTATTTTTATTGGTAATTATTATGATTAAGAGAGAATTTTTATTAATTTAGTTAATTAGAATAATATAATATTCATGGATAAATATTTATGTGTATTTAATTAATTACTAATATTGCACAAAAAATATATTTTTGGGTGTACAACAATTATTGGTGTATTATAGAATTTTCTGGGAATTATTTGGGTAAGAACCTATTTTTAAATGGCCATATATATATATATATATATATATATATATATATATATATATATAGAGAGAGAGAGAGAGAGAGAGAGAGAGAGAGATTATTAATAATTATTAAATCCTAAAACCGGATACCCAAACCCCAAACCCACATACCCGCACCCAAACCCGAACCAATTCACACCCGTAACCCACCCTAGCTACAGTAACCTGCATCCCTTTCTCTCCCTGGAAACCCCCGCAGCCCTGACCCCTTTCTCTCCCTCAAAATCACCCCAGACCGCTCCCTTCCTCTCCCCAAAACCGCCGGCGACCCCCTCTCTTCCTCTCCCTGAAACTCCCTCTCATTTACCCTATATATGGACCACCCCCTCAGCATCTCCTCTACCTTCAGCCGACCACCGACCGTCCAGACACACCGCCACCATCACCTTCACCCCGACCACCGCCGACCCAGATGACCCCCGACCGCCAGCGAGTGGTCGAGGACCCCGTGCACCACTCGTGGATACCCCACCGTCGACGACTACTAGCATCCGCCGCGCCGTCCACGGCCATGCGAAAGCATCATCATCAGCAGCAATAGTACCTCTTTGCGGTGCGATCTCTACGTCATCATGTAACCATTTTTTGATCTGCCTTTTTCGGTACATTTATAACATAACCTTGTTTTAATCCCTTTTAACACTTTCTTTTAATTCGATGTATGTTATGGTTTATTTACTGTTGAAATCTGTCAAAAACTTAATTTTTTAAACCCAAAATTTCTTGATACGGGGTGTGTCCCGCTAAATAAGGTGACTTCATCGTGTGCAAATTGCACCAAAATGTGCGTATCGTCAACGCAGATATGTGGGATTTTGTGGAGCTTGATTTGGATGTGCGTGCACACCGGAATCAACGCGTATCAATCAAAAAATACGGTATCGACCTGTTCTGACACTTGTCATAATTTTATGTATGTTTGTCATTTCGTAAAGAAACTTGCGCCATCGGGTTTGAAGCGTTACATTGGTCCTGTGACCCAAGTTTGGTTCGATTCTGAGAACGTTGATGAAACACCGTTTCGCGGGCCCCCTGATTCTACTTGACGGGCAATTTTGTGACCGGCTCATCGGATCTTGTTCTGGATATTCCGTTGGGTTCGTATTATCGTTCTGGACTAATAGATACTAAGTTTGCTAAATTTGAGAACTTTATCTTTAGCACATTTTTTGGGGCAAAGTGGGCTACATGTTGACCCCGCTTTGATCCAAAACTGTCAATTCTGTTCCAGTGTCCAAATTAGACTTATGGATAGTCAATCCTAGCTATTTCAAGTATTCTGAAAGAAATAGTGACGTTTATTTCAGCATTCGGAGGCATACTTGGAGATTCCACTATTACAGAAGCAACTGACAGAGTTCAGATCCCAGGCAAGTGTACCTTGCCAAACCTGCAAAAATTATGTTATATTATTTTTTATGTTCTTCTATATATATACTTCTGTGTTGTACCTATTCAACCTCGGACCGTGAGATATTGCTTAGCGTCCGAACAAGATTCGGGTGTCGACGTCGTACGCGGAGTCGTGCAACGTCATTTAGAGAGTTGATTCTACGATCCTATTTTTACGTACTTGTTTTACCAAGTATGTCATACCATAGGAAACATAAAACTATTTCATATGGCAGAATCTTTCTTGAGTTGTTCATGGTG
This sequence comes from Iris macrosiphon, assembly GCA_036927795.1. Taxonomy (NCBI): domain Eukaryota; kingdom Viridiplantae; phylum Streptophyta; class Magnoliopsida; order Asparagales; family Iridaceae; genus Iris; species Iris macrosiphon. The sequence goes on from JAYESA010000008.1 coordinate 132,526,057, forward strand.
ATTCTGTATAGGCTTATGGGATTTGTGATATAAGACTTGCATATATAGAGTATCATTATGACTCATTGTACTAGCTAGAGGTCATGATCTTGCGTGTTATGGACATGAGACATCGTGGACATGAGACGTAAGGTTATATTGGGTAGGGAGAGACACACATGCTACAGGCTGATTATATATATACTATACTACTGGAATAAATGATACTACTTGCTTTGGCACTTATACTGGAGTCATGATACTACTTGCTGCTATAGGCTCCCCGACACTGAGCCTGTAGTAGTCTCAGCCTGAGTACTAGTGATGCTCTCATTTGCATTTCATATAGTTGGTTACATAGCTTGCCCTGATGATCTATTTTTATTTACTGTATTTCATTTAGCTTGAGTGTTTCTTGTACCTTGCTATGTCCCCTAAGGACCTGGATCCATATTATGTCCCGAGGTACAGTAGATGAGTATTACCCAAAAATATATGGGACATGAGCTGACGTTGGAGCAATAATGGCATTAGAGGATGAGGTTGTGCCAGAAGATTTCTCTTGAGTATTCAGTTACTTACTCAGTTCTCTATGCTTATTGTTATTTCATATATGGACTTGTGGACATATATATTGATGCTATTCTCTTTTCTTTATTGTGTCGGGTTATTCTCCAAGATACTACTGATGTGGACTTGTTGATGGACTATTTCCTTTTTATCTATTATCTTGACTGGTCTATCATATTGACTTGTATTTACTTTCGGTGGATGAGATTAGAATTATACTGTGATAGATGGTGTAGACCTGTATTTATATTTGCTATAGCTTAAGTGCACTCTAACGGGTCTATTAAATTGGGTTTGCCCATTGGAGTTGTGCTGCTGGCTAATGTCACGTGGCTAGTCTCTCGGTATTTTGGGACTGGGGTGTGACATCCGCCTTCAAGTCCAATTGATCAAGATCCACCACATGACTCGGGTCGTACACGTACTTCCTAAGCTGTGAAACATGGAAGATATCGTGCACTTCAGATAGTGACGGTGGCAGGGCAATCTGATATACGACTGGGATGACTCGCTTAAGTATTTTGAATGAGCCAACGAATCTTGGGCTTAGCTTTCCTTTTGTTCCAAATCTGGTAACTCTTCGCATGGGCGAGAATTTAAGAAATATACGATCGCCTTCTAGGAACTCAAGAGGTCGTCGGTGCGCGTCTGAGTAACTTTTCTGACGATTTTGTGCTACTTTCAGCCGTTTGCGGATCAAACAGATATTTTGGACAGTTTGTTCTACGAGCATCGGGCCAAGAATTTTTTGTTCACCAACTTCATCCCAACATATTAGGGATCTTTACTTTCGCCCAAACAATGCCTCATATGGCGCTATTTGAATGCTAAATTGATAATTATTATTGTATGCAAAGTCAGCTAACGGTAGATGCTTGTCCCAACTTGACTTCAAGTCCAAGGCGCAGAGCCGTAGTATGTCTTCGAGGATTTGGTTTACCCTCTCTGTCTGGCCGTCTGTCTGAGGATGGTAGGCGGAGCTGAACTTCAACTTTGTCCCCATTGCTGACTGAAGGCTCTCTCAGAAGAGTGATAAGAATCGTCCATCTCAATCGAAGACAATGGATATGGGCACATCGTGGAGTCGAACAATCTTGTATAGGTAGATCTGCGCCAGACGGTCGGTACTCCAAGTAACTTTGATAGGCAGAAAATGAGCTGACTTGGTGAGTCGATCGACGATGACCCAAATGACATCATTTTCCTGTTGCGTCTTTGTCAAACTAATAATAAAATCCATCGTTATGTGTTTCCATTTCCACTCTGGTATAGCAAGGTTCTGCTTCTCTTCATCCGGCTTCTGGTGCTTAGCCTTTACTCTCTGACAAGCCATGCATTGCGACACAAACAATGCCATATCCCTTTTCATGTTGTGCCACCAAAATGTCGTGCAGAGGTCTTGATACATCTTCGTGCTTCATGGATGTGAAGTGTAACTCGCATAGTGGGCTTCAATGAGTATATCTTTTCTGAGGTTTGCATCGTTAGGAACACACAATCTTCCATTCACCCGCATTATTCTATTTATTCTTACCGCAAAGTCGGTCGCCTTTCCTGCTGAGATAAAATTACGCATCTTCTGTAGGAACATGTCGTCCTTCTGAACGGACTTAACTTTCTCCAATAAGTTCGGTTCGAGGCGCAACTGTGCCACCTGTACCCTCTTTTTGTATCTGATTCGGAGTGTAATACCCAAAATTTTGAGATCCCTTCGCATCCTGTCATCGATAGCTAAGCTCCCAACAAACACTCGACTTAGTGCATCAGCTACAATATTGCCCTTGCCCGGTGTATATCTGATTATCAAGTCAAAGTCACTAAGGAGTTCAAGCCAACGACGTTGTCGTAGATTTAAATCCTTTTGAGTATAGAGGTACTTGAGGCTTTTTTGATCCGTGAAGATTTCACACAGTATGCCATAGAAGTAATGCCGCCATAACTTCAACGCGAACACCACCACTGCAAGTTCCAGATTGTGTGTTGGTTATTTTCTTTCGTGAGGCTTTAACTGCCTCAATGCAAAGGCTATCACCTTGTCTCTCTACATAAGGACCCATCCCAAACCCTTTTCTGAAGCGTTGCTATAGATCTTAAAATTATCGATCCATCCAGAAGAGTAAGAAACGGTGCTGAGATGAGTCATTGCTTTAATTCCACAAATGAAGCTTCACAGTCGTCCAACCATGCGAACGTTACTCCCTTTCGAGTGAGATGAGTCAGAAGCAAAGCGATCCTTGAAAAATCTTTTATGAATCTTCTGCTAAGCCAAGGAAGCTTCGAATATCGCTGGCTGACTCAGGTCTCTTCCACTTCACAATGGCTTCAACCCTCATTGGGTCGACTTAGATGCCCTCCACAGAAATAATGTGCCCGAGGAAAGATTTGTTTTCCAACCAGAACTCGCACTTGCTCAGCTTCGCGAATAACTTATTATCTCAAAGAGTTTGAAGAACCATTCGCAGGTGTCTTACGTGTTTATCCTTATTCTTCGAGTATACTAAGATATCGTCTATGAATACTACCACAAACTTATCGAGGAATGGTCGAAACATACGGTTCATCAAATCCATGATTGTGGCAGGAGAATTCATCAGTTTAAACGGCATGACAAAAAACTCATAATGGCCATAGCGGGTACGAAATGCTGACTTCGACATGTCCTCTGGCTTGACCTTTAATTGGTGGTAACCAGAGCGAAGGTCTATCTTCAAAAATACTAACGCTCCTTGCAGCTGATCAAAGAGGTCATCGATCCTGGGCAGGGGATACTTGTTTCGGATAGTGACCTTATTTAGCTCCCGATAGTCTATGCAGAGTCGCAACATCCTGTCTTTCTTTTTATAAAAAGTACAGGTGTACCCCAATGAGACACACTCGGACGAATATATCTATGATCAAGAAGTTCTTGTAGTTGAAACTTTAACTCCTTTAGTTTAGCAGGGGCCATACGGTACAGAGCTTTGGAAATCGGTTGGGTATTTGGGAAGGTATCGATGGGGAACTCAATTTCTCGATCGAGTGGTATGCCAGGTTGTTCGCTCGAAAATACATCATGGAACTCCGCCACAACGAAAGAAGATGCAATATTTGCCCAGTCCAGCTGCATGTCCAGAACAGACGCTAAGTATCCCTCGCATCCATAGTGTAGCATCCACCGAGCTGGCATCGCAGAAATCATCATGCAGGTCCTTGACGTATCTGTTGCTGAACCACTCGTGTAGTAGAATTTGTCCTCTCCAAGTAGACGAAAGATGACCCATTTCTTTGCATATTTGATAGTTGTTGAGCAAGCGCCGAGCCAATCCATCCACAAGATGATATCATAATCTCGAACATCTATGACTAACACATCTAGTGAGAGTTTCCTTCCCCCAATACAGATGTGACCACCCTGACATACTGAACGAACAAGTATCTCCGTGCCCGATGTGGTGCTAACACTAAGGTCTAGATATAATGGTGTCATTTCTATCTTGTTTTCTACGATAAAATTTATGGATATAAAGCTATGCGTTGCACTAGAATCAAATAGCACGCGAGCAGGTATGTTATTGAAAAGCAATATACCTGACACAATGGTGTTCGATACTAGGGCCTCCTCCCATGTCAAAGTGTACACCCGGCCTTGAGCTTGACGATGATCTTGTTGTAACATAGCTTAGTTGGCATGAGGCGTGTGAGCAGGATTCTGTTGTCGAAGGCAGTTCTTAGAAGAGTTAGGACAGTCTCTAATCTGATGGTTTGAATCACCGCAAACGAGGCCTAACCTATTCTTTCGGCGGCAATTATCGGCCATGTACCCTGCCTTCTTACAAAAATTACAAAATGGCCTCTGGTTCCCTTTTTGATAACTGACGTTATTTGGATGCTTTGGAGCGGTATTTCCTTCTGCGTTACTAGGGCGGTTGTGATTGAAAGTATGCACAGCGCCGGTAGCAATCAAAGAATACTGTGATTCAAGAGAAAGGTCATGATTGAGAACTTCTCGCATAGTCAGATATTGGGAAACAACCACGTGCGCATGGATGGCAGGTCACAGGCTGCCTTCGAATCGCCTTGCACGACTCGCTGCATCAGGTAGGTAGGAACTTGTAAATTTGGTGAGCCGATTAAATTCAGCGGAGTACTGCTTCACGGTCATATTGCCTTGCCAAAGCTATATGAATTCTTTCTCCTTTTGTCGAGGTACGGGAGGGGGTATGAACGCCTCTTCGAACAGGCCAAGGAAGCTAGCTCACGCGATCGTCTCCTCTTTATCGCCTATTGAGGGAGATCTTCGATACACGTCCTACCAATCGTGCACGTTCAAACGGAGCTGCAATTGGGCATACGCAACATATTTTTTTCTCAGATACCTCTAGCAATTTGAAGTAATCTTCAAGCTCTGTTAGCCAATCTAGAGCCATGACCGGATCCTTAGTCCCTTTGAAAGGCGTATTGCAGACCTTCTTAAAGTCAGTAAAGTCGAAGGTAGTCACTTTTTTCTTCTTTGGAGTTTGAGGTATTTTGACTTCAGGCATGGGTCGTTCCACCAATGCCGCTGCTGTCGTTGCGGAATGGTTGAAGGCCAAGGTCTGAACGATCTGTTGCAGGGCATCTACCGGCTTCTGTTGGACTGCAAATTGATCTACTAGATTGCCTTCGAACTTGCTCTGTCGCTCTTTTGCTCACTTCTCAGCTCGCTCATAGCGAGCCTCATCCCTTTGCTGGCTTGATTTAAGCGTCCACATCATTCTTTCAATCGGGTCGACAGGGGGCATGGCTCGCTGACTTTTAAAACTTTTTGAGGTGCCGAAACTACTTTCCTAGGCTTGTACCTCTCCTTGTGCTAGCGCCGAGGCTTGCGCTTGAGTCATTATTTCAAAAGAAGGTAACTGCATCAGGCTCATAATGTATTATGGACTCACTGTATGGAACATATCTCATTTTGGCCAAACGAGTTCAAGAGTTCGCAAAGGAAATAAAACGTTAAAGGAACTCTTCAGACACGAGGGTCAAAGAAACTTTAAGTTATGCTCTGATACCAATATTGTAAGCACCCTAATTTTTTTAGAATTTAATATTTTTGGTATTCTGAAATTTTTGTGATTAAGAATTTTTATTTATTTATTTTTAGCTAATTATAATATATAATATTCATGAATTTATAATTATGTGTATTTAATTAATTATTAATATTGTGCAAAAAAATATATTTTTGGGTGTACAACTATTATTAATGTATTGTATAATTTTTTTGGAATTTATTGAGGTCTAAAACTATTTTAATGGCCACACACACACACACACACACACACACACACACACACACACACATATATATATATATATAAAAAAGAAAACATAAAAAATAAAAAAAAATAAAAGAATTAAACCTAAACCTAAATCTATTAACCTAAACCCTATCCTAACCCATTAACCCATTAAACTAACAACTCCCTTTCCTCCACGTACACAGTAAACCCCTCATTTCTCCTATATATACATATATACAAACCCATAAAAACCTAACCCTAACCCATCACCCATGCCTCCACCACCTCCGTCGGAGTGCCGCCGACCGCCGACCGCCTCTGACCCCCGCCGCGCCGATGCGCCTCCTCACATGAGCAGCAACGCACAGTCGTACGGCCCCTCCTTTGCGCGCAGTCTCCACCCTCCCCGCTTGTCTGATTTACATCATGTCTTCGTTGGTATGTTTACAACCTAACCCTCTAGGATTCCCTTCAAGTGGAACGAATTTAGGTACCCCGGTTTGATCAAAAAATCGACTGGAAGTTGGCCGAAAATCTGTTCAAAAATAGGTCAGAATTTCAGTCCAAGTACCCCAGTTCATGGCCAATTTTCTACCATCTCGTTAATTATTTTTAAATAATTAAAAGAACTTCTTCACAATATAACCAAGATTTTTACTGTTCTTTTAGTTTTTATTAGTTTGCTTTAATGGTAAAATTATTCTTGTTCCAAAACGACCAAATACTTATTTTTAAAATACCCAAAATCTCGCGATACGGGGAGCGTCCCGCCAAACGAGGCAACTTCATCATGTACGAGTTGCATCGAAAGGCGTGTAACGTAAATACTGATATGTGGGCTTTCGCGGAACTTGATTTGGATGTGCGTGCACACCGGAATCAACTCGTATCCGCCGAAAAATACCGTATCGGCATGTTCTGACAATTGTCGTAACTTCGTGTGTATTGTCATTTTGCAACAAAACTTGCGCCATCGGATTGGCAGTATTACGTTGGTCCTGTGACCCAAGTTTGGTTCGATTCTGAGAATATTGACGAAACGTCGTTTCATGGGCCCCACGGTTCCACATAACGGGCAATTTTATGATTGGCTCATCGGAATCCAGTTATGGATGTTCCGTTGGATATGCATCATCGTTCTGGACTCGTATACACTAAGTTTGATGAATTTGAAGAACTTTGTCTCTTGTACATTTTTCGGTGCGAAGTGGGCCACATGTTGACATCGCTTTGACCCAAAACTGTCAATTTTGTCCCTGTATCCAAATTGGACTTATTGGCAGTCAATCCTAGCTATTTCAAGTATTCTGAGAACAATGGTGATGTTTGTTTCAACATCCGGAGGTGGACATGCATATTCCATTTTTTCAGGAGTAGTTGACGGAGTTCAGAATCCAGGCAAGTGTACCTTGCCATGATGTATCACAGTTCCTTGCCTTTATTATCTTATTTAGTTATTATAGTTATTTGAAATGTGTGATGTGTGTGTTTATCCTAGGACCGTGAGACGTTTCTTAGCGTCCGAACAAGATTCGGGTGTCGACGCCGTACACGGAGTCGAGTAACGTCACTTAGAGAGTTGATTCCATGATCCTATTTTTAGGTGCTTGCTTTACCAAGTACGCCATATCGTAGGACACTTGACACTATTTTATGTGACAGAATCTTTCTTGAGTTATTCTTGGTGATTCTGTATAGTCTTACAAGATTCGTGATATGAGACTTGCATATTATATGGATATTATTATGACTCGTTGCACTAGCTAGAGGTCACGATCTTGCGTGTTATGGATATAAGATGTTGTGGACATGAGATGTAAGGTTACATTGGGTGGGGAGAGACACACCATACTACGAGCTGATAATTGATATATATACTATACTACTGGAGGTGCTTTGGCACATATACTGGAGTCGTGATACTACTAGAGGTACCATGGACTATGTCTCAGATCTTTGACACCTATACTGAGTCTTGATACTACTTGCTGCTATGGGCTCCCTGATACAGAACATGTAGTGGTTTCAGCCTGAGTACGAGTGATGCTCTCACGTGCATATCACTTAGATGGTTACAGTAGTTTACCCTTGAGTATGTAGCATTATACTGTTTTACTTTTGGCATGTTATTTCTTGTATCTTGTTACGTCCCTTTGAGGACCTGGTCCCCTGCCAGTTTTTGCAGCATAGACGATTATGGAGCCTTTGGAGTTGCTGATGGAGTTGCTTGTCTTGCAGGCATTAGTACCAGGTACTTATATCATATCTACCGGAGCTATGGTTATTTATTCATATTGTTTATTCATCTGCTGATGTAGCCTAGTTTTATAGACTTATATTTCTTTCTCGAGTCTATTCAAGTTTGTGTGTTACTAGGCGGCCGACTTTAGCACATGTAGCTCATTCTTGTGTATTCTGTTCATTGTGGATTGAGGCATAGATATTTATATTTATACTATTATTTAGATAGTGACCATTATAATACAGCTTATACGTGTTCGAGTCGGACCAGAGTCTGGTCAAATGCATAGCTGACATGTTACGTATTCCTAGTCCTACGTATTTTGGGACTGGGGCGTGACAAATATGTTACGTTCCAATTCTGTAGAATCGATAGTCGTCCTCCGGACGTGACACCGTGCGTGCCTAGGTTGTGCAATGCACAAGTCCAAGGTATTTTATATAACGAGCACATATTCAGAGTACGTAGATAATTGAACAAAATATTAAAATATGGAAAAGTTCTCTTTATTAATAATGAACATCTTTATACAAACTCTTGAACGAGTCAGATAACTGCCACACGGGCTTAAAAAAGTTGATGCAAAATGACATAACCGTCATGTACATAACATCTTTTTACTAAAACTTTAAAACTATAGACACCTTCGGACAAAGCTATCGCATTTCCATGGAGCTGCATAAGTTATGTGCACGAGCTCCTGGAACTTCAAAATGCTTCTTCGAAGGCACGATCAGGGCATGCCGGTAGGTGGAATGGATTGGGACGTCGCTTTAGCTTCTTGCAGGATATCCTTAGTTTGGGGAACCTGTTGTAACAAGGGTCAGTACATCGAAATGCACTAGTGAAGGCGAGCTAACCCAACTATACCAATCAACACATTATTTATATGAAGCATGCAAGTTATTATGTGGTCTTTCTATGTTGCCTTAGTTTATTTTACAAGCAAGCATTAGATATGGAAGTTTACTGAAATAAATATGCCACCATTCGGTGACTTTTACCTGCCTGTCAGAACCACTTGCACAATACTTACCATGACCTTCCCTGATTCACGAAGACATAGTTAGCTTGTACAGTTTAAATATACGAAGGGATCACTGGCATGATGCCATAATGGACGAATTATAGTACAAGGATGAAATGACATGCAACGCAAGAAACATGGACGTTAAAGGTCATTTCATACGAAACATGCGACTATCAGGGAGTTTCGTCCAGATCGGATCAGTGCTAGTGCCCCAACGACCATCCGCAGAAACTAAAATATTGTGCACAAGTTGGCTGTGACCAAACAAAGTCTATATTAGGCTATCATGGAGGTAATTCATTTTAACACAAGCACATGGGATAATCTGACTGGCACAGTCTTCATGATCATTTATCTCATAGTAAATAGTCTATAAAGCACAGTAATAGAAGAATATTGTTCTAACTATACTTGATGTATGATGAAAGAACATTTTAAGCGAACTAACATGCAGCAAGGTAACCGTTCACGAGTTGATTGACAAGCATTAAGTAATCCAAGTCTATTCTATTTTATATTGACATCTTTTAGTTATTGTGGTATCGTTTGATCGGAACAATCAAGAAGGCAAGATTTTATATATGAAGACATGGAAGAAGGGTCAACTAAACCGAATTATAGCCACTCACAAGTTGGTTGGAGAGAGAAAAGGAAAGAGGTGCTTCAAGACTCTACTCGTACGATGTCTACTGCACGATCACCTGCATTGCCACGAACAGATGATCAATACCTCTTATACTCTTTCCAAGCTTAGAATGAAATATAGTTCAACGAACAAAAGCAATAAAATCCATCGAAACCGTTCAAAAAATGCAAATATGAAAACCAACTCAAAAGCACGAAAGCAACAAGGTGACAACGAAAACTAGGCAAGAAAACTTGCAGCGGAAAGGTCCCTCTTGACTCTGCCGCTAAGTCAATCCTTGGGGTACGGTCCACTGAATATGGAAATCGATTCCGAAAAAATAAATCCATAACGAGAAAAATATTTTGATTCAATCTAATCCGATCGAACGATACCGATAGTATTTCTTAGCCGTGCTCCCCGTAAAGGGGAAATATGGCACCACATGGGACAGACAATCAAGGCAATCAAGGGCATACAAGAATCAAGCATAATCCTAGAATAAGACAAGAATGCATAAGATAAGATCAGGGTAGAAGATATATGAACAAGTATACCTCACGGGTCAAACAAATAAGGGTATCGAGCTCGAATATCATCCTCTCGCTCTCAAGTTGACTCGTTCGGTAAGTGATTCTCCCAAGCAACTCGGACTAATCGAACGGTCTAGTTCTTGAGAATCTTCTCTCTCCGGTCTAAAATTGATACAGGTCATTCCTCATATGAAAGTTTGGTTCCAACGACCAATTTTGAATAATCCAGGATATGGTTTGAATCTGGTGCATATCGTCGTAATTGGGATACATGAAAAATATTATATATCTCACGAAGCAGCGATGGAAGAGCCAGACGATAAAAAATATCTCCTACTCGCTCGAGAATATCGAACGGACCTATATATCGTGGGCTAAGTTTCTTTGTACACCGAATTTGATGATTTCGCGGGTAGGCATAATCTGAAGGAATATATTATCGTCGACAGAAAACTCAAGAGGTCACCGATGCAAATTCGCCCAATGACGATGACGATCTTGAGCTACCTTAAGATACTTTCGAACTTGTTTGATTACCTCAACTGTCTAGGCTATCATCTTGGCACCAAGCAATTGCCTCTCACAAATGTCATCCTAAGCTACAGGTGATCTGCAGTTTCTGCCATATAGTGCCTCGAAGGATGCCATTTGGATACTTGCCTGAAAACTGTTGTTGTAAGAGAATTCGACCAAGTGCAAGTGATCCTTCCACGAACCACCAAAGTCAAGGGTACATGATCGAAGCATATCTTCTAGAGTCTGGATTATATATTCTGACAGACCATCTATCTGGGGATGTGTCACGACTCACACCTGGATGATCGACACGAGTACGTGAATACGTCCAGCCTGCGCCGCAGTATCGACGGTAGAACGTTGTCTAGTCCTCAAAGAATTTATCTTAATTATTTAATTACAACTAATATCATCAAAACTCAATCACAGTACTAAGAAAGATATGCAGAAAGGAAGGTAATTCAACAACTAACTAAATAGAATGAAGCTAGAGCATAAAACTGGATAAAGAAATACTAGTCAAGAACTCAACAAAGATCATCTCATGGTCAGCGGCACATCAAGACTAGTATGAACTAACATCAACCTTAAGTCCAAGAACGTGTGGCATAACATTCCTAAAAATATTATCCAGTCAGGATTTGAGCGAATCACGTAAACTAACAACAGTTCCAATTATATTGATAAAGACTATAAAACAGTGAGTAATGAAAATGCACATTGAAATGAAATACCAAAATGTAAGAAAAACTAGAGAGGCATATAATCATATCATAGAGAAATAACTAGCAATGAGTACACAGATAATGGTAAGATGGTAAATGTAAGTGCTAGCAGGTTTGAACTAGAAAAAGAGAATAGGAATACTGGCAAAGTGCCTTAAAATATTAGTTTTCTATGTGATCGGCTTGGGACTGGATCATGCTTGCTATATATGATTAGCTATGATACATATAAGGTCAGGATAACCATCATGTTAGCTATGATACGAGCAAGAGTCAGGCAAATCATATATAACAGGCTATGAGATATGTAATATGGTAAGGCTACACCCTACGTGAGATGTGGGGTGTTATGATGCATGTATGGTGGGATATGATCACATAACTTGCTAATATTTCCTCCGGCCCCGGCTAGTACGATGGATCCAATCATGACTCCTCATGACAGGTATCTATGATACTAGCCAGTGTATCCACTATGTCGAAAATCAAGTATAACACTACAAAACTAGAATCATAGTCATCATCAAAAAATATTGTTAGAGAATGTACTCGCCTCAGATTGGCTGAAGTTGACGTGTACGACATGAACGTGTCGACACAACATAAATACAATTCTATACTTCTCAAGGTGATCCAAAATGATGTCACAGTCAGTTCCAATGAGTCAGGAGCAGTCCAAATATCTAGGAATGATATAAATAAGTACAGAATCGAAGTTCAGCACGAATTTTGAGATGGCGATACAGGTCCACAGAAGGCAGAGAAAATGCACAAATTAGTAGAGCTCCAAAAATAACTAAAATATGCTAGGAGAAAATGTTGCTTATAATATAAACTCATTAATAATTAATCATATATAAAGAGTAAAAGCATACAATATACTTAAAGACTATTTCTAGTATTCAATTCTGAAAGTCCATCTTTGATCACCATAGTCTAAATTAGATAATCAGACCTAAAGAATCATGGTCTAATTAGCTTAATGTTAGCTCTAAACTTTTAATCAAAACTTATATAAAATATTAAAGTTAATTAATTAAAATCAAAACCTTGTATTAGGCCCACTAACTTAATCATTAAAATACTACATACATAAAACCATTGGCAATTTCTACTAGTCCACGTTATTATACTTAAACCTAAATCATAGAAAATAGGAGAGAGAGAAAGAAATTTCCCAAATCAAGGAAAGAAAAAGAAGAGAGGGAAGAAGCTCTCCTCGGGTTCGGGAGCTCCGAAGTGTAGTCGAGGCGGCAGTCGAAAGATGGTGCTGTCCGGAGTAGCTCGAGAACCGATGAGATCGTGGCTCAGGCGGAGCGACGGCACGGAGGAGAGGATCTGGGATGCTCAGGGTGGTCGCGAAGCTCGGCGGTGGCTGGATCGAGCTTGATGCGCGCAGAAGGAGGGGACGGCTCGATCTGGAAGCGGAGGATCAAGATCTGGTCGAAGAAAGGTTATAGCTAGAAGACGCGGAGGATCAAGATCTCGATCTGGAAGCGGAGGATCAAATGATTGTAAAACCCCTAATTTTTAAAACAAATTATTAATTATTTAATTAATCATTTAAATGAATTGCATTATTATGTAGTATATTAGAAAATATAATTTATTGGATTTAATTACTAGGTAAATATTTAGCTAGATATTATGGAGGAAAACTATTATTTTACCTTATTTTATTTTATGTAGGAGGCCTTGTGGATGGATGAAAGATTATTTGTATGTACTAATATAATTTTCTGAAATTATATATATATATATATATATATATATATATATATATATATATATATATATATATATATATATATATATATATATATATATATATATATATATATATATATATATATATTGATTGATTGATTGATTAATAAAAAGAAAAGAATGGAAAAAAAATAAAGAAAAGAAAGAAAAGGAAAATAAATAAATAATAACCTAAACCCTAACCCTTAACTAATCCCTTAAACCCTTAGCTAAGCTATCCCCACACCTAAATTCCTAAGCCTAAGGCCAGCACCCCCCGCGAGCAGCAGCAAGCCCGACCCAGCAGACCCGCGCGGATAGCCCCCTTTCTGTTCTTCCTCTACCTATATATATATATATAACTCCATCTTAAAACCCTAACCCTAAACCCCTACCCATCACCTCTGACCCCGAGCCGCCGTCGACCACCTTACCACAGCCACCGCCGACCGGAGCAGCCACCCGCCGCCACGACCAGCGTCCGCACGAGAACAAGCGCGAGCACCGCAGAAATCACTGCAACGAACCCCTGTTCACACGTAGATCCCCGCTTCATCTTGCGACCGAATTTGAACCCGTCTTTATAGGTATGTTCACGGCCTATCCCTCTTCCAACTCTGTGTATTAGTTTCCTCCGATCAGCGCGTAACCCTAGGTGAAAACCGACACCAAGTTGGAGAAAATTACAACTTTTAACTTTAAAAAACTATAGCGATGACCCAAGTTTAAGGACTCATATCTTCCACCACAGACATCCAAACTTAAAATTTCTTTTTGCTATGTAAAGATCATATGACCGAGATTATTTCCTGTTAATTAGATTAATTTATTTGGTATTATATGCAGAATTAAATTGGGTTAAAAATCATGAAAAACTATTTTTGAAACCTTTAAAATTTGCGATACGGAGCGCGTCCCGCCAAACGGGACCGCTTCGTCGCATACTAATTAAACCGAAAGGAGCGTATGGTATTTTCAGATGTATGGGCTTTCACGGAAACTAATTCGAACACGTGTGCGCGTCGAAATCAACCCGTATCCGTAAAAAGTCCCCATATCGCGACTTTTATAAAATACCGCACCATTTAGTGTACGCTCGTCAGAATACGACAAAACTTGCGCCATTGGATTCGTGGTATCACGCTGGTCATGTGACCCAAGTTTCACGCGATTCTGAGACAGTTGACCAAGCTGCCTATTTACGGGTTCCACGGTTGACTTTTTGGGCAAATTTGTGTTCGGCTCACCGGAATCCAAAATTGGACATACCGTTGAGTTCGTAATGATATTTAGAATTTTTTTGACCTATAATTTGTCCTATTTAGAGACCTTTACCCCTGGCACGCTTTTTGGTACAAAGTGGGCCACTTGTGGACCCCGCCTTGATCCAAAATTATCGTTTTGCCCCTGTGTCCAAATTGGACGAAAAGGTAGTACTTTCTAGCTATCTCGTTGATTCCGAAAATGTTGGTGATATTTATTTCAGCATCCGGAGACGTTTATTCAGATGTCTTAGTTTCTGGTCCTGTGTACTTGACATCTAGACGCTTACACTTTACAGATTGCTTGCCAGGCAAGTATACCTTGCCATAGTACTGTAACTTATATTCCATATATTGCATGCATCTTATTTCTGTTTATTTAGTTCATATATTTTAACTGCTATATAAACTGCGCGTCCAAGAATAACTTGGGTGCAACGACGGTGACGTCGTATTCTGTTTTTATTATGTATATGCATATGGACCTACTTTATGAGACCACCCCATTATTATGAGGCATTCTTATGTTTCATTGGCCATGACACTGTTCTCACACGAGTGTGAGTCACATGTAGGACACGGACTTGCGAACTCGGCTGGCCACCGGTACGTATAGGTCGTACGATGGATAGGGATAACTGCCGATAGAAACTTTACATGCTAGTAGACCTGGCAGTTATTTAGAGGTATCATCGTGTCATGGATGTGACATGCTTAGAGCATGGGGTGGGAAGAACAACAAGTAAGGCATTTGGGCTCCTTTGCACTTTCCTTTTTATGTAACCCGCACGCTCCGTCGGAGATGCGTGGTCGTGATGACCCCTATATATTACCTAACAGCCTCTGAGGTTCAAAAGATGTCATACTTTTTAGGCCCCTGAATCTCCAAGAGAATTATGCCAAACCCATTTTTGGCCAGATAGCCCACTTGTTGGAAAGTTGTTCTCAAACTGCATTCACATAGATGGTTAGGCGACCCGTTGGATGTTTATTTTCAGTACTTTATTGGCATATTCATATGTATCTTGTTATGTCCCTCTGAGGACCTGGTACCTTTTCAGATATAAACGGACATGAGTATCCACAGGAGTACAGACCCGGACCTGACACTTCATTCCAGACTGAGGAGGTCTTATCTTCAGAGTATCTTTGATCCATCGCAGCTGTTAAAGATTTTAGTTGCTATTTCTTTTACAGACATTTATCTTATATTAGAGTTTGATCTCTTCTCTCTTTTAGTAGTTTTTAGTATAGTCGATTTGCAGTGGATTTGTTTCCATCCGACTATCATACTTTGAGACTTCCTATTTGATATTCAGTTATTTATTCCCATTTATTTATTTGTTTGTGCTGTAGATGAGATATAGATTGCGTGTGACTTGTTGATAATATATTACCACTGGTGGATTTGATATTCATGTACAGCATACGTGTGTGTATGGTTTCCATATATTGGAGTTCGTATACATATGGCTGGCGTGTTACGTATTCCTAGTCCTACGTATTTTGGGACTGGGGCGTGACAGTGATGGACGGAAAGGACGACGACGATGGACTCATTGTCACGCCCGAGTCCCAAAATACGTAGGACTAGGAATAAGTAAGTATGACAGCCGTATGTATATGAAAACTCTAATATAAGAAAACTATAACACATACGTACACTGTATTATGAATAATAATTCATAAGTAGTATATAATTGTCACAAGTCACAGGGCCTAACTAAATATCATCCACAAAATTCATAAAGAAATAAATGATCAAATATGTCAATGAATCAAATATGAACTAGTCGAGAAGAACTAATAGTTGGATGGAGACAAATCTACTACCAAACTAGAATATAAAAGTAAATATAATAAGTACATCATCTAATGATCAGAGAGGCTCGAAGGGAAGACCTCATCGAAAGAGAACGAAGTAGCAAGTCCTGATCCGTGCTCCTGCGAATAGTCATGATTGTCTACACCTGGAAAGGTACCAGGTAAGAGGGACGTATCAAGATACATAGAAGCATGCCAATAAAGTACTAAAAAATAAGCATCCAAATGTTGCCTAAATGCACTTTTGAGAACAATTTTCCAACACGTGGGCTATCTAGCAAAATATGGGATTGGCATGATTCTCTCGGAGAATCAAGGGCCTAAAAAGTATGATGACTTTTGAACGTCAGAGGCCGCCTGAAGATATATAATATAAGGGTCATCTAACCACGCTTCTCCAGCGGAGCATATGGGTTACATAAGAAAAAGTGCAAAGGATCTCAAACGCCTTACTTGTTGCTCTCCCCACCCCATGCTCTATGCATGTTGTATACATAATACGTTTCAGCTACTACGTCGAGACAGAGTGCAAATATCGACGTCGTAACTTTGGTTCATAGCCTATCGTTAGTATAATAGCCTAATCCTACAACCAAACAAGGACAAGGATTGGACCACCGTACCACAATAATCAATGTTCTTAGACTACTAATAACTGCTAAGTCTTCTAATATGCATCACTATTAGCAGTTATCCCTATCTGTCGTACGTCCTATACGAACAGGTGGCCAGCCCATCACGCAAATACGTATTCTACATGAGTCTCACACTCGTATAACAACTGTGTCATGGCCAATGAAACATAAGAATGCCTCATGATAATGGGGTGGTCTCGTATAACTAGGTCAACATGCATAATATATAATAAAGATAAAATACGATGCCACCATCGTTGCACCCAAGTTATTCTTGGACGCACAATTTATATAACAGTTAAAATATATGAAATAAATAACAGAAATAAAATGCATGCACCATATGGAATATAAATTACGGTACAATGGCAAGGTATACTTTCCTTGTAGGAAAGTTACGTAATGTAAACATCCAGGTATTAAGTACAGAGTATCAGAACCCACTGCCTCCGACTGAACATCTTCGGATGCTGAAATAAATATTACCAACATTCCCAGAATCAGCGAGATAGCTAAAAAATACTACCCTTTCGTCCAATTTGGACACAGGAGCAAAACGATAATTTTGGGTCAAAGCGGGATCCAAGGGTAGCCTACTTTGCACCAAAATGCGTGCCAAGGGTAAAGATCTCTAAATTGGATAAATTAAAGTTTAAATAAATTCTAAATGACGATATGAACTCAACGGTATATTCAATTTTGCATTTCAGTGAGCCGATCACAAATTTGTCCTTCAAGTTAAACCGTGGGCCCTCAAATAGGCGGCTCGGTCAACTGTCTCAGAATCGATCAAAACTTGAGTCACAGGACCATCGTGATACCACAAATCTAATGGCATATTTTTTGTCGCATTCTGACGAACGTACACAAAGAAATGTGGTATTTACAAAAATTGCGATACGGGAACTTTTTACGATACGGGTTGATTCCGACACGCACACAAGTCCGAATCAGCTTCTGCGAAAGTCCACACGTCCAGTTATACCAAATGCATCTTTTGGTGCAATTGATATGCGACGAGGGTGTAAACCCCCTGATTTTTCAAAAATTTTTAATTTGGATTTTTCATAATTTTCTGGAATTTTTGGGATTTTTATTAATTAAAACTAAGGTATTTTAAATTTAAAGGATTTTTAGATGACATTAAATAATATGAAAATATTATGAAAATAATATTTTCTGGTGTAAAATGAAAATCTAGACATAGGATAATTTTTCGGGAATTTATTGGACCCCGAAAGTATTTTTAAAGCCCTAAAAACTATTGTATAAATAAACCTAATTAAACCCTGAACCCGGTTCACTTGAACCAAACCAAACCAAACCAATCTGTTGAACCGAACCCAACCCAACTCAAACCTAGCGGGTCGGATCCGGGTCTAACCCGTGACCCGAAACCTGTTTCTACCCGAAACCCGTTTTTACCCGAACCCGCTTTCCTGATTAGTGGATCGGGCCGGATCCGCCTGACCCGACCCGACCCGTCTCAGCCCAGCCCGACCCGAAATCCTTTCACCTCCCCCAGCCGCTCACCCGCACCCGCCGCGTAACGCCCGCCGCTCCGGCAGCCCGCGCCGCTCCGGCACCCTGCGCCGGTCCGCCTCCTCTTCCCCGAGCGTCCAGCTCCTCCTCTTCCCCTCCCCCGCAACGTCCGGCCATCCGCCTCCCTCTCCACCTCTATAAAACCCTAACCCCGCTCCGCCTGGCCCTCTCCCCGCTCTATTGTCGTCCCCGACTCCCCGCCGTCTCACCACCACTCTCTCCCCTCTCCTCTACTCCCTCGCAGCCCCGGCCGCCCGCAGCCGTCGACCCCGTAGCAGCAACGGGCCAGCCCCCGCATCTCCTTTCTCGGCCACCCTGTCTCCCCCTCGGCTTCGCCCTGCTCCATTGTCAAACCCTCTCCCCTTGGCCGCCCTAGCGAGCTCCCCGCAGCCACCTCCGTCTCCAGCGCCGACACCGCCCTCTTCCTCCTGCACCCCATCTCCTCCTCCTGCTCACCTCTTTACCCCGCCGTACCACCATCGAACACCTGACGAACCCAGCCGCCTCCGGAGAAGCCTCGACGAGCCCAGCACCTCCCCGGTGAGCCCGTCCGACGAGTCTTCGGCGAACCAGAGCCCCTAAACCCTAAACCTAGCCAGGACACGGCCCGGACACGACTCAGCTCGTGTCGAGACAACACACGGACACGGGAATCTCAGTTTTTCGGAGCCCTGTTCAGGTACCCATTTCTCTCTCCTCGCTGCCCCATTTTCTGTTCCGTCTATTGCAACACGAACCCTGTGTGATCCTCTCGATGCCCGTGTAACCCGCTCGGTGCGTCGCGTCCTGGGGTATCCGCGAACCGCGATCCAAAAACAGGAAAACCAACGCCCTATTTTACCCCGAAACTGAGTACGCCCTGCCAAACGGGACGACTTGGTCGCGTGCGGTCTTCACCGAAATGTGTGCGTCATTGATACGGACGTGTGGGATTTCGCAGAAGTTGATTTGGATGTGCGTGCACACCGAAATCAACGCGTATCCGCCGTCAACGCCCCGTATCCGCCTGTTCTGAATCTCGCTGTAACTTAGTGTACACACGTCATATCGAAATGAAACTTGTGCCATCGGACTCGTAGTAATACGCTGGTCCTGTGACCCAAGTTTGGTTCGATTCTGAGAACGTTGATAAAATCGCGTGTCGTGGGCCCCACGGCTCCACTTGACGGGCGATTTTATGATCGGCTCATCGGAATCCAATTCTGGAAGTTCCGTTAGGTTCGTATCATCGTTCCTGACTTGTTGACACTAAGTTGGACGGATTTGGAGACCTTTGTCCCTGACACATTTTTCGGTGCAAAGCGGCCCACATGTGGACCCCGCTTGGACTTGAAAATATTATTTTTGCCCATGTGTCCAAATTGGACTCAAGGACAGGCATTTCTAGCTAATTAATATTTTCTGGATCTGATGGTGATGTCTATTTCAGCAACCGGAGGAGTCCCTGCAGAACCAGCTGAAGTCAGAGCTACAATTGGAGCTAGAACCCCAGGCAAGTGTACCTTGCCAACATTGCAGTTTTGTTACATACTTCCTTGATTTCTTTATATGTTGTACATGCTTGACCTAGGACCATGTGACTTACTTAGCGTCCAATTAATAGTTGGGTGCCAACACCGTACGCGGAGTTGTGTAACATCACCTAGACATGGATACCGAGACCCTTTACATTCTCGTACTTGTCTTATCAAGTACACCATAACCCAGGACACCTGACACAAATTATGAGACAGAATCTTTCTGAGATATTTATGGTGATTCTGTATAGGATACAGGTTTCATGACATAGACATTATATCCTTAGATCATTATATGACTTGCTGCATTAGTTTTGATCTTACGTGTCATGGACATGAGACGTATGATTACATTGGGTGGGGAGAGACACACATGCTACAGGCTGATTTATATATATATATTTATTATGGTGAGGCCTTAGACTCTATATCAGAGCTAGGCACTCTATTAGAGAGATATTATTGTGAGGCCTTAGACTCTATATTAGATCTAGGCACTCTACTAGTGATATCACTGCTATCGGCTCCCCGACACAGAGCTTGTAGTGGTCTCAGCCTGAGTTTTTGTGATGCTCTCATCTTACATTTCACATTGATGGTTATATAGCTTACCCTATTGTTTCATTTATTTCTGCACTATAATTATTTTGGCTTGAGTTATATTGTACCTTGCTATGTCCCCTGAGGACCTGGATCCGGATTATGTCCCCAGAATTTGCAGACGAGATATATCTCGAGGTATACGGGACAGGAGCATTAGCAGGAGCAGAAGCAGAAGCAGGTGCATACAGTGGAGCAGAACCAGAAACCGAGGACTAGGTGATTGTCATAGATTTTCCTGAGTATATGTTTCTTCCATACTCAGTCTGTGATGTTCTTTATATTCTTGTTTAAATGAACAATTGTATCAGACTTGATTATCGGGTTGTTCCCCGATTTAATTACTTGTGACTTGATGTTGATGTTTATATTCCTTTTGTTGATATATATATATATTCATTATGTGGATGAGATTAGTAGACCCTGATAGTTGTATTACAGCTTAAGTACGCCCCGATGGATCCATTAAATTGGATTTGTCCATCGGTGTGTGCTGCTGGCCATTGCCACGTGTCTAGTCCCTCGATATTTTGGGACAGGGGCGTGACATGGTTTTTGTGGTGGCCCATGCAGGTCAACGACTAAATTGCTTCAGTTTCAACTTAGGGACCGAACAGGCCTGCAATAAGAATAGGATAAGTTTCTAGGATCTCATCCACTTGCTTGAAACGTTCTTGATATCTATATCGAATTCGAATTAATTTCTTGACTTGCATCATGCCTTGATTCCTGTGCGCCTCTTATTATTTATTTTGGATGCAGAGTAATGGATCATCGAGCAAACGACGAGACTCCTGCAAGATCACCACGAGAGGCTGTGGTAACCAACGAAGAGGAAGTAACACCAGTAGGAGAAGGTCAATCAGCTCAACAACGTAGTCAAGCGAATCAGCATACCTCGAGAATCCAGCCAGATAACATTCCACCATCGACGTAATTTACTCCACAAATGCCTGTATTTCCACAAGAGCAGGCCATGGACGGACAACAGATATTTCAAATGATCTATGCAATAATGCAAGCTCAACAAGAGACTTTGAGTCACAGCCTAATAACCGCACTAGAGCAGGCAGATTTACCAGTACGACGGCCAACGACGGGCTCTATCACCGATTTTTGCCAACTGAAGCCTCGTACCTTCTCAGGAAAAGAGGAGCCCATAGAAGTTCAAGAATTGCCTCACTCAGGACAGTATGACAGTGGAAGAGTACAACGCGGAGTTCATTCGTCTGAGTCGCTTCGCCCCTACTTTGATCCCGACAGAAGAAGAGAAGGCAGAGAAGTTCTTCGATGGACTAAACTCCAAGCTACAGAGACTGATCGGATCCGTGGCACCTACTTCTTACTCGGACGTCCTTGCAGCAGTCCGACGCATGGAGCGCGTCATCAGGAGAGAGACCAACCTGAAGCGACCTTCCATATTCGTACCAACCAGAGTAGCACAAGGGGAGTCTGCAAAGCGTCAACAAATAAATCCACCACCGAGAGCAGCACCAAGAGCCTCATTCCTTCCTACTTGCTACTACTGTGGCAAGATAGGCCATATTGAAAGAGAATGCAGACGCAAGCTGGGAATATGCTTAATTTGCGGATCCAGACAACATTTAGCCAAAAATTGCACAACACATCAAGGAGAAACACTGATGATTCATCAACAAGCTTTACCAGCACCAAGGCCAGTCTATCCAGCATTGGGAGCACCACAAACGGGAGTTGAAGGAGTCCTACCACCAGCTCCAGGAGGGTATCAGCCGAGGCCACCTTTGATACCCCAGGCACTACTCTTCCAGCAGGCTTAGCAACAGCAGAGGAATCGACTGCAAGGACGCGGACAAGCCCTGACGATGACCTTGGAGAACGCACAGATTCATGGAGTAGCTAATGCGAGTAAGTGATTCGTAGTTATCTCGTTCCTAGTATTGCTTTAGTTCGTGCCTGCTGGTTCGTGACCCTAGACTTAACCTGATAGTTTTAACTTACTAATAATTGATAACCTAGTAATTTTGAACTTGCTAAATAACCTAGAATATTTTATAATTGTTAATCTATTATGTTTTTATAAAGGATAACCTGGTTTTTTTAAAAACTATAGTTTTCTAGATTTTCTTTCTTCTGGAAATTTTATAACTTCCATTTGCTTAGGGAAATGATTTTCCCTATGTGTTTTAATCCTCAACTTGATCTCCTTAATTGTGATGTGCTTCGAATAATGTTTGTAACCGTGTCATCTCTGTTGACCAATTATTCTTTGATTGCGAGGACGTAATCCTCTTAAGGGGGTAGATTGTAAACTCCTTGATTTTTCAAGAATTTTTAATTTAGAATTTTCATAATTTTTTAAAATTTTTTGGGATTTTTATTAATTAAAACTAAGGTATTTTGAATTTAAAGGATTTTTAAATGAAATTAAATAATATAAAAATATTATGAAAATAATATTTTTTGGTGTAAAATGAAAATCTAGACATAGGGTAATTTTTCGGAAATTTATTGGACCCCGAAAGTATTTTTAAAGTCCTAAAAACTATTATATAAATAAACCTAATTAAACCCTGAATCCGGTTATCTTGAACCAAACCAAACCGAACCAATCTGTTGAACCGAACCCAACCCAACTCAAACCTAGCAGGTCGGATCCGGGTCTAACCCGTGACCCAAAATCCGTTTCTACCCGAACCCGCTTTCCTGATTAGTGGATCGGGCCGAATCCGCCTGACCCGACCCGATCCATCTCAGCCCAGCCCGACCCGAAATCCTTTCACCTCTTCCAGCCGCTCACCCGCACCCGCGGCGTAACACCCGTCGCCCCGGCAGCCGGCGCCGCTCCGGCACCCTGCGTCGGTCCGCCTCCTCTTCCCCGAGCGGCCAGCTCCTCCTCTTTCCCTCCCCCACAACGTCCGGCCATCCGCCTCCCTCTCCACCTCTATAAAACCCTAACCCCATCGCCCCAACGGTCAGATCCGCGCTTGCACGTCCTTGCGGGGTGAAGCTCGCGGCGGCCATGCATGGAGGATATGGTGGAGAATAGGGTTGACGAGGTTTTGGAAGCGGCAGGTTGGGGCGATGGGGATCTGAATAGGTTTGTACATCTATGAGAGATGGTGATACTTGTTCCGCTATGTATTTGAAATAAGAAGTAAATGCTAGATGGATGACTGTATTTAATTCATGGAGAGATAAGAAGGATTGGCTTATAATTGTTGATATGCCTGAGTGATTCTCCTTTATTCATATGGATTTCTTATGCGTTCTGATACATTATTATATATACGGGAGCAGAAATAAGATGTGCGATGACGTTTATAGGATATAGAGGAGGGAGAAAAGGTGGAATGGAAAGATTGATTTGTTGCTGAGCAAATAAAAATTTGCAAAATATTCCTAAGAGATTAGGATTGTCTTTAAATTACTCGTAGTGGAATATCTTATCCTTTACTTATTTAAATATTACTTTTATTATTTATTTTAAATCTTATCTATAATTTATTTAATCAAAAAGAAATTTTATATGGGATAAACTTATCTATAAGTTATTTAATCAAAAAGAAATTTTATTTTCTATATAGCTAAGTAAATAATAAAAAGAATATATCCAACCATTAAAAAAAATTAAAAATTATGGGTTTTACAATCTACCCAACTTATAAAACTTTTGTCCTCGAAATTAAAAATAAGTCATGATTTGTTAAATCCTTAACATTCGTATCTAAGATAAGTCAACTGCAATCTTCTCAAAAATTTAAATGACAAAATCTATTCAAATCCATCCCAATCTCTTCAAATTAAAATAATACTATTTAAATCAAAATTCAACGTATCATAATCTCTTCTTGATTTTAAATAATAACCAACTCTAATCAAATCTTATTCCTTGTTTCAAACTTAAGAATTTCGTACTCATCATATTTTAAATTTAATTTCCGTCCTCAATGTTTCAAATCGGTGATTCAAAAAAATCAAAATTTAGCACTTAATTCAAATCATCAAATTATAAATTTTTGAATTCAATCCATCAATGTTTACGTATAGAATTATATATTTATCCCCAAAATTTAAATCGATGATTCAATCTCCAATATTCAAAAATTTAACTCATATGCTCAAATTATAAATATTTGATCCAATATCAAAATTTTAAAATTTATTCCATAAGGTATTCTTCTCTTTAAAGTTAAATCCTCATCATCATGATTATCTAAAACTTCTCGAATTTAAAGGACTTAATCTCTCAATCTTATCTTACTTGCTCACGGTCTAAGATTTTTACCTTCTTATCTCATTCGACTCAAGTTGACAATGCAACTTCTACCCAACGTACAATTTTCCCCTCTTTCATAAACACCAAGCTAAAAAAAATTCCTCGATTATTCAATAGTGCTTACTAATCCTCAAAATCTTAACACAAAACATATCATATGTGATATGACCTTAATTATAAAAAGATAGTCACAAAGTAATATGATTGGCCCATGGGGATATCTAGTACTATCTTAAATCAAGTACGAGCGCTCGTCTTTCCGAAATAGGAAAAGATAAAAAACATCAATAAAGAGTTCAAGGAGGAGGTGATAGAATACAAGTACGGGGTTCAAAGGTGATTAAAAAATTCAAAAAGGGAGTTGTTAAGGCAGTTGTGGATTAAAATATTATTTTTTATAAATTTTTATTCGCATGCTCATATCAGTACAGTTATATTACCGATACAGTATGCTCTATCCTGTCTAAAGGGCAAGTATATTTGTCTAACATGCTAAGTCAACTATATCTTAATCTACGTAAAGTAGTCATGCGAGAGCGAACCAAGCGCACTAAGGTTGATCAGACCATAATATACTGATTCTAATTAGACAATTGCCCAATAATACATATGTCATGATCAAGCTCGATAGAAGAATAAGCTTGAAAAACTAGGCTATAATAGTAGCATAATTCAAGATAATCCAAAGGATAAGCACAGGGATTATGATGAAGGAAGGTACAAAATAATTTAAGTTTACCAAGAAGATAAGACTCGTCCGATGTTGTGCCTCTACAGTTGCCATACTAACTTTCTGTCTAAATCTTTAGTCGACCAAATGGGGTATGGACCTCTCAAGTTCGATAGTCTGGATAAACACTATCTTCTTATGCTAGCCTATAGTTGGTGTCATTCAATTATAATTCATTAATTTGTCAAAAGGCCTACGTGATACTAGGTTGTGAGGCATACTATCCAACTTACAAGAATAAACTAATATTGTAACTGCCATGTGGGAATAAAGTAGAAACTCTTGTTATGGTGAACGAGGGAAAAATCTTGGTACATATTAGGGTATCCTATGACATTATATAGGTAATAGTCATCTTAAGTCTTAATCATAGTGCTTATAGAACAAAAGTGTTAATATTAAGAATGGAGAAGTTATTGGCTCTCAACTGAAAGAGGATATAACCTGTATTGAGATACATGGAACAGATTACTTAATTTAAAACTAAAGGATAATATTAAATCATAATCTAAATGAATAACTCAAACTATCAAGTTCTAACTACTAAGCACATAATTTTAAAATTTAAGATTAACAACTATAATCCTAGCAAACTATATATCCTAACATAAAAAGAATCACTTGGCCTATAATCAGAAGGGTTAGGTGGCACGAATTGAAAGATAAAGGAAAAATTTTAGCCATCACACAAAAAACGACCGTTAAGGTTTCGGAGAAACAAGATATGAAATTAAATAGAGAGACTTTTGATAATATTATGGTTTCCTAAGGAAAAGTGGTATACTAGTCTCTTTGTTCGAGGTATGATCAAGGAAAAGGTTCTAATCATTCAATAGATTTTAATTGGGTAAAGAGATATAACAATTGATCTATGATGGAGGGAGGGATTAACTTAAGATGGAAAAATATATAGATAGTTGGATGAGATGGCACGATCGGTGGCTCAAAGAGACTCAAGTATGACTCAACGATGATCATAGATTCTAGGAGATCTACTAAGCTGAAGGTAGGATACCCTTACTCTTACTAAGGTATTGGTTCATTCTTCTTGGTTGCCTAAGGTACTTCTCTGCTAATATCAAGACAAGAATCTAACTTTATAGTCCTCTTATATTATCTCACTATGAAAGTTATATTTTAGTCATAATATTCAGCCTCGAATTTTTATTGGTTCCTCAATACTATGGTCAATAATAAGGTCAAATTTCTAACTAACCCTAGTAGTGTCTATACTACTCTCAAGTCATTTATAAATATCAAGGGATAATGGTCAATCAATTTATAGGTGTTGGATGCTAGGGTTCATTAGGTATGCTAAACTTTTGGGAGATGCCAATATTTTAATTTATTTTTTTTAGTAGGTATGCTGTCATAATTATCTCATGACAACAATGATTCCTATATTCTGGCAGGAGGCTATACTTAAGGAACTATTGGGGAAGTATATTAAATAGGAAGAGGTGAGAAAACAAGGATACCAATGTCAAGAGAATTAAGCAAGTACAATTTCGAAGGTCAAGGAAGGTAGGTGAGTTCAAAGAATTTGGAACAAAATCAAGGGGGGTTGAGTATGTGGATGAGACCTACACTCTAATCCTATTTGCAGGCTTGCTTGGTACAGTAACGTAACTGAGACAATATACACTCGACCTGCATGGGCCACTACTAAAATATGTCATGCCCCAGTCCTAAAATACGTAGGACTAGAAATACGTAAGCATGTCAGTCATATATATATATATATATATATATATATATATATATAAACTCTAATATATGGAAATCATAACATATAAGTACGTTGTATGATGAATAATAATTCATAAGTGGTATATAATTATCACAAGTTACAGGGCATAACTAAATCTCATCCACAAAATTCATAAAAAAATAAATGATCAAATATGTCAATGAACCAAATATGAACTAGTCGAGAAGAACTAATAGTTGGATGGAGACAAATTCACTACCAAACTAGAATATAAAAGTAAATATAATAAGTACATCATCTAATGATCAGAGAGGCTCGAAGGGAAGACCTCCTCGAAAGAGAATAAAGTAGCAAGTCCTAATCCGTGCTCCTGCGAATAGTCATGATCGTCTATACCTGAAAAGAGACTAGGTCCTCAGAGGAACGTAACAAGATACATAGAAGCATGCCAATAAAGTACTAAAAAATAAACATCCAAAGGTCGCCTAACCGTCTATGTGAATGCACTTTTGAGAACAACTTTCCAATAAGTGGGCTATCTGGCAAAAAATAGGATTGGCATGATTCTCTCGGAGAATCAGGGGCCTAAAAAGAATGACGTCTTTTGAACATCAGAGTCCGCCTGTAGATATATAATATAATGATCATTTGACCACGCATCTCCGGCGGAGCGTACGGGTTACATAAGAATAAGTGCAAAGGAGCCCAAATGCCTTACTTGTTGTTCTTTCCACCCCATGCTCTATACATGTTGTATCCACAACATGTTTCAGCTACTATGCCGAGACGGAGTGGAAGTATCGGCGTCGTATCTTTGGTTCATATCCTATCGTTAGTACAATAGCCCAACCCTACAACCAAACAAGGACAAGGATTGGACTATCGTACCATAATAGTCTATGTTCCTGGACTACTAATAAGTACTAAGTCTTCTAACATGCATCAATATTAAAAGTTATCCCTATCCGTCGCACATCCTATACGCACAGGTGGCCTGCCCGTCACGCAAGTACGTATCCTACATGAGACTCACACTCGTGTAACAACCGTGTCATAGCCAATGAAACATAAAAATGCCTCTTAATAATGGGGTGGTCTCATAAAACTAGGTCTGTCACTACCATATTTTCTAGGAAAGGATATTTTAATCATTTCATAATTAATTAAATATTGTGCATGTGAATAATTATTTATTGTATTATTTAATTATTGTTAGATGTTATTATATTATTTTTTACTTGTGTTAGTGGACCTAACTAATTTAGTTTAGACTCATGGACTAACATTTACAATTAGTTAGAATTGAGCCCATTTAGAAGTCCATTGATTAGGAGGATGATTAGTTTAATTAAAACCATTAGACTAGAACATTCCCTCCTTAATTATTATTTTTATAAGAGGCCCCAAGGGGTATAATGGATATTACATAGTAGCTTGAGGAAGGGGCAAGGGGGGCCGGCCATTATAAAGAGGGGGGAAAAGTTTCTCTCTCCTCTTTTTATTTCAAATCTAGATCTAGAATTTTCCTCAACCAAATTTCTATTCCTACATCAATTTCCTACCAAATTTTATCCCAATTCCTTCCCAAATTATCATTGGAGACTAGCGGATCAAAGATCTAAAAGGAGGAAGCAATGATCTACAAAGAGGAGTAAGAATTTACAAGTTGGAGGCCAATTTTATCGCATTTGGAGGTTACATTGGAAATCCATCTCCCAATAGATACAATTCAGTTTTACCTCTCTCTATATATAATAGCTATTTGAATAAGTTTATGTTATATATATACTTGTATGTTATATATATATATATATATATATATATATATATATATATATATATATATATATATATATATATATATATATATGTGTGTGTGTGTGTATACGTGTATGTGATGCTATGTATATATATGTATGGTATACTATATCTATAAGCAACAGCAGCAGCAGCTTGCAACAGTAGCAGCTTTCAGCAGCAGTAGCCGCAACTTACAGAAACAACTACAGTAATAGCAGCATTCCGAGAAGCAGTAACAGTGAGGGGAGATCAGTTGGTTAGTGTTAGAATGTAGCTAGATATTTAGTAAGTTAAATATTGTTAGCTAATAGTTATTGTTAGTTAAATTAGCTAGTTAGTTAGTTAGTTAGTATCTATTTAGTTATACCTCTTATGGATATCTCTAAGTTATATATATATATATATATATATATATATATATATATATATATATATATATATATATATATATATATATATATATATATATATATATTAGTTGTATTGATAGTTATTATAGCATGAGAGTTAGTACTTAATTCATATGGGTAAATACTAGTAGTTGATATTAGAGTATACTAGAATTTATATTGGGATGTTAGTTATATACTAGATATCACATTTATCTTGAGATACCAAGGTAAATGCCAAGGTATTGAGGATATACAAGGTATTTGGATTTGGATACCAAGATGAGTGTTTAGTGGTGCGATACCGAGTTGGTTCAAAGTCAAGGTATCCACAGAGCATTTGGTAATTAGGATTAGTATATTTAATATTGTTTGGATATGCATATATGCTATTATATATCTCTTGTTGCGTATCCTGAGATACGGTATCTTAATATCCTAGATTTAGCTTGTATGACCTAGTTTCATAGTTTATGAACCCAACATCATAGAGATAGACTTATGCAACCTAGAAATAGTTAGTTTGACCAAGTTTGATCGGTTTGACTTTGAGTTGACCTAGTTGACTATTTTGACTTAGAAATGGCTTTATGACCCAGATGTTGACTAGTTTAACTTATTTTTATTCTGAAACCTTGTATTGATGTTGTATTTCCTATCTAGTCTTCGAGGCACTATACTAGACATCTGTGATACTATTTACTGGACTTCAGGCGAGTACATTCTCTGATAGTTTTATATTTATGATATCCTCTATGTTTATTGTATCTGGTGTAGATATCCATAATTTCTTAACACGATGATTACACGGATTGGTATATCCGGATCTCGTCATGAGATGTTATTCCTTAGTATATATATGGTGTATCTTGTGCAAGCCTTATTTCATTGTTCTTCTTGTACATGTGCAAACACTGATTCTCGAAAAAAATGCTATCTTCTTAGAGAATCCCGTGCCATAGCGTACCATGGTTGGATCCACTATACCAGTCGGGTTTGGAGAGTATGTAGTGTAGATATATGATCATACCCTCCTTGTATTAAGTCTTGTTCATTAAATAGTGTTAATCATACACCGCACGTATGATTAGCCAGGCCATATATCTTGTATCAAGTTCCCAAGTCGATATATGTTAAAGCTGGTACTCACTCACTTAGTCATTTAATATTCTTATTCATTGCCATATTGTTCATTCTTGTATTATTTCCAGTATTTCCTTTATTGTATATCTCTTGTATCTATTGTTGCATCTTGTATATTCATATCTATTTACTGTTACATAGTTTATATCATTGATTAGAACTGCTATTAGAGATGTACTATGCTCCTTTCCTGACTGGATATATTTTTTCCAGGTGACACTGCGGAGTGGTACCCTACACATTACGGGCCTTGGGATGTTGTGGGCTTAGAGTCAGAGACCCTGGCTCAGGAGGGACTCATCCCGAATGAGACAGATGACCCGGGACTTGTAGCTTCTTAGTCTTCTCTTGTACTGGATTTGTCTCTAGCTTATTGTTTAGTATTTCTTCAGACTTATTGATGTTATTATTTTTGACTCATAAGTTGTATTGTGACTATTCTATTCTTTATCATATTCGTGCTCATTTCCATCTTAGATTTGTGATTGAGTATATTGATATTGTTGGTGGCTCATTATATTATTAGATAGATTACCCAAACAGTGTTCTATCGCCGATTCTGCGGCATAGGCTGGGCGTTGTTCCCGACTTTCATCCCTACACCGGGTGCGGGTCATAACACAATTTTAGTGGTGGCCCATACAGGTCTTCGAGGTCACAATTAGTGCGATTCGTAGTGGTGCTCTAAATTGAGTACTATTACGAGCCTGTTTCAGGATATAGGATATAGGCTATAAGCTGAGAATACTCAATCACATCTAGGAAAAATTCTTTTGATTCATTCAACTATTCTTCCTTGATATTGATACTTGATCTTTAAACTGTCCTTTCTTTGAATCCATTATATCATGTGCCATATTGATTCCATTCCAGCTTTAGCTTTGTTTGATATAGTACTTCCTATAGTTTTGTATCTGTTTCTTTTGCTCTGAAGCAGGGTTTGGTAGCTGAGTCTTTGCTTAGGACTTGCAAGATCATGACCGGGGGAGGCATTATCCTGGTTAATAATATTTGCAATGATCAGAGAGTTATTTTGGGGGGCTCGGAGTTGAGTGCGTGTCTACTTGTAATGCCACGTTCGAGCTACGACATTATATTCGGGATGGATTAGTTGAGTAGGCACCGTGCTAGTATAGATTGTAGAGGAGGTAGAGTTTTATTTGGTCCGCCAGGAGACCCAGAGGTAGAGTTTGCTAGAGGAGCTGTAGAGCAGGGAGAAGGCATTATTTGTGGAGCTATGGTAGAAGACAAGGAGTTGCCGTATCCGTTGATAGTAGAGTTCTTGGATGTATTTCCTGAGGAATTTCCAGAATTGCCACCAGATTGAGATGTTGAATTCTCTATAGACTTAGTGCCAGGTACAGAACCAATTGTACAACATGTCTATAAAGTAAAAAAATAGCGAGCTGGTCGAGCTGAAGAAGCAGGTAGACGAATTGCAGGATAAGAGGTTTATCAGATTGAGTTCTTCATCGTGGGAAGCCCCGGTATTGTTTGTACCAAAAAAGGATGGATCAGTGTGCATGTGCATTGATTATAGGGCATTGAATAATCTCACTATCAAGAATAAATACCCTTTACCACGGATTGATGACTTGTTCGATCAGTTGAGTGGTGCCAAGGTGTTTTCTTAGATAGACTTGAGATCAGGCTACCACCAAGTGAAAGTGAAGCCGAAGGACATATCGAAGACTGCTTTTAGAACTCGGTATGGTCAGTATAAGTTTATGGTGATATCGTTTGGATTGACTAATGCCCCTACGGTATTTATGAATTTGATGAACAAGGTGTTCCATCAGTACCTTGACAAGTTCGTGGTGGTGTTCATCGACGACATACTCATATACTCGAAGACACCGAAGGAGCACGAGAAGCATTTGCGGATTGTGTTGGATGTGATGAGGAAGGAGAAGATGTACGAGAAGTTGTCCAAGTGTGAGTTCTTCCTGGACAAGGTAAAGTTTTTGGGACATGTTGTGACTGGTGATAGTATTTCAGTAGATCCGAAGAAGATCACAGCAGTGGAGTCTTGGAAGACCCCGAGTTCGGTAGCAGAGATCAGGAGTTTCTTAGGATTGGCAGGCTACTACAGAAAATTTGTACAAGATTTTTCGAGGATTGATGAGCCAATGACTAGACTCACCAGGAAGGATGTAGAGTTTGTTTGGACCGACGAGCGTACAAGAAGTAGGGTGGTTATTTGCAAAAGTTGCGATACGGGAACTTTTTACGATACGGATTAATTCCGACTCGCACACACGTCCGAATCAGCTTTCAAAAAAGTCCACACGTCCAGATATACCATACGTGCCTTTCGATGCAATTGGTACGCGATGAAATAGCCTGGTTTGGCGGGCGCTCTCCGTATCGCAAGTTTTCAGGTTCGAAAAACATAGTTTTTGATTAGGTTTGAACAAGTTAAATTTAATAATTAAATCAAACTAAGTAAAACATAAAAGAACAGATTTAATCTTGGTCATATTGTGAAGAAGTTCTTTTAATTAGATTTTGAAAATATTAAACGTGTTGGTAGAAAATTGGACATGAACATGGGTGGTTGGATTAAATTTCTGAACTGTTACGAACAATTTTTTTTGGCCAACTTTCGGTCGATTTTTCGATCAATCCGGGGCACCTAAATTTATTATTTTTGAAGGAAATCCTAGGGGGTCATGTTGTGAGTGTATATAAGAATCTGATCAGAAAAAGAATGAGAGATAGGGAAGATATATTACTGAGAAGAGAGGGACTCTCAGGGATGTGCACGCGGTTGCGATGGCAGTGACTACTGTTGCACACTGGTTCATTGAGTTCACTCGACAACTTTGAAAGGGTCTACTAGTCACAACAGGGGTAGTCGCGGAGCAATCATAGGAAAGTGTCGATGGGCGCAGGGTCAGTCGTACGCGACGACTTTGTCAATTAACATTTCATCGGCCCTCCCAATAATGCACACTTGCTGGCCTAGCACGGGGTCCATGGCAAGTGCATGAGAGGGATTCTAATACGGGCTCGCGCGTCCTTGTGGGGTGAAGCTCGCGGTGGACATGTATGGAGGATTTGGTGGAGAATAGGGTTGACGAGGTTTTGGAAGCGGCAGGTTGGGGCGATGGGGATCTGAATAGGTTTGTACCTCTATGAGAGATGGTGATACTTGTTCCGCTATGTATTTGAAATAAGAAGTAAATGCAAGATGGATGGTTGTATTTAATTCATGGAGAGATAACAATGATTGGCTTATAATTGTTGATATGCCTGAGTGATTCTCCTTTATTCAAGTGGATTTCTTATATGTATTCTGATAGATTATTATATATATGGGAGTAGAACAAAGATGTGGGATGACGTTTATAGGATATAGAGGAGAGAGAAAAGGTGGAATGGAAAGATGGATTCGTTTTTGAGCAAAAACAAATTACAAAATATTCCTAAGAGATTAGGATTGTCTTTAAATTACTCGTAGTGGAATATCTTATCCTTTACTTATTTAAATATTAATTTGGTTATTTGTTTTAAATATTTGTTTATAAGTCAGTATTAAATGGGATAAACTTATCTATAAGTTATTTAATCAAAAAGAAATTTTATTTTCTATTTAGCTAAGTAAATAAAAAAAAATCCAACCATTAAAATAAAAATTAAATTAAAATTTTTAAATTAGGGGGTTTACACTCACGGAGGGGAAGAGAATCAGAGGAGCTCGACGGCGGTCAAAGATATAGGGTTGTCGGTTCCCGATCTAGTGGCGCTGGGTGGTGGTCCACCGGATCTGGGACCAAGAGGCGGTGGTCGGTAAAAAGGTTTGGCTAGGGTTTGGATTTTGTTTCTGGATTGTGTCACCTGGGATTAGGTGTGTTCAGATCTGGATACGGGGATGGAGATGGTGAAGTGTCGGGATTGTTCGACCCAGGGATGGGTTGTATTCTGTGGTGTATGGATACTAAAATGGAATATAATGAATGTGGACACCCAGGGTCAGACCCGAGGCCGATACGACTGACACGGAGAAGATAATGATTGGACACGGCAACACGGGCTGGACATAGATCTGGGCTGCTGTGGTGAACGTTGGTGGTGATGGTGGAAATTTGTTGCGGGGCCTAGTTTTGATCCGGACAATCATGATGAAGCTGAGGAGGCACCAAATACCGATGCTGCAAAGTTCATGGAGTTGCTGGAGAATGCAAGGACTCCATTATATCCTGGTTGTGAAGATCATTCACCGTTGGAGGTTATTACAAGATTGTTGAGCATCAAGTCCAATTTTAACATATAGCAAGAATGCTATAACCGACTGATGGATTTGATTATAGAGATCTTACCAGAGGATGCAAAGTTGCCTAAAGACTTCTACCGATCTAAGAGGATGGTGAGATTGCTCTGGATGGGATACGAGAAATCGATGCATGTCGCAACGGGTGCATATTTTACTACAAAGATGACAAGGATGAAGATGCGTGCAGATTTTGTGGTATTGATCGCTACAAGGCTACTGGAAAAGAAAAGTCTGTCGGTACAAAGAAGCCTACCGATTCGAGGCACTACTTGCCTTTGACGCCATGGTTGCAGAGGTTGTTTATGGTGAAGGAGACTGCAGAAAACATGAGTTGGTACAGGCAGAAACAGATCGAAGGAGTATTAGATCATCCATCCGATGGAGAAGCATGAAAGCACTTTGATCGAAAGTATCCAGATTTTGCTTCTGATCCGCGTAATGTCAGATTGGGGCTCTCCTCCGACGGTTTTACCCCATTCGGACTTCCGGGCTCCCAGTATTCATGTTGGTCTGTGATCATTACTCCGTACAATCTACCGTCTTGGATGTGCATAAAGACTCCGTATATATTCCTAACCGTTATTATCCCAGGTTCGAACAATCCGAAGAGGAATATCAATGTATATTTACAGCCTTTGATAGATAAGTTGAATCAGCTATGGGAAGTAGGTGCCAACACATACGATATTTCCAGAAAGTAGAATTTTCAGATGAAGGCAGCACTTATGTGGACCATCAACGACTTTTTGGCCTATGGAATATTATCGGGATGGAGCACTCATGGTCGTCTCTCATGTTCATATTGCATGGACCGTACTAAGGCTTTTCGTTTGAAACACGAAGGCAAACCGTGCTTATTCGATTGTCATCGACAATTTCTGTTGAAGGATCATCCATACCGGAGGAACATGAATACTTTTTATGTGGACGTTGTAGAGAAGGCCAATCCACCGCCAAGGTAGCCCGGATACACGATATGGGAAGAGGTAAAAGATTTACCAAGTGCTATTAAAGAGCCTGCTAAGGGGTACAAGTATGACGGATTTGGTCGCACCCATAACTGGACGAAGATGAGTATATTCTAGGATCTGCCATAGTGGAGCACCAATCTAATCACACATAACCTTGATGTCATGCATATCGAGAAGAATATGTTTGATAATATAATTAATACTGTAATGGAGGTAAAGGGGAAGACGAAAGACAATCTGAAGGCCAGGTTGGACTTAGAAGAAATATGTAGACGTCATGTGTTGCATTTAATAGAGGAGGGGAATGGAAAGTTAAAGCAGACTAAGTCAGTTTTCTAACTGGAGAAAGAGTATAAAGGGAGACTTTGTAGGTGGATTCAGGGTCTAAAATTTTTAGACGGGTACGTGTCGAACTTGAGAAGATTCGTCGACCTCAAGAAGAACAAACTGGAGGGTATGAAGAGCCACGATTGTTACATATTCATGGAGAGGTTAATTTTGATTGTATTTTGGGAATTCTTACCGCAGGTCATTTAGGATCCATTGACAGAGCTCAGCATATTCTTCAGAGATCTTTGTTATACTAAGTTGCTCGTCGATCGTCTAGAAAAGTAAGTGAAGGACATTGCGGTAACACTATGAAAGCTCGAGAAGGTTTTTTCTCCTGGATTCTTCGACTCTATGGAGCATTTGCCAATTCATCTTTCCTATAAGGCACGTGTTGGTGGTCCTGTCGGTTATCAATGAATGTACCCCTTTGAGCGGCATCTGAATCACCTAAAAAGAAAGGTAAAAAACAAGGCACAGGTTGAGGGCTCTATTTGTGAAGCTTATGTTCTCGAGGAGATTATAAACTTTTGCTCGACGTATTTTAAACCTCATGTTGCTACTAATAGAACGAGAGCTCCGAGAAATGACGACGGATATCAGGAATCTAATGATGCAAAACTCAAAGTATTCAATGCATCCGGAAAGCCTTTGGGGAAAATGAAGAAGAGATATTTGAATGACGACGAGCTAAGGGCTGCTCAGTTGTATATATTACTCAATTGTGACAAGGATAAAGTGGAGAAGCTAGAGGGGTAAGTAATTAATACGTCCACGTTTACATCATCTCAATATAATAGTATAAGTTACTATTATGCTACTAATCAGCGGTTGCTTCATTGTTTTTCAGCACATATAATGATAAGTTGAGGTCGGTTAGACCCTACATAACAGACGAAGAAGTAGAACAAGAAATGAGACGCTATTTTCCTTCTTGGTTGAGCGCATATATAAGGAGCTTGGTAATTACTTTTTTTCTGCACTTATACAATAAATGTAGACGCTATTTTCCTTCTTGGTTGAACAACAAAGACGTCGATCCAGGCCATGATTTCTTTGGCATCTTACGAGAGATTGTGGATTTAACATATAATTATGGCACAGAACCTGCTAAGATTGTTCTATTCAAGTGTGAATGGTTCGATCCTATTCAAGATCAATGTTGGAAAATTGACAAGCATGGCCTTGTGGATATAAACTACAAGCGTAGATATCAAGACTACGAACCATTTGTCCTATAAAGTCAAGCTCAGCTCATGTACTTCAAAACTTATCCTAGACGGGGGACAGCAAGGTCAAATTAGTGGGCAGTATGCAAGACTAAAGCTAGAAATACCTTTGACATTGACGAAATAGCTTATCAGGAGGACGAGCTACCTTTTGTAACAAATATTGTAGATGTGGACTCAACGGAAGTTACTCAATACACGAGTAATAATGTAGAAGATGTAGAATTATCCGAAGAGTAAGACGAAGATGAAGACGAAGTAGATGAATGTGAAGATGAGGAGGAAGAGGAGGACGAGGAAGGCGAACAAGATAAATTTTCTGAAGATGATTGAAAATAAAATATTTTACATATAAAATATACTATATTTTGACTGTAGAATATACTATGTTGACGAAGATATATACTATATTTTGACTGTAGAATATAGTATCCATTTAGACTTGTGACACCACTAGTTATTTACTATATAATTCTATGAATGCTGTGAGATATGCATAATATTTTGACTGTAGAATATACTATATATTTGTGTATTTCTTTATTCATTATATGTTGTTATCAGGTATGACAGGATGACGCGGAGGGTTCAGCAGGTCCCGAGGTAGACGGAGTGCTCCTCCGCTACTGCCTACTGTTGGTTCTGGATCCTCGTCACCTAGTACTCCAGTATATCGACCAGTCACATCTCCGACTGCGACGACATTACATGGCATCACTCCTGGGATGAGTAGTTCCAGGCCTGATAGTACTCCCTCGTCCAGCGTTCCTCCTGCTGAAGAAACCATGGAGACAGATGAGCATATAGAGGAGGTCGACTCGACATCGTCCCAACATCAGCAAGACCCTCCATGCGCACCTCCGGAGGAGACAAGGACAGAGATTTGGGCCGACGGTACAAAATAAGTCAATTAGATGGTTTAGTATCATATATCATGTATTTCTTTATTCATCACATATTGACTTTTTAGATAAAAATAATTATCTCTGTATAGATATCATCCCTCGTCGGTACAGAGGTGCCTGGGCCTCTTTCTGAGGAAGTACTATGGTGGCCCTTGGATCAACTACTCTGAAGCTCCAGAGGAGAGGAAGGCATTCTGGTTTGCGCACTTCAAGGTAAAAGTATATTATATTAATTATCTAATTTATGTATATTATATAACTTACTAAATTACTTATTGTAGCAAACATAATTCTATCCTTCGCACTGGGCCGAGTTGATCGAGCAGATATTTCCTGCCGTTGCTGCCAAGATTATACGTGATGCTCTGGATGACCAGAAGGCTCATGATCGCGTTGGAAAACCGTTCCAAGGTTGGATCACGCCTGAGCAGTGGACTGTGATGAGGGATAGATTCGACGATCCAAGACGGAATATTTTTGTCGTTTGGTATATTTTTTATTTCAGATATATTATTTTAATACAAGTACGATAAAATGGTAGTAGGAAAAAATATTTAATTTTAGTACTAAATAATATATTTTTAACAGGTACAGAGGGGTGAGGATGCAAACATGGTGACCGTCTTCCTGGCTACCCATCGAAAGGGCGAGAATTTCATTAATGAGAGGGCCCGCAGACTTATGTAAGTATTACTTTACTTTGTGTTAATTTTAATATAACTTAGGCAATTATCGAGTATCTAAACTTTTCTAGGCCGAGTATCTTAGGCTGCGTGAGAGGGCGACTGCTAGTGCACCTACATCGAGAGAGGCTGGTACTTCCTCGCAGCCCTCTCCAGCTCCGTCGACGGACGAACTATGGGTGACCGCCGCTGGTGGTCTCCAGAGGGGTACGTACTGCGGTACGGGATCCTATGGCGACATTGTTGTGACGTAGTCATCTAGGGCCTCCCTAACAAGTGCGTATTCCCCACAGCCCTCGCAGTCGTCGGCCCGAGTCCAGGAGGCCGTTGATCGTCATATTG
Source organism: Iris macrosiphon (assembly GCA_036927795.1). NCBI lineage: Eukaryota > Viridiplantae > Streptophyta > Magnoliopsida > Asparagales > Iridaceae > Iris > Iris macrosiphon. The sequence continues at coordinate 132,565,422 of JAYESA010000008.1, forward strand.
CGTCTCTCCGTGACGATTTACTGCGAAGGATGGAGAAGCAGCCCCTGTCCCAGCCGCAGACGGACGATGCGACGCTCATCGCACGATTTGATATGGTCGAGCACAGCATCATGGAGCTCCGGGATTTGACAGCTGATCTTAGAGCGTCGACAGAGCGCATCGTGATGGAGCTGTATGCATCACAGCTGTCCATGGGCGAGAGGCTAACAATGGTGCAGGATTCAATGGTTCATAGCAGTACGAGGCTGTTATCTACCATGGATTCATACAACCAGCGACTAGCATAGTTGGAGCAGATACGTCCTCCTGGTGCGCCTACATCGACACAGACTCCACCGACGTCACTACCTTCTCCATCGACATCGATATCAATTTTATGGGAGCAGTATGATATGTTCTTATCCCTCATGCGCGCCGGTGGTCATCCTCCTGTAGATCCATAGTAGTCATAGTTAGGATCGTTTATTGATTGTTTGTGTTTCAGACCTATGATATTTGGTCATTTATGAATATTTTTTTATTTTTGATGCATTCAGACATTATTTCTTATATTCTTTAGGACGAGGCTTTCAGACTCAGTTGTGTGGATATATGTTGTATTCTTTACGACGATATTTTCTCTTGATTCGGTTTGTAATCTCAATATTTTATTTTCTTCAAATTTTATTATATTATTCATATTAATTATATGTTAATTTACAGTTGTTGATTATTCAATCGAAGGGGGTCGACGAACCCAGCAAATTCAACGGAGGATTATTCTGGGTCAATTTGTACAAATTATGAATTAATAAACTGCAGGAAGAATGGTTTGGAAACAATTCAATATTTATTTTTTTATTTTTTCAGTATCTTTAGCGACTATTTTAGCGACGTTTAGCGACGTTTACTCACGTCGCTAATTACGTCGCTGAATACGTCGCTATATCCGTCTCTAAACAAGTCGCTACCCGTCGCAAATTGCTGGCATTACAGTATTGCTAGATCAAAATAACGTCGCTAAATGAGTCACACAACATCGCTAATTTAGCAACATATAACGACAACTGTAAATTATCATATGTTGCGTCGCTAATTTAGCAACGTTGCGTCGCTAAACGTCATTAATATAGCAACATTTTGTCGCTAATTTAGCGACATAAAATGACAAAAATACACGTCGCTAATTTAGCAACGTTGCGTCGCTAAATGTCGCTAATATAGCGACGCATTTACGTTGCTAGAAAATGACGGAATAGCGATGTTTGGCGAAGTTTTTCCTGTCAGCGACTAGTTTAAAGGCGACTTCAGCAAAACGTCGCTAATCACGTTGCTAAAATTATTTAGCAACATTTTTTGGCCATTTAGCGACGTTTCTTTACGTCGCTAATTTGACTTATTTTGGTAGTGACATAATAAATACTTTTATGTCTCAACCACAAGAAATACAAAATATAAGAATAAACAACTGGTATAATAGTGTGCACCCCATACTACCCATGTCCGAATAGACTCTGAATGAACAATATGAGTCTATAAACACTAGGCTATAAAAGCAGAAAATAAACAGTAGGAACAAAATAGATAAACTACGGAAGACATGATATAAGTACCTACTCACAATACCTGTATACCAGGAAGATGCTCATCAGCAGCTCCAGAAAACTCATTGACAATCAACACTGCAAATTTGGAAGGGAACCAGGTCCTCAGAGGGACATAACAAGATACATAGAAATATGTCACTAATGATACGAAATACTGCAATGAATAAAGGGTGTACCAAACTAGGTGTAAATGCAATGAGAACCACGTTCGACGTATGAGCTATCGGCCAAATGGGATCGGCATAATTTCCTGGGGGAAACAGAGGCCTACTACAGCATAGTGTCGTGGATGCTAGAGGCCGAATCTAATACAGTATATATCCATGGTCATCATATTCGGTACTCCGGCGGAGGCGGTGGGTTACAAAAGAAATATGTATATAGCCCATACGTCTAGCAAGTGTCCTCCCCACCCAATGTTGTTGTATCTGTCGTGCAGCACCTCATGTCCATCTCCTACTCCTGAGTCAAGATTATAGTATCTAAATACTGTCGTCACACATCTCGATTGTAATAGTGATCAATCAGTACAAGAGTCTGCATCTACACATGAAACTCTCCGTGTTATAAATGTGTCATGGGCATACGAGAGAGTAGGGCATCTCTTAATAAGGGTCTATCCTCTAAATACTAAGTCACGCGAAATCGGTCCAATACCGACTTGCACCCAAGTTATTCTTGGACGCGCAATATCGTTCAATAAGAATAATATAAAATAAATAAAGTTACAGTATTTAAAAATTGTAAACAAGAACGGCAAGGTATACTTGCCTGGAAGCCAGACGAAGATTCGAATACAAACTCGCCAAGGAAGTAACAGCACATGAAAGAAACTAGAGTAGATGTCTCTAGATGCTGTCACAAATATCACCAACAGTCCCAAAATAAGTAAAATACTCATAAAAGTATATTCATACGTCCAATTTGAACACAGGGGCAATAAGATAGTTTCTAGTCAATACTGGGTCCATAGGTGGACCCGTCTTACACCAAAAAATGTGCCAAAAATAAAGGTCTCTAAACATAGCATATTAAAGTTCAAACAAGTTCTAAATAATGATACGAACTCAACGGTATATCCAGAGTTGGATTCTGATGCGCCGATCACGAAAACATCGGTTAGAACGGATCGTGGGGCCCGCAAAATGGCAATCCGGTCACTGCCTCAGAATCAGACGAAACTTGGGTCACAGGACAAGTCGAACGTTGTGAATCCAATGGCTCAAGTTTTGTCAGGGGGGTATTCTCAACTTTTAATCTAATATAGGGGTAATATCAATATACCTAATCTAAGAGGGGGGGCAATATCAAATAGCCCTTTTTCGTAACTTAGTGCACTATATAGTGCTAGTATTTCAAAATGCAAATATTGTTTATTTTTTATAACTATATAGTAAATATTAAAGTATTGTTGTTTATTTTTTTATCACTTTAAAGTGAATTATAAATGTATGAAGACTATTTTATCCTAAAATATAATGACACTATTTTGAACACAAGTTCACTAGTATAAATAAAAAAATTATAAGTCAACATCAAACATTTTTATCAACACGACAACACCGGTAAAAACTTTAATCTTGACAAACCTAAAACCTTAATATTCAAATTTTCAACTAATTCAGTCTTTTAAAAAAAGAAAATTTAATGAAGAATTAGAGTTTAACTGACAAGTGATTTGTTGCAGAATAAAAAATTATTTAGGTAGAATTTTTTTCAACTTATGAAGGATTAGAATTAATTGGATATATTTGTAACAATATAATATTTAAATTTATTGAAAGCTACAATTATCCTTTTTATATTCATTTATATAATAAGTGGTAATTTCTAAGCTCGAGATTGAAGCTTACAATTTATCAATTATAAAGGGCATCACTATACTGTAATTAGAACTTTAAAGTACAAGAAACAAACGCCAAAAGTTGGTGGGTCACACACTTATTTGAGCACTTTAAAGTGCTCGACACTATATAGTAAAAAAATAAATACCCCCTGACTTTGGAAAATTGTAGTCAGCAAAGGTTGTAAGCATAATTTCCATGCTCAAGACCTGGCCAACCAGATAGGTAGAGAAAAGGAACGATACATATGCCATGCTCCAGCACACCCCACAGATCTAGCAATCGAGAGTAGTGGTGAGTGAGCATCCGGTCGGTTGGATCGAAACCGAATTTGACAAAATCGACAAAACCAAAAATCAAGTATTTGAAAACCGAAAACCGAACCGTTTTCATAAATATCAAACAAAAGCGAATCAATTTTCGGTCAATTATGCTTATTGGGCCGTTGGATCGGTTCTTCACAGTTTAGCAAGTTTGGTCTATTTGAATAACATAATGGGGTAGAAGCCACCTTACATTAAACATATACTATCATATTTAAAATAATCTCCATATCTTTAACAACTTTTAATTGAACATAATTATTTTTAGGTTAAATTTTAATTTGATACCTCAATTATTCAATTTTTTAACTTAATAGACAACTTAATACCTCAACCAGTGGCGTAGCCACCCAGTCACCCCCCCACCCCCCCCCCCCCCCAACCCAAAATTTCAAAAAAAAATCATCCAATAATCATTATTATTTTGTAATACGTTGAAGGGAGTATTTTTTGAGACATGTACAAATATGAGTTTCTTGATCATTCTAGATTGGGGTCTATAGTTCCTTGAGGTTCTTCGACGGTACCATATTTAAGATGGCTAGAATTTTGAGAGGATCCAAATGTAAAAATTTCTTTACTTCTGAAGAAGAGAATGTATGAAAATAGTTTGTATAAAAATAATTTTGAGACCAAACATGTCCTAGCTAGCTATATGTGTTTATTGTCACGGCTAGCTTATATATAACTTGTTTTTCTCTTTTGTTCCTTTTCATCTTTTTCTCATGACCTTCTTACTCAATCTAGCTTTTATGCTTATGACTTCTGATTCTGAATGCAAAAGAATGGGGTTTCTTTCCAGCCAGCCCAAACCATGATTAAATGGCTTCCATGCATGAATTGCTTTGGACTGAGGTCATATTTGGTTCACGGAATCGGGATCTTGGAAAAAAAAGTCATTTATTTTCTTTTTTAGAAGCCAAAACAAATGCACAGGAAAGAAAATTGATTCTAAAGGAAAGAAAAATAGAGGAGAAAATTGTTCCCCAGCTCATCCCAAAGATTTACTTTCCCACCCAAATTATTCACTTTTTTTTCTATTTTTTGTACCTTACCAAACACTGAAAAAGAAAATTAATAAAAATTATAATTTTCCAAAGGAAAGTGTAAAGAATTGTTTTACTTTCCTTTTCGCGAATAAAATAAGGTCTTTAATTAAAAATCATGGGTTGAGTATTGCAACGAAAATCGTGTCATTGGTTGCTCAACGTCAAAATTGACCTACAATGTAAGTTTCTTCCAATTTTAAGGCCATCGACTGAATCGTCATTTTGCAACATGAGGAATATACCTTACAAACAGCTTAAAACATGTGTTTGTAGAAGCATGGAAAATATGCATCCATGCGTCCAACAACCATGTGCTCCAAAGTAAAGCTCAGAAAAGATTGGGCCACAGAATAACCTTGCGACCCAATAAGGCGACGTACATCCGTCCCAATCAGCCGAAGCAGCTTTGGCCGCAGATGGACCTCATATGGCATCCTAGCAACATGATCGTTTCTGACAAAAAATTCTTACAAAAGATTTTTTGAATGCCTCAAAAGACGTGAACACACTGAACGATAAAAGTCTTACGTCAGCACAGAACTCCACTATCGATGGATGTGCAGCACCACGTGTACAGCAAAACTGACCCCATGCATCCCAAACTCCATGTGTTCCATGCACCTCTGGCCCCATACGTCCCAGACTCCATGTGTTTCATGCGTCGTTGGCCCCATGTGTTCCATGCGTCTCTGGCCCCATACTTTCTGGACTCTATGTGTTCCATACGTCTTTGGCCCCATGCGTCCCAAACTCCATGTGTCCCATACAACAATGGCCCCATGCATCCTAGGCTTCATGCGGTCCATGCGTCTCTGGCCCCCATGCATCCCAGGCTTCATACGTTCCATGCGTCTCTGGCCACATGGATTTCAGACTCCATGAAGAGCAAATCTTGTTGTTACGACAGGAGTGATTCTCTTCAACCAAGTGCGAACCATGTGTCAAGCTGACCAAGTCATGCCCACAAAGGACGAGAACCACCCAGATCTTCAGCAACAGAAAATCCCAACAAACGTCCATGTGACAGCCTGGCCAGCTCACGGTTACAGCTGCACCCTGTTAAGGAGGCACATATGGCACCATCTAGCATCAATGCGGCCCAACATATGCACGTCCAAGGATGACTATACATATCTGGATGACCAACCCGAGAAAGGGAAGGACAGACATGGGTCGCCCAACACAGGGAGAGACCATACCAAGACGATCAAAGAGAGAACATGAGATTCTTTACCCTGTATCGGATCGTCAATGAAGTAAAGGAGCCGCCATAGCACTCATTGTCCATCGTCACCCCCCAGATCAAAATATTATACTTAGAAAATTCTATTTAGGATTCTTTGTACTCTTTTTCATTCCTTAAATACAAAGTTTACAAGAATACATTTAATGGCGAACAAGATGGCGAATCTGATGGGGACCACTTTCTCCTCTAATGAGAAAGTTATGACGTAATTCAACGCAGCCAAGCTCGGATAAACTCAAAGAATGTTGGTGGTCCGCCTCGACCAGCAGGCTTTCGAGAAGATGCTCTCAGAGGGAAGCGTTAGTCCTTTGTTAAGGCTAGCAGAGCCTAAGAGGACCCGCAGGACGTGGGTAGCCAAGGTCGTTGTGCCTCACCCAACTACGGAGCATGCGCTTCCCATCTCTCTCTCTCTCTACTACAGGGATCGCACATTATGCATCCATTGCTTATGCGGCAGCCCCTTCCTACAAGAAGGGTGCTAAGCACTTGAAGACCCGCAGGACATGGGTTGCAAAGACCATTGTGCCTCACACAACTATGGAGCATGTGCTCCTTCTCTCTCTCTCTCTCTCTCTCTCTCTCTCTCTCTGATACTGAAGATGCACAACATGTGTCCACTCAGGTTATCCCAGCTCATTCGGCCTCCTTGTCTGAAAAGGAGAATGCTAAGCACTAGAACTCTAACAGAGGAAAATAGTACAATGCCAAGGATTTTGGGGTTGATGTACAGCCCATGCGACCGCAATGAAGGATGCAGAGAAGAAAGCAGTATGCAGCTTCTAGCTCAGCCGCATGCGTCTCTGACACCCCAGAAGCTATATCTTTGACAGAATCTCATCCGGCCGTGCTTCTATGCACCACTTTAAGAAAAATCAAAACCTGGACTCTTCGTACTATGCGTCTGTGCTTTGTAAGTCAAAGAAGTCTAGTGCAGTACGAGCTCATCAAGCTCAAGAAACTGCCCATTTGGCTGACCGTCAGCGGGCACCGCTAACCATTATACGGGCCCCTGATAAAAAGTTATATAAGACCGTCCCGTGCATCCAACCCGCTGCGGCAAATGGGAAGGGGTCATCTCAAAAGTCTTCCACTAACGATCTGGGGAAAGTTCTTGTACGAATCTTAGATCAGAGAGCAAAAGAAAAACCTACGCACCCATGTGCTCAGTCTACCCGGGCTCATAACAAGGGTATAAAGGTGGATCAACCCTCGCTTGATTTGCACAATGTGATCAACCATAAGAGCAAAGTGAAGGAAACCACCATGGCATATGAGGTGTCCCCTCTAAGGTACCCCTGTGCCAACATCATCATCAACTACTGTTGTGCTAAAGCAGCAGTGCCAAAAAATAGGAAGTCAATATTCCAATGACTGCATCCGAAGGCACCTAGCCGACAATAACCTGGAGATCAGGTGCAAACAACAGAGGAGTATCTACCATTCGCCTCATGTTACTCTACTTGGAAGGACCCTTCCACCGTGGGAGAAAGTAAGTCCAGCACCTCCAGCCCGTCACTCTTAACCATCGCATTGAGAAAGCGACTACCAGGAGGACCTGCAGCGGGACCTACAAAACATATTTTCCAAGGTATCCGCTCAAAGAAAAAGCTATCAGTCGTTTGGGATAGTTCTTCCTCAGGACCCCTATGGGTTGCATAAGCTGGGGGTAGTGATCCTTCGGACCTATACAATAACCCAAAGTTCCAGAAAAGCGGTAATTCCCAAGGAATAGACTCCGATGTCCCTGGGCCTGGCTACCCTCGTCAAAATGACGCTATCTGATGACTACTCCAGACAAGAATCTGAGATAAAAGTACGGCGTCCACTGCCCCATCTATCTCTCCCTATGTAAGGACTGTATACTTGGCAGGGGACGACCTTGAAGGCCCCAGCAACCGAAAATGCCTCGAGGCTCTTGAGGCCATGATGCAGACGGTGAGTTCCTCAATACAAGCCCTAACATAGGCAATGCTAGAAATTAAAGCAAATATAGCTTCCCAACTAGTACGGGCTTCTGGACAATCAAGCTTGGACCCTGGGACCAACGCAGACTCCGACGCAACCGCTCTACCTATAGGCGGTAATAACCCTCTGCCTAGCTCATCTGCCTATTACGCCGGAGATGAAGCCAGAGAAACAATAAGTGAAGTCTGGGAACTTCGGGATCGCCTAGATTCTATGGGCAGCCGGGACTCAATACGTGAGCTCGGGATACGGCAACCATACCCTAGCGAATGGAGAGATGTGTCGTACCCGTCTAAGTACAAGCCCTTCAACTTGAACACATTCAACGAAAAGACTTCCCCCCTGTCAATACATGAGTTATTTTGAGACTGCTACAGGGCACCTACCTCGCAGTGACGCACTCCTCACCAAGCTCTTTGTGGGGACATTATCAGATGTAGCATTCGATTGGTTTTGCAGTCTACAAGATAACTGTATCTCGTCATTTGAGGACCTTAAGAGTCTTTTTCTCAAAAGATTCTATGATAGAGGAAGAGACATGACGATGTCCTCCCTTATGGATGCTACCCAAGGGAAAAAGAGAACTCGCCCAAAATTATATCGAGCGTTTTCGATAAGCAGCACTGAGGTTGCCCCCAGGCAATCCCGAGTCGACACTGATGGACATTTTGTGAGACTTGTCTCACTATTGCTTATTTTTTATGTTAATATCTTGTATATGTATGCTATTGTTGTATATTGCTTTCCGTATATTTTTCTGGATTTCTCTAGCTGCTCTCATGTAATTTCTAGATTTAAGACTAGTGTTAACCACTCTTGATATATAACCCCTCTCTTTCTTTCTCTTCCCCAATTTTTTACTTTTCCCCTCTTTTTATTTTTTTTCTCTCCCCTCCTCTCTAGTCGAGAGCAGCCTAGGCTGTCCCCCCTCCTCATTTCCTTGGTAGTAGTGGTAGTAGTTAGTGGTGGTTTTAGGCAAGTACATTTTGCCAATAAGGACGAACTTGTACTTTTATATTATTGTGGATTTCTTATATTTTATTAACCTATATTATGCTCTATGAACTCCTATGTATGTTTACTTCATGGTATTTTCAGTTTTGATAGCATGGTTGGACTAGATCTACATTTTTAGTTTAATGTGTTCTTGACATTTTTATGGTTTTGATATCTTAAAACTTGTTATTTTCCAAAACAAGTTGATCTATGTGAGAGAGCATCTGATTTTAAGTTATTTAGAACTTTACATCTATGGATTTGGGCTGGAAATGAGGATTTCATGGAGAATCATATTTTCAGGACTTTGAGCTTTTCTATGACTAAAATTTGTTAGTCTGGGATAAAGGATCTCTATGCAGAATGCTTTGCATGCGGTCTGGACTCCTCGCTCCAAATTCAGCATGCGGCCATCTTGTTAGACGAATGACTGAATCTGCACATGCACCCCTTGACCAAATGCATCCAACTTGAACGAAAGAAATTTCTCTAAGTTCATGATTCCATGCGGCCCAGAGGAGCATGCAGCCAAAATTGTTTGTGCAGCTCGAGCTATGTATTCCTTTTTTCCTCTAATACATGACTCAGCGCCACCTTGGCACGATTTCTCCTGCATTTGTCTTTTCTTCTCTGATACGCTTTATTGGCCAGTCACATCGGTCACTTTTCTGACATACTTTATTAGCTAGTCACTTCAGTCACTTTCTGGCCTTGTATTTATTCCTGTCACTCAACACTTGTCTCAAGGAGTGAAACTTGCGATGATCCATGCGGGCAATTTGATCCATGCGGCCTGTTTCTTGCCTACGGCCCGCTCATCTCCTATACTTCTAACACTTATAAGTAAAATGTTTTTCTTTGTTATATGTTCTCTTATAGATTTTTTACTCTTGGTGCTTGGCCCAATTAGTTAAATTCATATGATGCCTATTATTTCTAAATTGCTTATAACCTGGATGCTACACTTACCAGAACATGGAATACCCGGAACACGGAATGTAATGATACTGTTAAACTATAACTCCTGGTACCTGATTTGCACTGAATGAACCGGATCCCTGACTCCAGATACCTGACATGTACTGAAAAATCTGATAGTGGCTCGACGTAGCTCACTTCTGACATGCTAGAATCTCCTGAACTGAAATGCTTGTACTGATAAGATAAATTCTTGTGGTTGATTTCTTGTCCCTGTCCTGATTTTACTTGTCAAGCTATTGTCCAGTCTTGCATCATGTCTAAGATAGATTTCTGAGTACCATAGTCAAAAATTCTTGATAACTTGCCTAAGTTAATAACTAGAATAATTATCTAGAAGCATCTAGAGAGATTTTCTGGCTATATGCAATCCCGATATCCCAGCGACACCTGATGGATTTGGAGCTCTCCGTCGATATGGGCACACTTTCAGCATACCGTCGAGTATTACAATTTACCAAAAAAATATCTTATACTTAATTAATCTATGATATGTACTCTTACGTCTGGATAACCCGGATAGTCTGCAGGATATGTAGCTGTGTGGAATCTCAACTGCATTTGTTAGTAAAAGTTAATGGTAGTAAGCTATAGGTTATGTTTGGCCATGATTGCATATTTTTTAGTCTTGTCTTCTCTTGGATAATACAACTACTAATCCTGAAATGTACCAGTTACTGATTCCAGAACTGCTTAAATTGCTTATTTATATATTGCTCTTATTTTTTATTTTCTTATGCTATTGAGTGTTTGTATGCTGGTTTTAGTTCCTAAGTTGGCTCCCTTGTGTTACTTTGCTATTTTGGGGTCTGACCCCACTGGTTTTGTATGGCCAAAATTTGGAGCAATATCGCAGAATCTCCCGTATATTACGCCTCCAGATGGTGAACACGAAAAGCACCCAAGGACTTGAGTGGGTTTCTTCTTCATCAAACACTTGATCTTATACTTGTACTTTTGAGGCATTTAGCCACCTAGCACATGTTTAGCTCATATTTTGGTATTTGATATCCTAGCCTACAGGACTACATGTAAAGCATATTCTAGACTATAGCTAGAGCTAATTATGTAATATTGCACTCTGCTAGTTCTTCATTTTGGTAACTAGCTTCATGATCATCTATGTATGTATAGTTTGGGACGTCTTACTATTATATGTTTGGTGATTATACTTCTTGTAACTTGTTGCTTGCTCGAGATTGAGACAACTAGGACTCTTGAGCTAGGAATGACTGTTGGATTGTACAATAAACTCTCACATATCTAAACAGCCGTGACCCTATCTCGGGATATAGAGTACCCTGGTGTACGTAGCTGGCTTTGTCCGTCCCCGCTCTCCAGTATTCTGGTTCTGGGGCATGATACAGTTTAAGTGGTGGCCCATACAGGTCTAAAAATTTAGAAGTGTGGGGGTTTATCATTATTTAGATCTCAATTATGCTACTCCTTGATCTCCTCCAACATCAAAATTGTATCCCAAAAATCTTGATTCAACATCTGCTTTGATCCTCGATCTATCATTTCCTTCCAATTTGATCCTAATATTCTCCATATTTCATGGACATTGTTCCTGGTCCTTCCGATCAGCCAACTAAAGTTTTGCATGTAGCATGACAACCACCAGCCGGTCAGCATCTCTTTACCGTTAAGTCGTAACATTCTGAAGCAGAGTCCATGATGGCTCAAGATTTGGAACAATAGGTCCAGCCAGAGCCACCAGTTGTACTCGCAGTGGCAGTCCTGCCAGTACTACCCAATGCAAAAAGTGATACCCAGGCTCTGATAGAAATCATCAGGCAGTTACTAGCATCTCAAGAGCGACGGGGTAACACTCTCACCCAATCAATACAGCAGGCCTTAGAGAGAGAGAGAGACATCGTGCCCCAGACTCTGCAAGCAACTTCAAGCACCTCCAACCCTCATATTTTTATGGTATCAAAGATGCGATTGCATCAGATGCGTGGATTCAGGATACTAAAGCTATCCTAGAGGTAGCAGGAGTGCCTGACAGAGAGCAAGTATCAGTAGTTCGACTGCAGTTGCTAGACTTGGCCTGAGACTAGTGGGCAACACAGATAATTTCTTTGACAATACCCGTCCCTTGGGCCATCTTCAGCGAGAGGTTCCAAACTAGGTACTTTGATGCGGTGTCGCGTTATGATCTTCAGTAAAGGTTTAACAACTTAAAGTAGATGGGCAGAACTGTTGACGGCTAAGCGACAGAGTTCTGCAGGCTAAGTCGGTTTGCTCCCACCTTGGTGGCGACCAAATTGAATAGAGTAAGGAGGTTCCAGTAGGGACTTCACCTGGAGATCATATTGACACTAGAAAAGCATGAGTTCCAGACTTCCAATGTCGTATTGCGAGCAGCAAGGAGGCATGAGTATACCTCCCAAAGAATCATGGATAGAAATAGAGGAAGGAAAAGGACCCACACCTCAGGAGGTTTTTACTCCCAGTCTTCAGCACCAGTCTCGACAGTTAGGGCATTAACCATTGGATCTCCGAGGAGGCCAACATCAACAGCCTCGATCCAGCAAACAGCACCAATCCGACCCCAGCAGCAGAGGACATCTTCTTCAGTAGGGTGTTCTCATTGTGGAAAACTTGGGCATGTATTTTCTGACTGCCTTAGAGCACAAGGATTGTGTTTAGCCTATGGAGATCCAGGACACATAGTGGGATCTTGCCCACACATCGTCTTCCCAGACAGGACCACAGTATAGGGCTCCAGTGTCGACTCAGCAGAACTAGGGTTAGAGGCCTTTGACCCAATCTCTAGTATACTAGCAACAAAGGCCAGAACAGTATGCGCAGGCCCAAGCCCAAGTATATGCCAGACAAGGAGGTCCACAGCAGAGAGGACCAACACCGAGAGGACGAGGTCAGGCAATAGAACTCACTGTGGAAGAGAAGTTAGCTTCAGGTGAAGTGGTAGAAGGTACCATTCTCGTCAACTCTCATTCAGCTTTAGTATTATTTGATTCAGGTGCATCACATTCTTTTATATTCGTACGATTTGTGACACAAGTTGGTTTGAAACCCGAATCCTTATCAATAAGACTCAATATACTTACTGGTAACGGTATCATGGCAGTCGATAGAGTTTATGAATTATGTCGAGTCATAGTGTGCGGGCGAGAATTTCCTGCCAGATTGATAGAATTTTTTATAGGAGATTATGATGTCGTCTTAGGCATGGATTGGTTAAGTGCTCGATACGCGACGATAGATTGCTATGCTGGCAAGGTTATCTTTCGTATTCCCCGAAAAAAAGAATTCGTATTTTCTAGAGGCAAGACAGAGTCTTCACCAGCAACCTTGAGAATGGCAGTAGTGGAAGAAGTACGATTCCCCATAGTTGTTGATGAATTCCCAGATGTATTTCCAGAAGAACTTTCAGGCATGCCACCAAAAAGAGAAATTTCCATCGATCTACTTTTTGAAACTGCCCCAGTATCAAAGAGAGTCTACAGGATGGCGCCTACAGAGTTAGAATTCTTGTTAATAAATCTAAGTTTGTATTGCTTGTTTGCTAAGAAGATTATTGTTAACATAAGAATGATAGAACGAGAACATGCATGCTTAACTAGAGAACTTGTATGCTTGTCTAAATAGAGAACCATTGCCATGCTAGTATAGTAAAGAATGTTGCATGCTTAGAACACTGTCAATGCTATCGAACAAACCGCTGCCATGCTAATAAACAAGAGTAAAAGAATGTTCATATGTTTTTATCATATTCTATAGCAAGAGTAGAAGTGCACGCTTAGTTAAAAGAGATAGAGAACTTCTTCCATGCTTGCTTAAATAGGGACTGTTACATATTTTCCTTATCATACTATAAAGATAGAACTTTTTGAAATGCTTGAACGGTATCAGAGAGATGGCGGCTAGTCCGTATAGAGATAGAGATGGTGGCCTATCCGTACAGAGAAGAGAAGAGATTGATTATATGCTTGTTTATTGAACTATTGTATCCATATAGAGTTTATCTGATAGAGTTGCATTCATGCATTAGTCTTTAGACTATTTGTGCACAAGGATAATCCGATGACCTGTTCCTGGGGAACTGGAGACCGTTCGCCCTAGGGGGATCAGAGAGAATACCCTGAGGCAAAGAAGTCATCGCGATCAGGGGGTTGTTCATGTCTATTAGATAGTTGGTTCACGCGTCAAAGCAACTAGTATATAAGCGAGTATATTAGTGCAGTACTGGGCCGTGATAACACCGCTACTAATCATGAGAAAGTAGACTCATGGGCCATCATATAGTTAGGTCGCATGCTAGGATTCAGCCTTCTTGTTTACCTAACTATTTGATGCAGAGACGAACAGGGAATATAACATATGTGCTTATATAAATTGTTGCTAACTTGTATGTCTGCTGCAGGGATAACCATTCGTTGAAGGATAAGAATCACTGAATAAGTGATATACATGCTATCGAACATGCTCTATCGTATTAATCGCTTTTATAGAGAAGTCATATTTATGTATATGCTTCAATCTCATTCATACGATAAGATGATAATTATTGATAAGAAGAGTAAAGAGAGATAATAAGAAGAATAGTCTATTAGATGCATGCCAGAGTCTTTAGAGAATGAATATGACTCACGAGACACGCGGTGCACCAAAGTTAGTAAATGAACCTGTATATCGTGTATGAACTGCTTTCCTTGCCTTCTTGCTTATATTTCGAATATGAAATGTGGCTTTCTAAGATATTTTTCAAAGAAGTGTAATATGACTCTTCTCCTCTACTATATGTAACGAACCTAGGTTAAAACTATAAAGATCACTAGTAATGTAATATTTTATCACATGCTTACTTTGTGTTGGTTTTAGTGAATGTTGCTTCTATTCATTGCTTATACTCACCAGTACTTTCCCCAAAGTGCTGATCCGCCAACAGTTTGCTTGTTCGCAGGTGCTGGATCGTCCAAGAAAGCGATAGCCGTACCTCATCCCCAGGACCCAGAAATCTGGTATCGATGCCTTAAGCCGTATCGAGTTATGTTTTGAACTACTTTTGTATAGAGGTACATAATGTATGGAATGATGTTATTGTATTCAGAGAACCTCGTGCCTTAAGCTTTACTTTATTTACTCTGATAGATTATTGTTTGTAATACTGCTCCTTCGCTGCAAACTCGATCAGTTCGATGATAACTAAGATGACTTATGTTGTTGCCTTATGCAAGAGTATCTCGAGACTCGTATGGCATCACGTCCCGAGGGCAACGATTATCCCGCAAGAGCGCTGGCATGGTAATTCATGTCCGGCGGAGGCGATCAGGACCGCGGAAGATCAATGCATGACAAAGTGGTATCAGAGCAACTAGATCCTCTGGCCTTACGCTATTTTTGCTGCAGTTCATAGATGACAATTACTTGTCTATTGATGTCGTTGCTAAGTTGAGCGTTCCATACAATAAGTCCAAAAGTATTCTCAAAGATGTGCACAAAAGTTTTTTGGATTTGATTTATTGCGAGAGAGTTATGATTTCATGCTTCTTGATTGCTAGAGTTTTAGATTGAGGATGGTAAGGGATGAGGACTATCGCTGCTCTGGATATCGAAAGTTTCTCCTTGAGTTTCAAGGACGAAACTTTTTCTTGGTGGATAAGTATGTATTGCCCCGCTCCGCGTTGGCACTATATATAAGAGATATTGGTTTGCTGACTCAAAAAAGAAACCTTCTGAAGAGCTCCTTGTTGAACCAGAAGATGACTGATCTAGGTGAGTGGACAGAACTTTATTCTTTGATTCTTGCACACCTTAATAATGAATCTGAGTTTTTATTGCTTGTTTGCTAAGATAATTCTTGTTAACATAAGAATGATAGAATGAGAACTTGCAAGCTTAACTAAAGAACTTGTATGCTTGTATAAATAGAGAACCATTGCCATGCTAGTATAGTAAAGAATATTGCATGCTTAGAACACTGTCAGTGCTATCGAACAAACCACTGCCATGCTAATAAACAAGAGTAAAATAATGTTAATATGTTTCCATCGTATGTTAAAGAAAGAGTAGAACTACATGCTTAGTTAAAAGAGATAGAGAATTGCTTTCATGCTTGCTTAAATAGAGACGGTTACATGTTTCCCTTATCGTGCCGTAAAATAGAACTGTTTGAATGCTTGAACGGTATCGAAGAGATGGAGGCCAGTCTACATGGAGATAGAGATGGCGGCATATCCACACAGAGAAGAGAAAAGATTGATTATATGACTTTTTATTAAATTGCTGCATCCATATAGAGTTTATCTGATAGAGTTGCATTCATGTATAGGTTTTTAGACAACTTGTGCATAAGGATAATCCCATGACCGATTCCTGGGACACTGGGGACCGTTCGCCCTAAGGGGGATCAGAGAGAATACCCTGAGACAAAGAAGTCATCGCGATCAGGGGGTGTTCATGTCTATTAGATAGCTGGTTCATGCGTCAAAGCAGCTTGTATATGAGCGAGTATATTAGTGCAGTATTGGGCCATGATAACACCACTACTAATCATGAGAAAGTAGACTCATGGGCCATCATATAGTTTTGTCGCATGCTAGAATTCAGCCTTCTTGCTTACCTAACTGTTTGATGCAGAGATGGACAGGGAATAGAACATATGTGCTAATATAAATTGTTGCTAACTTATAGATCTGCTGCAGGGATAACCGTTCGACGAAGGGTAAGAATCTCTGAATAAGTGATATACATGCTATCGAACATGCTCTTTTGTATTAACCGCTTTTATAGAGAAGTCTTGTTTACGTATATGCTTCTATCTCGTGCATACGATAAGATGATAATTGTTGATAAGAAGAGTAGAGAGAGATGATAAGAAAAATAGTCCACTAGATGCATGTCAGAGTCTTTAAAGAATGAATATGACTCACGAGAAACACTGTGCACCAGAGTTAGTAAATGAACCTGCATATCATGCATGAATTGCTTTCTTTGCCTGCTTGCTTGTATTTTGAATATAAAATATGGCTTTCAAAGATATTTTTCAAAGAAGTGTAATATGACTCTCCTCATGTACTACATGTAACAAACCTAGGTAAGACTAGAAAGATCACTAGTAATATAATATTTTATCACAAGCTTACTTAGTGTTGGTTTTAGTAAATGTTGCTTATGCTCGTTGGTTATATTCACCAGTACTTTCCCCAAAGTGCTGACCCACCAACAGTTTGCTTGTTCACAGGTGCTAGATCGTCCGAGGAAGCGATAGCCGTGCCTCATCCCCTGGACCCAAAAATTTGGTGTCGATGCCTTGAGTCATATCGAGTTATGTTTTGAGCTACTTTTGTATAAAGGGATATAATATATGGAACGATGTTATTGTATTCAAAGAACCTCGTGCCATGAGCTTTGCTTTGTTTGCTCTGATGGATTATTGTTTGTAACACTGCTCCTTCGCTGCAAACTCGATCAGTTCGATGATAACCAAACTCGATCAGTTCGATGATAACCAAGACGACTTATGTTATTGCCTTGTGCAAGAGCATCTCCATGCTAGCATGGCATCACGCCCAAGGGCAACGACCGTCCCACGGGAGCACTGGTGTGGTGATTCATGCCCGGTGGGGGCAATCAGGACCGCGGGAGATCAAGGCGTGACAAAGTGGTATCATAGCAACTCGATCCTCTTACCTTGCGCCCTTTTTGCTACAGTTCATAAATGACGATTACTTGTCCATTGATGTCGTTGTTGAGTTGAGCGTTCCATACAATAAGTCCAAAAATATTCTCAAAGATGTGCAAAAAAGTTTTCTGGATTTGATTTATTGCTGGAGAGTTATGATTTCATGCTTCTTGATTGCTAGAGTTTTCAATTGAGGATGGTGAGGGATGAGGACTATCGCTGCTCTGGCTATCGAAAGTTTTTTCTTGAGTTTTGAGGATAAAAAATTTCTTGGTAGGTAAGTATGTAGTGCCCCTTCCCGCGTTGGCGCTATGTACAAGAGATATCGGTTTGCTGACTCAAAAAATAAACCTTCCTGAAGAGCTCCTTATTGAACCAGAAGACGACTGATCTAGGTGAGTGGGCAGAACTTCATTCTTTGATTCCTGTACGCCTTAATAATAAATCTGTGTTTTTGTATTGCTTGTTTGCTAAGAAGATTATTATTAATATGAGAATGATAGAACAAGAACCTGCATTCTTAACTAGAGAACTTGTATGCATGTCTAAATAGAGAACCATTGCCATACTAGTATAGTAAAGAATGTTGCATGTTTAGAACACTATCAGTGCTATCAAACAAACCACTGCCATGTTAATAAACAAGAGTAAAAAAAAATTCATATGTTTTCATCGTATGATAAAGAAAGAGTAGAACTGCATGCTTAATTAAAAGAGATAGAGAACTGCTTCCATGCTTTCTTAAATAGAGATTGTTACATATTTCCCTTATCATGCTGTAAAGATATAACTGTTTGAAATGCTTGAACGGTATCAGGGAGATGGCGGCCAGTCCACATAGAGATAGAGATAGAGGCATGTCTACACAGAGAAGAGAAGAGATTGATTATATGCTTGTTTATTGAACTGCTGTATCCATATAGAGTTTATCTGATAGAGTTGTATTCATGCATTGGTCTTTAGACAACTTGTGCATAAGGGTAATCCCACGAACGGTTCCTGGGGCACTGGGATCGTTCGCCCTAGGAGGGTTAGAGAGAATACCCTAAGGCAAAGAAGTCATCGCTATCAGGGGGTGTTCATGTCTATTAGATAACTAGTTCATGCGTCAAAGCAGCTAGTATATGAGTGAGTATATTAGTGCAGTGCTGGGCCTTAATAACACCGCTACTAATCATGAGGAAGTAGACTCATGGGCCATCATATAGTTAGGTCGATGCTAGGATTCAGCCTTCTTGCTTACCTAACTGTTTGATGCAGAGACGGACAGGGAATAGAACATATGCGCTTATGTAAATTGTTGCTACCTTGTATGTCTGCTGTAGGGATAACCATTTATGGAGGGGTAAGAATCACTGAATAAGTGATATACATGCTATCGAACATGCTCTCTTATATTAATCGCTTTTATAGAGAAGTCTTGTTTACGTATATGCTTCTATCTCGTTCATACAATAAGATGATAATTATTGATAAGAAGAGTAGAGAGAGATAATAGAAAGAATAGTCCACTAAATGCATGCCAGAGTCTTTAAAGAATGAATATGACTCACGAGACACGATGTGCACCAGAGTTAGTAAATGAACCTGCATATCGTGCATGAACTGCTTTCTTTGCCATCTTGCTTGTAATTTGAATATGAAATATGGCTTTCAAAGATGTTTTTAAAAGAAGTATAATATGACTCTGTTCATGTACTACATGTAATGAACCTAGGTAAGACTAGAAAGATCACTAGTAATGCAATATTTTATCACATACTTACTTAGTGTTGGTTTTAGTAAATGTTGCTTCAGTTCGTTGCTTATATTCAACAGTACTTTCTCCAAAGTGCTGACCCACCAATAGTTTGCTTGTTCGCAGGTGTTGGATTGTTCAAGGAATTGATAGCCGTGTCTCATCCCGGGACCCAAAAATCTGGTGTCGATGCCTTAAACCGTATCAAGTTATGTTTTGAGCTACTTTTGTATAGAAGGACATAATGTATGGAACAATGTTATTGTATTCAGAGAACCTCGTGCCTTGAGCTTTGCTTCGTTTACTCTGATGGATTATTGTTTGTAATACTGCTCCTTCGCTGCAAACTCAATCAGTTCGATGATAACCAAGACGACTTATGTTGTTGCCTTGTGCGAGAGCATCTCCAGGCTCGTACGATATCATATTCCGAGGGGAACGATCATCCCATGGGAGCGTTGGCACGATGATTCATGTTTGGCAGGGGATATTGGGACCGCGGGAGATTGGGGCATGACAAAGTGGCATCAGAGCAACTCGATCCTCTGGCCTTATACCCTTTTCGCTGTAGTTCGTAGATGACGATTCCTTGTCCATTTATGTCATTGATGAGTTGATCGTTCCATACAATAAGTCCATAAATATTCTTAAAGGTGTGCACAAAAGTTTTCTAGATTTGATTTATTACTTGAGAGTTATGATTTTATGTTTCTTGATTGCTAGAGTTTTTGATTGAGGATGGTGAGGGGTGAGGACTAACGCTGCTCTGGATCTCGAAAGTTTCTCCTTGAGTTTCATGGAAGAAACTTTTTCTTGGTGGATAAGTATGGAGTGCCCTGCTCCGCGTTGGCACTATGTACAAGCGATATCGGTTTGCTGACTCAAAAAAGAAACCTTCCTGAAGAGCTCCTTGTTGAATCCGAAGACGACTGATCTAGGTGAGTAGACAGAACTTCATTCTCTGATTCTTGCACACCTTATTAATGAATCTTAGTTTTTGTATTGCTTGTTTGCAAAGAATATTATTTTTAACATGAGAATGATATAACGAGAACCTACAAGCTTAACTAGAGAACTTGTAAGCTTGTCTAAATAGAGAACCATTGTCATTCTAGTATAGTAAAGAATATTGCATGCTTAGAACACTGTCACTGCTATCAAACAAATAGCTGCCATGCTAATAAACAAGAGTAAAAGAATGTTCGTAAGTTTTTATCGTATGCTAAAGAAAGTTGAACTTCATGCTTAGAGATAGAGAACTGCTTCCATGCTTGCTTAAATAGAGACTGTTACATGTTACCCTTATCATGCTATAAAGATAGAACTGTTTGAAATGCTTGAACGATATCAGGAAGATGGCGTCCAGGCCGCATAGAGATAGAGATGGTGGCCTATCCGCGTAGAGAAGAGAAGAGATTGATTATATACTTGTTTATTGAAAGGCTGTATTTATATAGAGTTTATCTGATAGAGTTGCATTCATGCATTGGTCTTTAGACAACTTGTGCACAAGGATAATCCCATGACCGGTTCTTGTGGCACTGGAGACCATTCATCCTAGGGGGGATCAGAGAGAATACCCTGAGGCAAAGAAGTCCTCTTGATAGCCAGAGTAGGCAAAACTTTATTCTCTGATCTAGGTGAGTATGGGTGTTCATGTCTATTAGATAGCTGGTTCATGCACCAAAGCAGCTAGTATATGAGCGAGTATATTAGTGCAGTACTGGGCCGTGATAACACAGCTACTAATCATGAGAAAGTAGACTCATGGGACATTATATAGTTAGGTCGTATGCTAGGATTCAGCCTTCTAGCTTACCTAACTGTTTGATGCAGAGACGGACAGGGAATAGAACATATGTGCTTATGTAAATTGTTGCTAATTTGTATGTCTGATGCAGGGATAATCGTTCAGCGAAAGGTAAGAATCACTGAATAAGTGATATACATGATATTGAACATGCTCTTTTGTGTTAACCGATTTTATAGAGAAGTCTTGTTTATGTATATGCTTCTATCTCGTTCATACGATAAGATGATAATTGTTGATAAGAAGAGTGGAGAGAGATGGTAATCAGAATAATCCATTAGATGCATGCCAGAGTCTTTAGAGAATGAATATGACTCATGAGACACGCTGTGCACCAGAGTTAGTAAATGAACCTGCATATCGTGCATGAACTGCTTGCCTTGCCTGCTTGCTTGTATTTCAAATATGAAATATGGCTTTCAAAGATATTTTTCAAAGAAGTGTTGTAAACCCCCTCAACCAATTTTGGGATTATTTGTATTTTTAAAAAACTAAGACTAGGGACAAACCGAGATAATTGAAATTACGTGAGACGATTTTAGGTACCCTCTGACCATAGTGCAACCTTAGCTGCACAATGTGAATTAACTTCACCTTGCATAGTTAATTATTAATTTAGTTAATTAATTTATAGCTAATTTTACCCCAACTAGACCTGACCGTACCATATCCTTGAACCCTGGCTGGCCCAAACCCCGAGACCAATCCCGAAGCCCACCCCCTATATAAATACGTAACTTCCTCCATGAGAAACCCTAAACCAACAAAGCCCTCACAAACCCTAACCCTAGCCGAATACTCTCCCTCTCCCTTGCACCCAAACCATCACCACCACCACCGCCGCTTGACAGCACCAGCGCCGCCCCTTCAGCCAACCCGACTGCCCCATCACCGCCCCTTCAGCCGACCGATACAGCTGCCCAGTCGCACGACGAGCTGCCGGCGCCAACACGACCCCCCCGTGCGCTGCTGGCATTACTGTCGCTGCCGCGCCTGGTGCAGTGCCGCCGCCGCTGCCACCTTGCCGGAGCCACCCATCTGCCGGAGTACGCCTCGACGAGAGCAGGCCCTGTCCGAGCAAGCCACGTAGAGGTAACCACATAAAACCCCCGCTTCTTCATGTTAATATCATAGCATCGTATCGACGTGTCAAAAATTTTTGATATCGGACACAACCCTAATGGTGTGCATATTGGATTAATGACTAATAAGATTTAGAATTGGTGTATTTACTAGCAAACCCTTAATCATGAGACATAACACCAAGGACTAGCGTTTCACCCTAAAACATGTACATAAACCACGTGCAATGAACATAGAAACCAAGGAACATGTGTTTGCACAGAACAGAGATTATGGTCAGACCGTAACTTGAAATTATTGTCTCAAGGCCCAGGATGTTCGAGCACAGAATACGTGTGCATCTTAGCTACGCGCACATGTGACGCTGTATTCGAACAGACGTGAACTTGCGATAATATTCAAGCGTCGTGTTGTAGTCGTATACATTTAATATTTAGCGTCTGATATTAGATTATTATATTATATTTGTGTTTAGGACCTTTGGATCAGCCAGGAGATACTGCAGGAACCGGCTTCTGGCATTCCCAGCTTCAGGACCCAGGCAAGATACCTTGCCATATTTACTGTCTGATTTAAATTATGCATATGTTGTATTATATTCTTGTTGCTTTTATTTTATACAACTGTGCGCGTCCGAGATTGTTCGGGTGCAGTCGACGGATACGTCGATGATTTGTATACTGTCCTAGTGTAGAAGCATAAAAAATACACTAGGGAATCATACGCGTAAAACCCTCAACATGCAGGAAGCTCGCGTAAAACAGAGCTCCAGCATTGGGTGGCATAAAACATGACTTCAGAGCCATTGGCGTACAGCAGAGCTTCAACGCTGTTCAGCGTAAAACATAGCCCCAGAACCACCCGCGTAAAGCAGTCCTCCCAAACTGTTTTGGCATAAAAAGGTTGCTACATCGCCACTTCAGCGTAAAACCTATCTGCTTTTTAATACAGCGGGAAGTTGTACGAGGAACTCTTCGTATTCCTTGAATGAACCTGTCAGTTGAAGCAGTGAACCTGACTCCTGACAAAGAGTACTGCACGATGACCGAGAGGACGGCTATTATGATGATTCTGCACATAACTCCAGACTGTCGTCTAGTGACATAATCCTTGATATAAGACATCGTTTACGCATTCAAGGAATACGCTGCCTATTTTACACAGGCAGAGATGATCTTTTACGCTCAGGATGAGACGAAACCAACCGCCACGTCAAAAGTTGTTCTTCGTACAGAACTCGAGGCACGTCTCTGCAGTTAATGTGCGAGATGGGGACAGATCTCTGCATTTAATACACGAGATTTTGTTCTACTTTTAATGACTGGGAGAGCTATAATTAGGGCTAATACGCTCACATCATCATCCCTGCACGTTACGCTGACCTGGCTATTTTCAGCTATAGGAGTACGCCGTATGCTATCTCCTCGAAATATGCCGACCTGGCTATTTTTAACTATAGGAGTACACCGTATGCTATCTCCTCGAAATACGCCAACTCAGGCTATATTTGTAAAGGTGCGTGATAAGGCTATCTGGCCCAGAACATGCTCAAAACCTCAGTCAAAGAAGGATAATTGGCTATCTTTACACTGGTTACCTATCCATGCAGCATCAAGCTTTACGCAGAATTTGGCTACTACGCCAACATGACAGGTACTTGGCTTCTACGCCAATATGACAGCTACTTGGCTTCTACGCTAACATGACATCTATTTGGCTTCTACGCCAACATGACAGCTACTTGGCTTCTACGCTAACATGACAACTATTCGACTTCTACACCTACTTGGCTTTTACGCCATCAGAACAGCTATTTGGCTTTTACGCCAACGAGACAGTTATTTGGCTTTTATGCCAACCATCTCTACGCAAGGGGCAGTTATCTACGTGGCTTGCATACCGTGATCTTCGATAAGCGATTATACGCATTACCTCATAATGGGACATGCGTCACACGCCAATTCAGGAGATCATTCATACGTGGGTAGCAGTTACTATAACCGCCGCGTAAAAGGTGCAGCTCTCTCCGCTGTTCGGTTTTTTTTTATCGATTGCGACCAAATTCTATAAATAGAGACCTCCGGCCACGGAGGTCAAGGGGGGAGAATAACAGAGGTCAAGGTCAAGAGAGCATATATAGAGAGCTTTGGCAACGAGAGTTCAACCCCTCTTGCAGTCTTTGAAGCTTCTTTTTCGTCTTCTACAGCATTTTTTTGTCATCGTGTGGTCCAAGGGACAAAGTGATCGACCGCATATCAGACTCCTATAGCAATATTTTCCCAGAATTAAATTTTTGTACTTAACATCCTCGAATATGATTAATTGTACTTCTTTTTCTTGTTTGTGAACAAAGAAAGGGTTTCGTATAAACCTATTCTTAATTTCTTTCGTTTATTATCAAACACAAGATGGCGACTCTGCTGGGGATTACTTTCTCATCTGACTAGAAAGTCTTTGCTCAACACGATGCTGTATCCGTCGGATCAACGAAGAAGACTCTGGTCGTCCAATTCGACCAATCTGCTTATGAAGACATGCTTCGCGCAGGGGGTGGCTCTCGTTCCCTCTCTGTCCAGGACAACAGGAAGCTGCATAAAGTATGGATGCCCTGGACATCCTCTACCCTTCCTGTAGGCTCTCTCTCTCCGACCAATAAGGTTGTGATATCGCAACCTGTGTGCCCCGCACGTAAAACTTTATCTCCCGTCTGTGACATGGCAGACAAAGCTTCTGGCAATGCCTCGGTGCCAATCCAGAAGTCTACTCCGCGCCCTGCACGTAAAACTTTGTCTCCCGTCTGTGATATGGCAAACAAAGCTTCTGGCAATGCCTCGGTGCCAATCCAGAAGTCTACTCCGTACCCTGCGCGTAAAACTTTGTCTTCCGTCTGTGACGTGGCAGACAAAGCTTCTGGCAATGCCTCAGTGCCAATCCAGAAGTCTACACCGTGCCCCGCACGTAAAACTCTCTCTCCCGTCTGTGATGTGGCAGACAAAATTTCTGACAATGCCTCAGCGCCAATTCAGAAATTCCAAACGCGCCCCGCGCGTAAAGATATATCTCCCCTCTAGATGAGGCATATGGTCCTTGCAATCACCGCAAGAAAAAATAAGTGGCAAACCTTCCAACCTCTCGGCTTTTATGCCATCAAGAGAAGAATTTGCCAGCCCTTCAGATTACGCGGAATACTGACGGCCGATTGAGGACTTCCTCAGTTTTACGCCAACCTGTGCAAAGCTCCAGATTACGCCAGGACAAGCCCCTCAGCGTAAAGAAGACCTATTTTACGGGAAGATATCCTCCCCATGGATCATGTGCTACTCACATGGCTGAACTGATGTATTCCTATGGCAGGGAAAGGATTATGGTTCCTAATCTCCATAGGCCCACTGATGTAAAAAGACAGAATAAGCCTTCTTCTTCTTCTTCTGCTAATATCGCTGATTTGCGTGATTTTGTGATCCAGAAACGCAAAGACAGGGGTCAAAATCAAGATTTAGTGACCCTAACTTCCAGTCATGGAGAGATCATGTGGGACGTAACGTCGACATCTAATGTCGTCATGACAGATGGGCCACATGAAGATTATATCTTTATTGTTCCACCAACTCGCGACGATCGAAATCAAATAATCTTTGGTCGAATGCGGAATAGACCAATTGTACAAGAAGAATCTTGCGAGTCGGATGTTGGGAAAATCTAAATCCACAGATATAGCCCACAGGCTTTAAAGATTATACAAAGCATGGGTTATGATTTGAAGTTGAAATAAGGCCTCAACTATGGAAAAGGCAGACTAACACCGTTGCATGGTAATCCTTACTGTCAACAAACTCATTTTGGGTTGGGGTATATTGCACCTCATGCAAACTCCAAACCTCCAGAGTTTGATCCTGTAATACCAGAGGCAGGTCCTTCTAAATCGACTTCAGTGGACAAACGCTACGACATGTATGGGGGGAGTCTACCTCGACAAAATAGTGCAGCATCCAAAGCTGGGGGTAGAATTCTATCTGAGTCCAAAGATGATGCAATGATGACCATCTTCCCGGAAGATCGTAAAACTCAGGCATCGGGAGCCCGAAGGCCAAAGAGGACTTTCTCCTTCAATGAAGATGACATCATTGAAATCTTCAATATATTGATGAAGGAAAACAAGATTCGGTTACCCAACATCAGATATCCTGAAAAGGCTGGCAAAGTCGATGACCCAGATTATTGCCTCTTTCATCGGTACATTCATCACCCCACAAGGGCATGCTATGTACTAAAAAGGAGAATCCAGGAATTGATCGACGCCAAAGTCATCACTTTGCATTTATAAACGAAGGGACGATCACTACAAATTGATTTCACTCTAACGTGATAATTTGCTCCCTCAAGAAGTACCGGATGATGAGTCCCTAAAGTTTCCCTAGCGGATTCTTCAGGTCTCTTCCCACTCAGCAAAATCACTCCACAGTAAATTTTTTGGACATGGGTTCAAGTCCATATTACCTCTAAACTATTGTCCAAATATTTGTTTCCCCAGCTGAAATTGCCATATCCAAATGACCTCTGAGCAAACCTCCCAGTTTGTGGCTATAGATCAGTTCACGTCCATACTACCTCTGAACTACGTCTTTCCACTTTCTCTAGCAAAGTAAATCTTTCACCCCGAAAATGGTCATCTCCACTGAGTCATATCTTACCACGTCCTCATTACCTCTGAGTAAGATATTTTCAGAACTTTCCATGTCCACATTACCTCTGGGTGAAGTTCTTCTCTTTGACTTCCTACTATCACGTTCGCATAACCCCTGATAGTGCTAGTCATTTCAGCTTATTATCTGTACTCAAAGTACGTCATGGGTAATAAATTCATAACCCGGATATACAAATTGACTCTTGATTTTTTATCCCCAGCAAATGACTATGTGCAATATTTTCTCATTTGTTATAAATTCTTGAGCCATCATCTGTGTCTGGGAGTCCCGGGTACGCAATGGAGGATGGATCCTCAAATTTCCCCCAGTGGAGCAATCCTTAGGTCTATTCGCACATTCGTACAATGACTATTTAAACCAGTCTCATTTTACGCTAGCTATATTCATATTACCTCTGAGCAAACTTTCCGAATTTTTGACTATCGATATCATGTCCATATTACCTCTGATTTCGGTCGTCATCTCAACTTAGCACCCGTACTTAATTCTAAGTACGCCAATGGTGTTAAGTCCACAAAAATTGCTACGTCCATATTACCTCTGCCAGGGCTTGTCCTAAAACTTATTACTTGTACTCTCGTGCGCAAAAAGTAATAGGTCTACAAAAATCTCCCAGCAGGATGTCTTTATCAAACCACAAAACCTATCACGTCCATACTACCTCTGATAGGGCTTATTTCGAACTTATTATTTGCACTCAACGTGCGCAACAAATAATAGGTCCACCAAAGATTTCCCAGTGGGATGTCCTCAATTCGCACAAACAATCATAAAGAAATGGAGGGTCCTTATATGATTACAAATGGCGCTGATAGATTAGCCAAGTCTAATAAAAAAATTTGATAATGGATACTATCAACTGCAAATTCCTGAAGAAGTACTATACTTGATCTCCTTTGCTTAACAGAGTATGATGAGGATCTTATTCTGACGATACCATGCACAAAGGTTAGCTGGATCATATTCTATCAGATTCATGTGACCTCTGAATAGATATCCTTAATTAATTTATAAACCTATCATGTTCATATTACCTCTGATAGTGTTTATTATACAAATTTAATTGGATTATATTATATCAGGTTCATATTACCTCTGAATAGATTTACATTCAGCAAAACCTTAACGAAAGTATGTCATGTTAATGATACCTCTGATATCACTTTTATCTTAGCATATCATATTCTAAAGTGATGGGTCCATAAAGTCAAAAAATGTGTCTTTATTATCTCTGAGAAATTACAGGAGAAACAAAAAAGGTACATCATTGGGGAGGAGCAGTTAAATCCCGAATCTGTTGCGCCAAAGCGGCCATCCTCTCATTCCTGGAGTTCAAGATATTAGCGCGAGCTCGCTCCAGTCGTTCCTCGTCATCGCTCAGGAGGGATAGTTTGGACAGAGCTTCAACAAAACCAGCGCGGATGACGCCCGCATGAACCAAGTTCTGCTGAGCTGTAACCGCTTGGCCCTTCAGCACATCTCGAGCTGCCAATGACTTGAGAGCCCGCTCCTTTGCCTGAGTGAGTTTAGCTTCTAATTTGTGGACCCTCACTTTATTTCCCTTATGTTCGGCCTCGCACTTTGTTAGATGAGGAATAACCTCCTCCAAGACGGCCTGCTCTTCATCCATCTCCTGTTGCTGTATCTGGATGGATTTGTTTAAGCATTTCATCTGTTCAGCAAGCTTCGCAGTCAAGAAGTCGTACTCGACCTGAATCATATCGTCGACATTGCTTCGAGATAGTTGCAAATATTCGCTAATGGGTTATTCTAAACCATTAACTATTTGCTCCAGCGCATCAGCTTTTCCAGCGTCGTTGAAATTTCTGATCGGCGCTATCGCAAGCTGGGAGGACGTCAGCAGATTATCAAAACTTAGGTTCTTCTCCAGCACCATGGAAATTAACTCCTTCAAACTGCTGTAGAATAGGCTGGTATACTATTCAATCAGCATATCGAAGACCGGATGCACGCTAGGAGTGGCTGCTATATCGGGAAATATCCTTCCAGGAATGACCGCGGAGGATGTTGCCATGGTCGTTGCCTCTACAGATGGAACTACAAAAGAACGTACACCAGCAACGGTTAAAGTTGCTAGCATACTCAACGAAGGAGGCACAGTTGCGATGATGGGCTCATCCTCGTCTGAAGATATCTGAACTGCTGTTGGCGAGACGACACCAAAAAATGTTGCAGATGAAGGATCGGCAGCTTCAAAGCATGCATCTTCAAAGTCGAGCGCCGTCGTTTCATCGACAGAATCCGCAATAAAGTCAAAGGTTGTGTCAACTCCGCCCTCCCCTAAGTTGTCTTCACCTGAAAAGGGGACAAGAGAAAGTTAATATCAACTTGATGTTAATTTTCCTAAAAAAGGCGTATGGACAACATTTACCCATGGCCGATGGTATATATGTCGTGTCCGCAGCCTGTACAGCTAAATTATTTCTTAATGATGCTAAGCGAGCTGTCATACCTGGAGAAGAGGGTACACCAACTGACGTTGGAGGATAGTCTTCCCAGTCGTCACCAAGATCCATTCGAGGTTCATCGGGTGAGATCTCGCTGGAAAGACTTACAGACGAAGTAGTGGTTACTCCCATTATTTGTCTGGATAAAGGTATCATTAATATGCTCGACCTCGAAGGCGATCTCGTAGCACTACCAGAAGTAGTAGTAGCAGCAGCGATCTCGAGCAAAGAATCTCCGGCACTGCCAGCCGGAACTATGGAGGTTCCCTCTCTAAAAGGCGAAGGACCTCTGATCAAAGAATCATCCCCAACATGGGAAACGACAGGCTCGTTCCTAGAAGCCCCTCTGGTGGAAGCCCTTTTCGGACCTCGGGCAGTCTTCTTCTTGTGGGGGGAAAGCTTTTTCAGAGTGGAAGCCTTCCGTTTTTGGGGGATAACGAGAGGCTCTGCCGGCGGAGCTATTACGCCTCTCAGTATTATTAACAAGAACTCGTCTTTCCCGGTGGTGTCTTCATTCTCATCCGAGGAAACAGACGGAATCTCCTTCCTTCTAGTGGACCTATGGGAGGGCATCCTAAAACTTCTATGAATATCAAAATCGTGATGGAAGGTATTGATGGACGCATAGAACTGCGTATACGAGTACAGAATGCACAACTCCATAGAGAGAGAAGTCACGGGTACGGCAAAAGTTGTACCAGTACAGCCCATGATGAAGTACCGCCATCCTCTAGCTCCATCAATAAGTTCACCTTTGGACTTGAAGCTGGTAATGGCATTCCCCACATGCAACTGGTCATACCCAAACTGCCTGGCGAACCGACTGGGCAGATAAGGCTCCAGATAGCAATGGTCCTCACTTCTGTACAGCAAATGGGAAAGTCTAATGCAGACCAACCAGTAGAAGGCTTCAGGAGAAAGAATGGTCCTCCCATGGCCTCCATCTTTAAGTTTCTTTCCCTGTTGATTGATATGTACAGGGGGAACGATACAGAAGAGCTTTCAGCTATGGGCAACGTTTAACGCCCGCCGGCAATCTATGACGGTCATCACGTTCCAAGAAGAGTTCTTGTAATTCAACAAAAAGTTATTGTCACGCCCCGATCTCCCGCAGGCTATTTCGGCCGTTCCCGCTAGGCGAGAATCACCCTCGCCAGCGTTCCCGCGGAACGATCGCTTGACCCATCCGGGCGTAATGTCGCACGAGCGAGAGCCACGCCCGTGCAACGCCATGGTTCATTGGCTGGCGGTAAGAGTTCTAAGCCACAGAGTCGCACAGATTGTCCGAGTGCAGCGGAGTCATGAACGCATAGGCGATCGGTAACAAGTTTACTGAGTCGACAAGTATAGCGGAAGCATTAAAACAAAAGTTAAAGTAAAGCAAGCTCTTTTATTTATATGAACAAGTGTTATAGGCGGCGTATAGCCGAGATTACAAGTCGCTCAAGCCTCTCTCTTTGAAACAGTAAAAGTATGTCAAGTGGCTACAAACTGTGGAATAAATTTATAGGCGATGGTCAGGCGACGCTCCAACATTATGTCTTGTATATGTGCTTCAGTCCCGGATGCACCGTTGCTTTGGAGTGATCTCCACGCCTTAGCACGTACGTTGGAGGCATCCGCACCGAACGAGGTTCTCCCGCACCCTGCACACAAACTGGTGGATTATCAGTACATTGAATGCACTGGTGGGGAAGCTACTCGCCCGCTCGACAAATCCAAACACGTAATATAAGTTCCGTGCACAACTATTAAGTTGTCTTTCTAGTTGCCTTAGGATCAATTTCATATAAATATTGAATAGCCTAACGTGTTGGGCAGTGCGCCGTGCAACATGAGAGAAAACACGGTGAGACTTACCAACTTACCATCTCCTTCCCTGTCCAAGGCAAACATTGAGGCAAACATTATAATTTCAAGCACAGCAAGTATAAGCATTCAGGGGCATAGCATATGCAAACACGAGGGTCGTTGAACGGGACAGTATTCGGTGTGCTCAGTTATTCTTGATGCGATGCAATGACTCGCACACGGATAGCCGCTAAGCGAGGATGACTTATCTATATGAACATGAGTCGCTGGCAAAGCCATAAAGGACTAATCCCAGACGAGAGTGGAACGCAACGAGAGCACACGATGAGCTATGAACTATCTCGCCCGTACACGATAGATTGCACATGAAGTAGTCTATGGCCAAGATAAAATGCAACAAAAGTACACGATGCGCTACAAACCATCTTGCCCGCACACGATGGACTACATACGTGATATGGTCCCGGGAAAGTGGAATGCAACAAAGTACACGATGCGCTGCAAACCACTCGTTCGAACACGAGGGACCACACGTGAAGTTCCATCCGGATCGGATCGGCCCCAGTGCCCCGGTGACCGTCCGTGGAACTATACCTCGTTTCCGAGTTATCCGCGACATGCACTTTCTTTTGGGTCTTTCAATTATCACGAGATACACGAGAACACGGGAACACGAGTGCACAAGAACACGAGAACATGAGTGCACTGGAACACGAGTACACGAGTACACGAGATACTTGGATCTTGTTCTGTACAGTAACTTGCCTTGATGCATTCCCCTGGCTCAGGGCTGCCTGGTGACCTAACGGTCCCGGATGCTTACAGGGTCAATCATGCACGGAACGACTACTTAGTAGTCTCCCGGAGTTGGATGAAAACAAGGCAACATTCAAGCAGACAAGCATGCATTCTAAGGAACATAAGTAAACACGTTTTGCTCGGACCCGAAGGTAAACCGAGAGTTGAAACCGTTAAGGGACTTAGCATGCGAGGGTCTGAACATATGTAAGAAGTATTTCATTTTCCATGTTCTAGCATGCAATGCAAGTTGGGATTATTCCCTTAGCTAGGTGCGTTAGATTTATTAGCATGCAGGGGTTGAATCACCTAGCGACTAGCATAAATATTCCAGATTTTATGTGTGCTGGCTAAGCAAAGACAAGTTCACCGTAGCCACCCACCTTAGCGATTATTTGCCTCGGTAGAGCGATACGTCTGAGCGAGCCTCTGAAAGCCTAAGTCGGATTCCTGTAGGGACAAAGTCTGGATATTTTTTGCTTCTCATTTGAGATAAAGCAGGTCGGGACAACTGCACTTTTGCCGTTTGAGTCGGCAGTCCGCTTGAGCGGAACGGGGTGTTACATCCTACCCAACTTAGAAAAAGTCTCATCCTCGAGACTTACTAAGGACAAGCAGTATTCTATGGTTGAGGCAATCCTAGACAAGTCGTTGTACTTGTTTCATTTGGATATTCACTTGCACAAGCGTCGAAATCAGCATATCGCTTAGACTGGATCGTGCGTACTTTTGAAGTGCACTTCTAGCGTGAACACGTCAACCAGCTCAGTGATAGCGAAGTCTTAGCACTCGAGTTTCACCTTTCCTTAAGTCTTGGATGGTGCACTAGTTCAAGGCGTCCCTCGAATAGATGCATTCAACCAAACTTAGAGTCAGTGAAATCGGACAAGCTACTAGCGATACTCTCGAAGGGTCCGCACAGGTTGGCACAAAGGCCACTCGCAGCATACAACCAGACAAGCAAGCATATTATTCAAAATGTATTTTGAAAGTATTTAGATTTATTGTTGGAATATTCCATCGAGGCATTGAGAGAGCGTGCACATAACCCACGAACGAGCTTTCGAAACAGAGATATCGAATTGAAGGTCAAAGGCGTAGAAGCCAGGCTCTGATACCAATATGTCACGCCCCGATCTCCCGCAGGCTATTTTGGCCGTTCCAGCTAGGCGAGAATCACCCTCGCCAGCGCTCCCGCGGAACGATCGCTTGACCCATCTGGACGTGATGCCGCACGAGCGAGAGATACGCCCGTGCAAGGCCATGGTTCATTGGCTGGCGGTAAGAGTTCTAAGCCACAGAGTCGCACAGATTGTCCGAATGCAGCGGAGTTATGAACGCATAGGCGATCGGTAACAAGTTTACTGAGTCGACAAGTATAGCCGAAGCATTGAAACATAAGTTGAAGTAACGCAAGCTCTTTTATTTATATGAACAAATGTTACAGGCGACGTATAGCCGAGATTACAAGTCGCTCAAGCCTTTCTCTCTGAAACAGTAAAAGTGTGCCAAGTGGCTACAAACTGTGGAATGAATATACAGGCGATGGTCAGGCGACGCTCCAATATTATGTCTTGTATATGTGCTTCAGTCCTGGATGCACCGTTGCTTTGGAGTGATCTCTACGCCTTAGCACGTACGTTGGAGGCGTCCGCACCGAACGAGGTTCTCCCGCACCCTGCACACAAACTGGTGGATTATCAGTACATTGAATGCACTGGTGGGGAAGCTACTCGCCCGCTCGATAAATCCAAACACGTAATATAAGTTCCGTACACAACTATTAAGTTGTCTTTCTAGTTGCCTTAGGATCAGTTTCATGTAAATATTGAATAGCCTAACGTGTCGGGCAGTGTGCCGTGCAACATGAGAGAAAACACGGCGAGACTTACCAACTTACCATCTCCTTCCCTATCTAAGGCAAACATTGAGGCAAACATTATAATTTCAAGCACAGCAAGTATAAGCATTCGGGGGCATAGCATATGCAAACACGAGGGTCGTTGAACGGGATAGTATTCGGTGTGCTCAGTTGTTCTTGATACGATGCAATAACTCGCACGCGGATAGCCGCTAAGCGAGGATGACTTATCTATATGAACATGAGTCGCTGGCAAAGCCATAAAGGACTAATCCCAGACGAGAGTGGAATGCAACGAGAGCACACGATGCGCTACGAACCATCTCGCCCGTACACGATGGATTGTACATAAAGTAGTTCATGGCCAAGATGGAATGCAACAAAAGTACACGATGCGCTACAAACCATCTTGCCCGCACATGATGGACGACATACGTGATGTGGTCCCAGGAAAGTGGAATGCAATAAAGTACACGATGCGCTGCAAACTACTCGCCCGAACACGAGGGACCACACGTGAAGTTCCATCCGGATCGGATCGGCCCCAGTGCCCCGGTGACCGTCCGTGGAACTATACCTCGTTTCCAAGTTGTCCGCGATATGCACTTTCTTTTGGGTCTTTCAATTATCACGAGATACACGAGAACACGGGAACACGAGTGCACAAGAATACGAGAACACGAGTGCACTGAAACACGAGTACATGAGTACACGAGATACTTGGATCTTATTCTGTACAGTAACTTGCCTTGATGCATTCCCCTGGCTCGGGGCTGCCTGGTGACCTAACGGTCCCGGATGCTTGCAGGGTCAATCATGCACGGAACGACTACTTAGTAGTCTCCCGGAGTTGGATGAAAACAAGGCAACATTCAAGCAGACAAGCATGCATTCTAAGGAACATAAGTAAACACATTTTGCTCGGACCCGAAGGTAAGCCGAGAGTTGAAACCGTTAAGGGACTTAGCATGCGAGGGTCTGAACATATGTAAGCAGTATTTCATTTTTCATGTTCTAGCATGCAATACAAGTTGGGATTATTCCCTTAGCTAGGTGCGTTAGATTTATTAGCATGCAGGGGGTGAATTACCTAGCGACTAGCATAAATATTCCAGATTTTATGTGTGTTGGCTAAGCAAAGACAAGTTCACCGTAGCCACCCACCTTAGCGATGATTCGCCTCGGTAGAGCGATACGTCTGAGCGAGCCTCTGAAAGCCTAAGCCAGATTCCTGTAGGGACAAGTCTGGATATCTTTTGCTTCTCATTTGAGACAAAGCAGGTCGGGACAACTGCACTTTTGCCGTTTGAGTCGGCAGTCCGCTTGAGCGGAACGGGGTGTTACAGTTATTTCCTGAACCGCTGGCAGGACCGGAAGATATCACCCTGGTGTTGTGAAGGATTAACCATCCCATCAGGTATAGGAAGGGTAATTCCACTCTGGGAAATCCTTCACGCTGAGTCTCATCTGCGAGCAGCCCATCAGTAAGGGCCCTCAGGCCAGCTTGTATCCTACAGATCATAGCAGGAAGCAGGCCCAGTCTTGCTCCGAACACCAAATGTACCGCAGGCCATAAGGTGTTACGATGGAAGTGATCTGCAGATGCGATGCCGGGCACTACCCAGCGGCGAAGCCAGACAGAGAGGAAGCCAGCCAATTGAGCTTCCCTTGAAAGAGGCTTACGACAATGCCTCATATAACTTAAGGCTTTTGTTCCTACGGGATAACCTTCTATCTCCTCGTCAAAAATATGATCAGGAGCCCCTGCGTCTTCAATAAGTTCATCGACCGTGTTAACATTGAGCATGCTCAGGAGGTTCAAGGGCCTATCTCGGCTATCTACCACCTTGTACGGCTTAACATTTCTGGCCTGGTGGAAGAAGAGATAGGTTGCCCACTTATTGATGTGAGCCAAATCAGAGGACTCCTTGTAGAAAATGGTGTAGGAAAGATAGTGGGACATCAGCTCCTGATATACTGCCACAGCTCGAGGGTTTGTATCCCTCAACTCCCTGTTTGTAGGGACGTACTCTTCATAAGGAGCGTCCCCCATTGGCAGCTTTGAAATCTCTGCCATCTCATGAAGGGCTAAGCCCAACTCACCCAGCGAAGTGTCAAAAGTCCCAGTGAGCGAGTTGTATCGCTCCATCAAGGCTAAGAACAAGTTAGGATTGACATACAGCCCAACACTTGTGGCACTCACGGCCGCGAATAAACTATCACGCCCCAGTCCCAATTTATACCAAGGAACTGGACACGTGGCAATGGCCAGCAGCATGCAACGATGGACAAACCCAATTTAATGGATCCATCGGCATACTTAAGCTGTAATATAGGTCTACAATAATAAGTCAAAATCTAATCTCATCCACACACAGAATAATAAGAACATCAGCAAATAAAGAAAGTACATCAAAGTCCAGCCTCAACAGAGTATGTCAGGAACAACCCGATAAGAGTCTAAAATACTGGTTCATCAGACCAGAACAAATAGTCCAAAAATAGAGTATCTGAAGAGTACAAATATCATAATCTCAAGTAAAATCCTCTGCCATCACCTCTGCTTCTATGTTAGGTTCTCCTTCAGCAATAGCTCCTGGTACAACTTCAGCTCCTGTCCCGTAAACCTCGGGATAATGCTCTTCTGCTAAACCTGGGGACATCATCCATTCCAGGTCCTCAGGGGACATAGCAAGGTACAAATAATATAAGCCAAACATAAATGCAGTAAGATAGTAAATGAAATAAGCAGGGTGACTATATAACCATCTAAGTGTAAATACAACTGAGAGCAACACTAGTACCCAGGCTGAGACTGCTACAAGCTCTGTGTCGGGGAGCCGGTAGCAGCAATATCTAGTAGTGGTCTAGCTCTGCTCGAGAGTCTACAACCTCATAATAGTAGTATATAGGTATAGAACAGCCTGTAGCCTGTGTGTCTCTCCCCACCCAATGTAACCACACGTCTCATGTCCATGTCACGTGAGATCAGATCTAATGCAACAGTCATAAACTAAGAATATATAACTATGTCCATCCTGTATCCTATACAGAATCACCTTGAATATGTCAGAAAGATTCTGTCAATGTATGGTGTCAAGTGTCCTAGGTTGTAGTGTACTTGATAATCAAGCACGAGAATATAAAGGGTCTCGAATGTCCATCACTAAATGACATACACAACTCCGTGTACGGGGTTGGCACCCGACTGTGATCGGACACAAAGTATGTCATACGGTCCTAGGTTATAGCATGTACAATATTCCAGAAAATAAAGTAAGAGAACTAAATAAACTAATAATCTGCAATTTATGGCAAGGTACACTTGCCTGGGATTGGAATACCGGTAGCGGTCCTTGTAATAGTGGGTTCAGCAAAAACTCCTCCAAAAGCTGAAATGAACATTACCAACAGTCTCAGAATATAGGAAATAATTAGAAACGGCTGTCCTTAAGTCCAGTTTGGACACAAGGGCAAAAATGACATTTCTGGGCCAAAGCGGGTCCATGTGTAGGTCGCTTTGTACCGAAAATCGGGTCAGGGTCAAAAATCTCCAAATCAGTCCAACTTAGTGTCAACAAGTCAGGAATGTTGATATGAACCCAATGGAACTTTCAGAATTGGATTCCGATGAGCCGTTCTCAAAATCGCCTGTCTGGTGGAGCCTGTGGGGCCCACGACACGCGATTTTCCAACGTTCTCAGAATCGAGCCAAACTTGACCCACAGGACCAGCATATTGCTACGAGTCCGATGGCACAAGTTTCGTCTCGATCTGACGTGTTTACACTAAGTTACAGCGAGATTCAGAAAACTCGGATACGGGGCGGTGTCCGCGGATACGCACTGATTCCGGTGTGCACGCACATCCGAATCAGCTTCTGCGAAAGCCCGCACGTCCGTATCTACGATGCTCACGTGTCGGTGAAGACCGTACGTGACCAAGTCGTCCCGTTTGGCGGGGCGTACTCGATTCCGAGGTGAAACAGGGCTTAGTTTCTCCTGTTTTTGGATTGCGGTGTGCGATCACCACAGGACGCGATGCCCCGAGCTGGTTGCACGGACACCGAGGGGGTCATACAGGCTACGCAAAGAAATTTACGGAATTAAAATCAGAGCTACGAGTCAAAAGTTATGGGTACCTGAACTGGCTAGAAAAATCAAATACAAATCGTGTCCGACACGCGTCTTGATCGAGGGTTGTGTCCTGTTCTGGGGTTGCCGTGTCCGCTCGTATCCAGACTCGTACTCACATTCTGGGTCATGTCCGGTGGCGAGGGGAGAAAGCTGGGAGGGGGTTCAGGCCGGCGGAGGTCGGCGACGTGTCTGGGTGGTCGACGACGGGTCTGGACCACCGGGTTCGGCGCTGTGGGTGGCCGGATGTCGCCTGGGCGGAGTAGCTAAGGTTCGACAGCAGGTTTGGGGCCGGAGGTGGCCGGACTCAGGTGCTGGAGGCTGGGCGAACCGTTCCTGGTGGTCAGGGCGGTGCCTCAGGGTGGTCAGAGGCGGAATGGAGGTCGCCGGAAAACTCTAAGCTCGCCGGAGAAGAACAGCAAGGGGGAAATCCGGCGACCACGTATAGGTTTATATAGGGCTCGCCACGGCAGAGGGAGGGCCGGACGTTGGCCGGAAAACGATGGGGGAGCGTCACCGGTTACGGGGGAAGGTGAACCGGGGAGTCTCCGGCGGCCACGGCGGCGGAAACGGCCGCCGGCAGCCGAAGGGTCGGGTCTTTTGGGTTTCGGGGGTTAGGGATTCTGAATGGGTCGGGTCGGGTCCTGGCGGGTCAGGTCTGACCCGGATCCGACCCGCTAGGCAAACGGTTCGGTCTAGATAGACCGGCCGGTCCGGTCCGGTTCAGGGGTCGGTTTAAAAAATGGTTTGGTTTGTTTTAATATATATTGGTTTAAATAATCAGATAAATTTAACAATAGTTTTTAATGCTTTAAAAATTCATCCGGGGTCCAATAAATTCCCGGAAAAATACCCCATGCCCGGTTTTTAATTTTACACTATAAAATATAATTTTCATCATATTTTAATATTATTTAATTTCATTTTAAAAATTCATTTTAAATTATACTGCTTTAATTTATTGTTTTAAAATTTACAGAAAATACCAATTAATTCCAGAAAATTAAATTTTAAAAATCTTAAAATTTCAGGTGATTACAATCTACCCCCCTTAAGAAAATTGTGTCCTCGCAATTTAAAGATTTAAACTACTAATAGAACAAAACTACAGGAATTTCAAAAATTACTTAAAATATACCTGCATCCTCGAATAAGTGGGGATATTTCTGGCGCATGATATCTTCTCTCTCCCAAGTAGATTCACCCGGAGAGTGTTGCTTCCAAGCCACACGAACCAGTTTAATTGTATGCCCTCGCAGTGTCTTCTCCCTGGTTCCGAGTATACCCACCGGTTGTTCTTCATATCTCAGGCTTGGACCTACGGCGATCTCAGAATGATTCACTATGTGACTTGGGTCAGTCACATACCTTCTCAACTGTGAGACATGGAATACATCATGCACTCCCTCTAAAGATGGAGGTAATGCAAGACGATAGGCCACCTCACCAATGCGCTCCAGGATATCGAAGGGCCCAATGTACCTTGGACTCAACTTGCCTCTGCTCCCAAAGCGAATGGTTCCTCGAGTAGGCGAGATCCTCAGGAATACATGTTCTCCTTCCTTGAACTCCAGTGGACGTCGGTGTGTATCAGCCCAATGCTTCTGCCTGTCCTGAGCAGCCCGAAGATGATTCTGGATTTGTTTAACCTTCTCCACAGTTTGCATCACCAACTCTGGTCCCAAGATTTGACGCTCTCCGACGTCACTCCAGCATATTGGCGATCTGCACTTCCTACCGTATAACGCCTCAAAAGGTGCCATCTTGATGCTTGCTTGGTAACTGTTGTTGTAGGAGAACTCTACCAAATACAAATGATCTTCCTAAGATCCTCCAAAATCTAACATACAGGATCGCAGCATATCCTCCAAGATCTGGATTGTACGTTCTGATTGACCATCTGTCTGGGGATGATAGGCAGTGCTGAATTTTAGTCTGGTGCCAAGACTTTCTTGCATACTTTGCCAGAAATGAGAGGTGAATCTCGAATCTCGATCTGATACAATACTAACCGGCACTCCATGCAATCTTACTATTTGTCGCATATACATGTCGGCTAGTATCTCTGTGGATTGTCCAACTCTAAATGGCAAGAAGTGTGCCGACTTAGTGAATCGATCCATGATAACCCATACCGCATCTTTTCCGCTGGGGCTCCTTGGGAATCCTGTGACAAAGTCCATGGTGATATGTTCCCACTTCCATTCTGGTATGGGAAGCGGCTGCAACATTCCTGCAGTCCTTTGATGCTCGGCTTTCACTTGTTGGCAGACTAAGCATTTAGCTACAAATCTAGCAATCTCTCTCTTTATTCCATGCCACCAATAATACTGCCTTAGATCTCGATACATCTTTGTTCCTCCTGGATGAACAGAGTATATGGAACTATGTGCTTCAGTCATTAGCTCCTGTCTTAGTTCTCCATTTGGAACATATAGACGATCTCCGCACCTTAATGTCCCATCCTCATATATGCGAAGTCTTGTTTGCATGCCTGCTTCTGTCTTCTCTTTGAGTCTTCTAAATCTTGCATCAGTAGGCAAAGCTTCTTAAATTCTTTCCACGAGCGATGACTTTACTTCCAGATTAGCCAGCAAGCCACTCTGCCTTGGTAAAATAACCTCTATCTGGAGCTCCTGTAGATCTTTCAATAGCTCAGGCTGTACCGTCAAGTAATAAGCTGTAGGCTTCCTGCTGAGTGCATCTGCTACTACATTTGCCTTCCCTGGGTGGTATTGCAGATCTATATCAAAGTCCACCATTAACTCAAGCTAGCGTCTTTGCCTCATGTTAAGATCCTTCTGAGTATATACATACTTCAGACTTTTGTGATCAGTGTAGATCTCCACCTTCTCACCATAAAGATAATGCCTCCAAATCTTCAATGCAAATATTACAGCAGCTAGCTCCAGATCATGCGTTGGGTAGTTCTTCTCATGGACCTTCAACTGTCTCGATGCATAAGCAATAACTTTGCCGTGTTGCATCAAAACACATCCCAGGCCACTACCTGACGCATCGCTATAAACAACAAAACCGTCTGACCCTGAAGGAAGAGTCAAGACTGGTGCTGTTGTTAGACGCCTCTTCAATTCTTCAAAGGCCCTCTGACATTCTTCTGTCCATGCAAAGTCCTGATCTTTCCGTGTCAACTTCGTCATTGGCTCCGCAATCCTTGAAAAATTTTCTACGAACCTTCTATAATATCCAGCAAGTCCTAGAAAACTCCTCACTTCAGCAACTGATGTTGGTGTAGGCCAAGTCTCAATGGCAGCAACCTTCTCTGGATCAACTAACAGCCCTTCTCCTGAGATAATATGCCCTAAGAATGGCACCTTATCCATGCAAAACTCACATTTACAGAGCTTAGCATAAAGCTTCTCCTGCCTCAACGTCTCTAGCACGATTCTGAGATGTTCTTCGTGCTCTTCGTGGCTTTTGGAATATACCAGAATGTCATCGATAAATACCACCACGAATTTATCCAAGTATTGATGGAAGACTCGGTTCATCTAGCTCATGAACACAGCAGGCGCGTTGGTTAAACCAAACGGCATTACTAAGAACTTATAGTGTCCATACTTGGTTCTAAAGGCTGTCTTCGGGATATCTTCCCTCCTCACCCTAATCTGGTGATAACCGGATCTTAGGTCAATCTTCGAAAATACCCTAGCTCCACTCAACTGATCAAATAAGTCATCAATATGAGGCAAGGGATACCGGTTCTTAATAGTCACAGCGTTTAACGCCCTGTAATCAATGCACAGGCGCACTGTTCCATCCTTCTTAGGTACAAACAGTATAGGTGCTCCCCAAGGTGAAATACTGGGCCGGATGAAACCTTTCTCCAGAAGTTCATCAACTTGCTTCTTCAACTCTACTAACTCCTTAGGTGCTAGTCTATAAACTGTTGAAGTGATAGGTTCTGCTCCTGGAGTTAAGTCTATGGTGAATTCTATTTCCCGATCAGGTGGTAGACCTGGAAGATCATCGGGAAATACATCCACAAACTCTGATATAACTCTTGGGTAACTTGACTCCCCTTCTACAGTTAATACCCTAAGAGTTGGCTGAACACCTTGTTCTACAGCTCCTCGAAGAAATTCAAACTCTGAGTGTCCAGGTGGTCTAAATATAACTTTTCCAAGCCTACAATCAAGAGTAGCATGATACTGACTTAACCAGTCCATACCAAGTACAACATCATAGTCAGGCATAGAAAAGATCAGAAATTGGGCTCGCATCTCTCTTCCGCAGACTACTACTGAACATGATCTACAGATATCACTAACAGGTATAATTCCACCTCCCGTAAGAATTCTCTTAGTCTTCGGAAGGGGTGCAATAGCTACTCTATGGGTGGCTACGAAGCTAGCAGCTATAAATGAGTGTGATGCCCCAGAATCAAATAAAGCTACAGCAGGTAATGAAGCTACTAAAATGGTACCTGCTATAACTTCTCCAGCAATAGCTTCTTCCTGAACAGCCAATGCAAAAGCCTGACCTCGTCCCTGAGCTGGACCCCTCTGCTGTCGAGCCTGTTGGAATAGTGCTGCTTGAGGTAGTAATGGTGGTCTCGGCTGATATCCTCCTGGAGCTGGTGGTCTGACTCCTCCAACTCCTGTCTGCTGTGCTCCTACTGCTGGATAATCTGGCCTTGGTGCAGGTAGAGCTAGTCGTAGTGCTTCCTCTCGGCGTGCTGTGCAGTCTCTGGATAGATGCTGGTTGGATCCGCAAACCAGGCACAGTCCCAATTTGCGTCTGTACTCCTTTTCAATGTGACCCAACTTACCGCAGAAATGACAAGTAGGTAGGGTTCTTGGTGCTGCTCTCTACGGTAGATTCCTCTGGAGTCGCTTTGCAGAATCCTCTTGTGCTGCCTTGGATGGTGCTGAGGTAAATGGTCGCTTCAGGATTGACTCCCTCCTGGTGACGCGCTCCATGCGTCGTGCTGCAGCAAGGACGTCGTTGTACGATGTAGGGGCAACAGATCCAATCAACCTTTGAAGCTCGAACCTGAGTCCGTCAAAGAATTTCTCCGCCTTCTCTTCTTCGGTAGGAATTAGAGAAGGGGCGAAATGACTCAGGCGAATGAATTCGGCATTATACTCCTCTACCGTCATGTTGCCCTGGATGAGGCGATTGAACTTATCTCGGAGTTCTAATCTAGCAACGGCTGGGATATACATCT
Organism: Iris macrosiphon; assembly: GCA_036927795.1. Taxonomy (NCBI): domain Eukaryota; kingdom Viridiplantae; phylum Streptophyta; class Magnoliopsida; order Asparagales; family Iridaceae; genus Iris; species Iris macrosiphon. The sequence continues at coordinate 132,608,663 of JAYESA010000008.1, forward strand.
CTTGGAAGAGTCTGGAGAACTCCTCCCAAGTGACTCGGTCATGTCCGAGCCTCCTCTTTTCAGCTAGCCACCAGTGATGCGCGTTGTCCGTCAGTTGCATTCGGACAGCAGTCATCCATCTCTCCTGAGGAAGTTCAGCTGCTTCCAACTGATGCTGTGTATTGGTGAGCCACTCATGCACTTCAGTTGGTCCTTCCTTGCCCGAAAAGGTACGGGGCTTGAGTTGACGGAAATCAGTGATAGATCCCGTCGCTGGTCGCCTAGCTTGCGGGTTTGCCTGCTCCAATGCATTTACTAGGCTGTTTCTCAAGTTCTCCGTCTCCTGACGCTGCGCCTCCTGTTGAACTTGTTATTGAGCTTGCATCATAGCATAAAACATTTAGAATATTTGCTGCCCATCCATTGCTTGTCCTGGTGGAAAGGCAGGCATCTGTGGAGTGAACTGTGGCGGAGGTAGGATATCATCACGCCTGAACCTTGAGTTATGCTGCTCAGCTTGTCCACTTTGAGAGGATTGACCTCTATTCTCTGGTGTAACTCCATCACCACAAAAACCATGTCACGCCCCAGTCCCAATTTATACCGAGGAACTGGACATGTGGCAATGGCCAGCAGCATGCAACGATGGACAAACCCAATTTAATGGATCCATCGGCATACTAAACCTGTAATATAGGTCTACAATAATAAGTCAAAATCTAATCTCATCCACACACAGAATAATAAGAACATCAGCAAATAAAGAAAGTATATCAAAGTCCAGCCTCAACAGAGTATGTCAGGAACAACCCGATAAGAGTCTAAAACACTGGTTCATCAGACCAGAACAAAAGAGTCCAAAAATAGAGTATCTGAAGAGTACAAATATCATAATCTCAAGTAAAATCCTCTGCCATCACCTCTGCTTCTATGTTAGGTTCTCCTTCAGCAATAGCTCCTGGTACAACTTCAGCTCCTGTCCCGTAAACCTCGGGATAATGCTCTTCTGCTAAACCTGGGGACATCATCCATTCCAGGTCCTCAGGGGACATAGAAAGGTACAAATAATACAAGCCAAACATAAATGCAGTGAGATAGTAAATGAAATAAGCAGGGTGACTATATAACCATCTAAGTGTAAATGCAACTGAGAGCAACACTAGTACCCAGGCTGAGACTGCTACAAGCTCTGTGTCGGGGAGCCGGTAGCAGCAATATCTAGTAGTGGTCTAGCTCTGCTCGAGAGTCTACAACCTCATAATAGTAGTATATAGGTATAGAACAGCCTGTAGCCTGTGTGTCTCTCCCCACCCAATGTAACCACACATCTCATGTCCATGTCACGTGAGATCAGATCTAATGCAACAGTCATAAACTAAGAATATATAACTATGTCCATCCTGTATCCTATACAGAATTACCTTGAATATGTCAGAAAGATTCTGTCAATGTATGGTGTCAAGTGTCCTAGGTTGTAGTGTACTTGATAATCAAGCACGAGAATATAAAGGGTCTCGAATGTCCATCACTAAATGACATACACAACTCCGCGTACGGGGTTGGCACCCGACTGTGATCGGACACAAAGTATGTCATACGGTCCTAGGTTATAGCATGTACAATATTCCAAAAAATAAAGCAAGAGAACTAAATAAACTAATAATCTGCAATTTATGGCAAGGTACACTTGCCTGGGATTGGAATACCGGTAGCGGTCCTTGTAATAGTGGGTTCAGCAATAACTCCTCCAAAAGCTGAAATAAACATTACCAATAGTCTCAGAACATAGGAAATAATTAGAAATGGCTGTCCTTAAGTCCAGTTTGGACACAAGGGCAAAAATGATATTTCTGGGCCAAAGCGGGTCCATGTGTAGGTCGCTTTGTACCGAAAACCGGGTCAGGGTCAAAAATCTCTAAATCAGTCCAACTTAGTGTCAACAAGTCAGGAACGTTGATACGAACCCAACGGAACTTCCAGAATTGGATTCCGATGAGCCGTTCTCAAAATCGCCTGTCTGGTGGAGCCTGTGGGGCCCACGACACGCGATTTTCCAACGTTCTCAGAATCGAGTCAAACTTGACCCACAGGACCAGCGTATTGCTACGAGTCCGATGGCGCAAGTTTCGTCTCGATCCGACGTGTTTACACTAAGTTACAGCGAGATTCAGAAAACTCGGATACGGGACGGTGTCCGCGGATACGCACTGATTTCGGTGTGCACGCACATCCGAATCAGCTTCTGCGAAAGCCCGCACGTCCGTATCTACGATGCTCACATGTCGGTGAAGACCGTATGTGACCAAGTCGTCCCGTTTGGTGGGGCGTACTCGATTCCGAGGTAAAACAGGGATTAGTTTCTCCTGTTTTTGGATCGCGGTGTGCGATCACCACAGGACGCGATGCCCCGAGCTGGTTGCACGGGCACCGAGGGGGTCATACAGGCTACGCAAAGAAATTTACGGAATTAAAATCAGAGTTACGAGTCAAAAGTTATGGGTACCTGAACTGGCTAGAAAAATCAAATACAAATCGTGTCCGACACGCGTCTTGATCGAGGGTTGTGTCATGTTCTGGGGTTGCCGTGTCCGCTCGTATCCAGACTCGTACTCACGTTCTGGGTCGTGTCCAGTGGCGAGGGGAGAAAGCCGGGAGGGGGTTCAGGCCGGCGGAGGTCGGCGACGTGTCTGGGTGGTCGACGACGGGTCTGGAACACCGGGTTCGGCGTTGTGGGTGGCCGGATGTCGCCTGGGCGGAGTAGCTCGGGTTCGACAGCAGGTTTGGGGCCGGAGGTGGCCGGACTCAGGTACTGGAGGCTGGGCAAACCATTCCTGGTGGTCAGGGCGGTGCCTCAGGGTGGTCAGAGGCGGATTGGAGGTCGCCGAAAAACTCTAAGCTCGCCGGAGAAGAACAGCAAGGGGGAAATCCGGCGACCACGTATAGGTTTATATAGGGCTCGCCACGGCAGAGGGAGGGCCGGACGTTGGCCGAAAAATGAAGGGGGAGCGTCACCGGTTACGGGGGAAGGTGAACCGGGGAGTCTCCGGCGGCCACGGCGGCGGAAACGGCCGCCGGCAGCCGAAGGGTCGGGTCTTTTGGGTTTCGGGGGTTAGGGATTTTGAATGGGTCGGGTCGGGTCCTGGCGGGTCGGGTCTGACCCGGATCCGACCCGCTAGGCAAACGGTTCGGTCTAGATAGACCGGCCGGTCCGGTCCGGTTCAGGGTTCGGTTTAAAAAATGGTTTGGTTTGTTTTAATATATATTGGTTTAAATAATCAGATAAATTTAACAATAGTTTTTAATGCTTTAAAATTCATCCGGGGTCCAATAAATTCCCGGAAAAATACCCCAAGCCCAGTTTTTAATTTTACACTATAAAATATAATTTTCATCACATTTTAATACTATTTAATTTCATTTTAAAAATTCATTTTAAATTACACTGCTTTAATTTATTATTTTAAAATTTACAGAAAATACCAATTAATTCCAGAAAATTAAATTTTAAAAATCTTAAAATTTCAGGTGATTACATAAACCAATACTTTTCAGCTCCGTCTGGATGTGTTTCAGAGCCCAGGCAGTCAAACTGGCCTATCGAAGATTCCCCGGGCTAAGCCATCCACTAGTCCGAGGGTTGACCCTGGGGTACATTCCTTCCTGCCCCATAAAGTCATTACAGAAGGTCGATATCTGAACCGGCTGGATCAGCGAAGTATCCTCACTCGGGATACTACCCAACAACAATCCCCTAAAGGGCATAACAGGGCCCGAAGGACGGCTCATATAGGCCCCCCGGTCGTATCCCTTGTTGTATAAGATCTTCCCTGGTCGGCCGTGAAGATCGGAAGTCAAAGTCCACACCATCTTTCTGGGATGGGTAGCATGGAAGAATGCCGAGATAGGGTAATCCCTGGGTATCCTGGGCAGATACATCACCGTGCCCTCAGCAGTAAACACCTAATCCTCCTTCTTAGGTTTAGTCTGGGATTGTTTGTCGATAACATCCCCAAATAAGAAACCCGGTTTCTTATACTCCGTCCCGTCTATGTATGTCAGGGGCTCCCCATTGATCATACTCAGCAGCATGCGTACTCCTTGGGACGAGATCAAGGTTCCCCTTTCTTCAGGATAATTGGCTCCAGAAATGGGGAATGTCACATGGGACAAGTCCTCCAAATAGTTCGAGTTCAGCATCCCGGCAGCAGAGCCCATCACCTCAGCCAAAAGAGGGATCTGCAAGTCCACTACAAAAAGCAAGAAAATAAGTCAGTTTTTGCACTAGAAGTTACATTCTTGCAGTTTACGCCAAAGATTATCAGTCTGAGCTTTTACGCCAAGACTGCAAAAACTTGAGCTCTTACGCTGGAACCTATTTCCGAAGCGTAAAATTCAAGGTTGGCAATATACGCCTAAAATCTAACAGTCTGAGTTTTTACGCCAGACTGCCAAAATCTGAGTTTTTATGCCAGACTGCCAAAATCTGAATTTTTACGTCAGAATTTTCATTCAGCGCGTAAAACCCAAAGTTGGAAGTATACACCAAATTTCGACAGTCTGAGTTTTTACGCCAGACTGCGAAAAGATGGAGTTTTTACGCTGACACATTAGAAATGTGGGCGTATTGGTTCGCATACACGTACGACGTGTGCGAAGGGTTTTCTTCTTGCAAATCTCTACCTGTGACGTCCGGAGCACAGCTCGACGGTGGAGCACTTCGCTCGAATCGGGGCTCGTTCAGCCTAATAGGAGTTGCTCGGGCTAGAGCAGAAGAGCGAGAAGAGGAAGAGACCTTCTTTCCCTTAGCAGTGGAAGCATGTTTAGGTGCCATAGCGAATCTGAGTTCTCAAGAAAGAGACAAAGAATAAGGGTTCTTGAAGAGCAAGGGTTTTGTGAAGACAGATAAAACTTTTCTCTCTCAGGACCTTGGGCTATTTATAGAGTTCGGATAACTCTTCGAATCCTTAACCAAATCCGATATTTAATATTCGGTTATGATTTGGGACCACGTCAGCCTATCATTTGAAAAAAAAAGACGGACAGTCAGTGGATCCAAAATTTATGCGCGGAGCAGATCTATAATTTTACGCTCAGCAGCTTTTACGCTCAGAGGCTAACAAATCTACGGCTTTTTGCTCAGCAGCTTTTACGCTCAAAGGCTACAAATCTACGGTTTTATGCTCAGCAGCTTTTTCGTTCAGAGGCTACAAATCTACGGTTTTACGCTTAGAGGCTATAAATCTATGGTTTTACACTCAGATGCTTTTACGCTCAGGAGCTTTTACGATCGAGAGGCTACAAACCAACGATTTTATGCTCAGAGGCTACAAATCTATGATTTCACGCTCGGAAGCTTCTTACGCTCAGAGGCTACAAATCTACGATTCTACTCTCGAAAGCTACAGAAGGCCAATTATAAGGGTTTACGCAGAAGATGCTCCTTTTCTGGCTACAAAATATTCTAAGTGCCTGAAACACACAGAGTTCAGCATTGAAGATGACTCTTCTTCTTGGGTCGATTGAAAGTGCATCCAAAGTCCAGTCAGAATCTTTTTTTAAAAGTTCAAGTATGGTTTGGTTGACAGACATTTCTCGCCCTTTTTCAAGAGATTTTTGAAAAACCATTCTTGAAGATGATGGTCTGAACAAGAATTCTTTGTATCAAAGAAGTGACAGTTCAGAAATTCTACGCGACTCCTCGTCCAAAACAGCATAACAGTTGGGATCTTCAACTTAAAATGCTAAAGGAGCTTTATACGCATCTTTAGTTATGCGTAAAAGACGGGACGAGATCAGATACTCTTTTATCAGAGTCAGCATAAAATAATTCAGACATGTCGAAGTTGCACACTATTCAGACTTTCTCACAACAAATATGGCAAATTATCAGATGCATAAAAGAAGACTGTTTCAGATAATAAACGAGAGAAGAATATGGAAAATGAGATCTTATACAAAAACCCGCCCTTTCTTCTGTGTTTACAAACAAGATTGTACAATTTAATCTTATACGAGGATGTCTAAGTACAATTTATTTAATCTGGGTGAATATTGTTATAGGTGTCTGATCTGCAGTCGATCAGTTTAGCCCTTGGACCACACGATGGTGAAGAAGTGCTGTGGAAGACAGTAAGAACCTTCGTAGGTTGCTAAAGAGGGTGGATGTCCGATGCCAAAGTCGTCGATCCCTTCTCTTTGCCTGAGCTCTGGATTCTTCTCTCTTTCTCTTGACCGTTTTCCTCTCCTTTTTGTCGACCGTTGGATCTGATACTGGATTTCTTGATCTATTTTCCCGACCTAATTTCTTCGACCTCCAATTCTTTGACCTTTTTCCTCTGTTGATAGAGGTCTCTATTTATAGAGTTTTAGTGACAGTGACCACACAGTCGACATAGAAGCCGAGTAGTGGACCGTACAGCATCCTTTTATACGACGGTTTAAAATAACCAATGCCTGCGTATAGATGACCTTTTGAATGAGCGTGTGACGCATGTCCAACTAAGGGACAAACGCGTATAACTGCTGCGAAGATCACGGCGTAGAAGCCACGTAGATAGTTATCCCTTGTGTAGAAGAGGTTGGCATAGAAGCCAGAAACTGTCACCATGGCGTAGAAGCCAAATAGTTATCAAACCGGCATAGAAGCCGAATAGGCGCAGAGGCCAAGCAGGCATAGAAGTCGAATAGGCGTAAAAGCCGAGTGGTCATAGAGGCCGAGTAGGCATAGAAGCCGAGTGGTCATAGAGGCCGAGCAGGCATAGAAGCCGAATAGGCATAGAAGCCGAGCAGGCGTAGAAGCCGAATAGGCGTAGAAGCCGAGATGATGTAGGCGTTTTAGCCGGAATTAAGGCTCTTGGAGATATAATCAAATCTCTTGCATTAAATGCTGAGATCTGCCCCCATCTTGTGCATTAAATGCAGATGCTTGTCCTTAAGATTTGCCATTATTTCGCACATTAAATGCAGATACGCGCCTCGAATCCTGTACGAAAAGCAACTGCTGAGGTGGCGGTCTGTTGGCCTTCCGCGGAGCGTAAGAAGCTCATGTTCGCCTGTGTAGAACTGGGCAGCATATTCCCTTATCAGCCTACACAAAGGAAATGTCACTAAACGACGGTTCGGTAATATTTAATCAAATCTCCTGCATTAAATGTGGAGATCCGCCATTATCCTGCACATTAAATGCAGAGGCGTATTTTGAAGGCCTGCCACCCTTCTGTGCATCAAGTGCCGAGACGTACCTTAGGCATCTGTTAGTATTCAGTGCTTTCAAATACAGAGACGTGCCTCGAGCAACTGTCATCGCTCTGTACATTAAATGCAGAGACATGCCTCGAGCCCTGTACGAAGTGCAGCTTTTGTCGTGGCAGGCTGTTTGTCTTTTGTGGAGCATAAACATCTCACATCTGCCTGTGTAAAACTAGGTAGCGTATTCCTTCGTACGCGTAGAAGCGGTTTACGCAAGAGAAATGGTGGTAAATGACAGCCTGGGTTGCAGTACCGCACCATCATTATAGCCGTCACCTGGGTAGTTGAGCAGTACTTTTTGTCAGGAGTCCAGACATCAGGTTCATTGCAGGATCTGACAGGTTTATTTTGAAGAATACGAAGCGTTCCTCATACACTTCAATGCTGCATTAAAAGCTGATGAGTTTTACGCCATAAAGGCGATGAAGCACCCTGTTTTACGCTGGAGCAGCCTGGACACACTGCATTACGCGAATGGTCCTTGAGCCTATATTTCACGCCGTGCTCAGCAAAAAAGCTCTGTTGCACGTTTGATGGCTCTGAGGTCCTCTGTTTACGCTGCTCTGCATCCACATGCTGCGTAGGGCTATCCTGTGTATTTTTTATGCTTCTACAAGACCCCCTTCAAAGCTTTTAAATTCTTCGTAATTTGAAACGCTTTGAATGAAGCATGAACTATTCCTCGTAACTCAAAACGCTCTGAATAGAGCCCGAAATGGTCAAGCCTGACACGTTCTTTCATGGCTGACTTTATGGCGGAGTTATTGGGGATCTGTGTGATCTCTTTCGCCTATAAAAAAGGCTGAGGAGTTAACCTGTTCTTTCCATATTTCCTTCACCACACAGAGATGATGGCCGGAGTTCGTCGGGTCGACTTGAGAAAGAAGGAGATCATGATCTTCCAGCATGTAAGGAGCCAAAAAAGACGGCATCTTCGAGCAAATGTCCTCTGCAATGATGGATCATTGAAGGATATCATAGCCTCCTTTGCTCGGGATAATCAGCAACTTTGTATGGTGATTCTTCGGAAGAGAAGAAGGGTCGCATTTCGTCATGCTGCCTGCAAGTGGCACCTTCTCCCATTACCTTCATGGACGAGAGCAGATAGACTAGCTCTGTCCATGATTGAGTTGGGTGAAATATCTCAACTCAATCTGTCACGGCGTTGGATGTAAGAAAGCAGATTTACTCTGATTTTCTTCTGTTGACGGCTGGATCTACGCCCAGTTTTGCATCCTCCCGCCGTTGACCAATATGTCAGTCAGTTTGCGGCAACTGACTGACTGCTGAAGATGGATGAAGAACGCCGCCCATGCGGGAACCTGGCAGAACATATTCGGGGAGCGATCTTCAGACGACGATGAGGAAGTCTTTTATAGATGGGATTTCCCTCGTATGTAATCATGAAAATAAAGAAAACCCTTGTAGACTGGATTTTCCTCATATGTAATCATGATTTTAATTTTAATAAAATTGTCTTCTTCTTTGCATATGATCATCTTACCATACTTTGCTGTGAAGTCTGAATATGTGTAGCTTCGACATGTCTGATACTTTATGCCGACTCTGTTTAGAAAGAGTGCTAGATCCTGTCCTGTCTTTTACGCATAACTAGGGATGCGTAGAAAGCCGCTTAGCATTCGAGTGTTCGAACTATCCTACTGTTTAGGAGTGAGAAACCGCGTAGAATTATGAACTGTTACTTCTGATAGACAGAATTCTTTGTTCAGACATCATCTTCAAGAATGATTTCTTGAAAATCTCTTAGAACAGGGCGAGAAATGGCTGTTAAACTGAGTCGCCATCTTGATTTGTAGATGAAACATTCAGACTGGAGTCCGGATGAACTTTGAATCGACCCATGAAGAAGAGCATTTCTCAATGTATGAACTCTGTATGCTTCGGGTACTTGGGATATTCTGAGATCAAGAAGGAGTATCTTCAGTGTGAACTCTCGCAATTGACCAACTTTGATAACTGTTCAGATGTACTGTACTGGCCCGCGTATCTTTCAGATGTGCGGAAAGTCATAGAGCGTGAAATCATAAGTTTGCAGCCTCTGAGCGTAAACTAAACGCCACCGAGCGTGAAATCATAGACTTGTAGTTCCTGAGCGTGAAGTCGTTGTAGCCTCTCGAGCATAAAAGCTACCGAGCACAAAGGCATCCGGGCATAAAACCATAGACTTGTAACTTGTGAACGTAAAATCATAGATTTATAGCTGTCGAGCGTAGAAAGCTCCTTAGCATAGAACTGTAGATTTGTAGCTGCTGAAAAGAAAATCTTTCGAGCATAAAATTATGGATCTGTTGCCTCTGAGCGTATACTAAACGCCACCGAGCGTGAGACCATAGATTTGTAGCTGCTGAGCGTGAAGTCGTAGGTTTGTAGCCTATCGAGCATAAAAGCTACCGAGCACAAAGGCATCCGGGCATAAAACCATAGACTTATAGCCTGTGAGCATAAAACCGTAGATCTGTAGCTGTCGAGCGTAGAAAGCTCCTTAGCGTAAAAACCACGAATCTGCGTTGCGCGAAAACTTTTCGAATTCGCTGACTGTCCGTCTTCTCTGAGTAAATAGGCTGACGTAGTACCCAATCATAACCGAATATTAATTTTTAGTTCGGGATCCGAGGAGTCCATCCGAACTCTATATATACCCCAAGTTTCTGAGAGAAAAACTTTTCACCCGTCTTCTGTGAGAGAAAGCTTTCGACTGTTCGAGTTTTTCTTCGTTTTCTCTCCGAGTCTTCAAAGTTTCCAGTAATGGCCTCGAAGCAAACTTCCTCCACTAAGGGAAAGAAGGTTGACTCTTCTTCTTGTTCTTCTGCTCAAGCGAGAGCGTCTTCAGGCGGGCAAGGCGAACTTCATTCTGAGCGAAGTATCTCGCCGACGAGCAGTGCACCCAGCCTCAAAGGTAGAGCTTTTGGGACGAGAAAGAACGACTAAAAATCCTTCGCACACGTTGTACGTGACCGCGCTAGGTCGTCTTTTGTGCTGATAGCCTCTTTGAGGAAGATGATGCACAGAGACGTTTTATCTTTTACGCCCACATTTCTAATGTGTCAGCGCAAAAACTCTAAATTTTTGCAGTCAGGCGTAAAAGCTTTGACTGTCGAAAGTTGGGGTATAAAATTTGAGTGTTACGCTTCTGGATGAAAATTCTGGCGTAATAACTCAATTTTATCAGTCTGGCGTAAAGCACAGACTATATACTGCCAATCTCGAATTTTACGTTTAGGAAATAGATTCCAGCGTAAAAGCTCAAGTCTCACAGTCTTCGCGTAAAGCACAGACTGTTAATTTTTGGCGTATGCTGCAAGATCTGCAATGTCTAGTTGTAGGGACTGATGCATTTTTATTGCACTCTTGCAGTTAACTTGCATGCATCTCCGCTAGCCGAGGTGATGGGTTCTGCCGCCGGGATGCTGCACTCCAACTATCTGGAGGATCTATCACACGTGACATTTCCTATCTCCGGGCCGCAGTATCCCGAAGGAAGGGAGATTTTGATATCGGCTCTGGACGAGCGAACGCTGCTGAACTTGATCAACAGAGAGCCCATGACGTACATAGACGGGGATCAGTACCTGAAGCTGGCTTTCCTCTTCGGGGACATGATTGACAAGCAGTCCCAGACGAAGCCCAAGAGAGAACTCTGGGTTTTTCCTGCCGAGGGTTTGGTTCTGTATCTGCCCAAGATGCCGAGAGACTATCCCATCTCGGCTTTCTTCCATGCTACGCATCCCAGGAGGATGTCGTGGATATTGACTCCCGATCTTCACGGCAGGCTGGGGCAGATCTTTCATCTGAAAGGAGCTGACCAGGGATCGTTCGTCAGCCGCCCTACCGGCTCTGTAACGTTGTTCAAGGGACTGTACCCGGGTAGTGTCCCCAGTGAAGACAGCTTAGTGATCCAGCCGGTTCAATTACCAACTTTTTGTAATGATTTTATGGGGCACGGGGGGGTATACCCCAAGGTGAACCCTCGATGCGGCGGGTGGATCACCCCTACAAATCTTCGATGGGCTCGTTTAGTTGATTGGGCCCTGAAGCATTTTCAGACCGAGTTGGAGAGTATTGGTCTGTTTGTAGCTGTGAGTGCCACCAGTGTTGGGTTACCTCCTAACCCCAACCTATTTTTGGCACTAATGGAGCGATATATTTTGCTCACCGGGACTTTCGTCACTCCACTGGGGGAGTTGGGATTGGCCCTTCATGAGATGGTAGAGATCTCGAGACTGTCGATAGGGGATACTCCGTATAAAGAGTATGTTCCTACGAACCGGGAGCTGGGGGATTCAGACCCTCGGGTAGTAGAAGTGTACCAGGAGCTGATGTGCCACTACCTTGCTTGCACCACTTTTTATGGTGAGCCCTCAGATTTGGCTCATATCAACAAATGGACGTCTTATCTCTTCTTTCACCGGTCCAGGACTGCTAAGCCGGAGAAGGTATTGGAGGGCAAGGATCTGCCTGTGAATTCTCTGAGCGTGCTTAATGCTCAGGTAGTTGACGATCTTATGGTAGATGCTGGTGCTCTGGACCGGCTCCTCGATGAAGGGACGGGAAAGTATCTTGTAGCCACTAAGGCCTATAGTTATTTGAGACATTATCGCAGGCCTCTGTCCAGGGAAGCTCAACTGGCTGGCTTCCTCTCCATATGGCTGCGCCGAGTAGTAGTGCCCGGCATCACATCTGCGGACCGCATTCACCGCAACACGCTATGGCCTGCAGTACGTTTGGTGTTCGGGGCAAGACTGGGCTTGCTCTCTGCCATGGTGTGCCGTATACAAGTTGTCCTGAGGGCCATGACTGACGGGCTGCTTGCCGATGAAACTCGGCGTGATAGCTTTCCCAGGGTAGAATTACCATACCTGTATTTGATGGGATGGTTAATTCTCCATAACCTCAGGGTTATGTCTCCCGGGTCTGGCAGTAGCTCGGGGGCTAGCTTCTTGTTGAACTACCAAAAGTCTTCCTGGAATGTGAACACAATTATAGACTGTCGGCGGGCGCTGGGCCTTAGTCACAGTTGGAAGCTCTTCTGAACTGTCCCCTCTGTACATCGCAATCAATCGGGGATTAGGCTTGAGGACTCAGGTAGAGAGAAGATCAATCTTTCTTCTGAAGCTTTTAATTGGTTGGTCTGCATTAGGCCTTCTCATTTGCTGTATAGAAGTGAAGATCATTGCTTCTTGGAATCCTACCTGCCTAGTCGGTTTGCCAGGCAGTTCGGGTATGATCAGTTGCACGTGGGCAACGCTGTCACTAGCTTCCGGTCCAGGGGTGGACTCATTGATAGAGCGAGAGGCTGGCGATAATTCCTCATGGGTTGTACTGGAGCAATTTTTACTGTGTCGGTCATTACCCTCTCTACGGAGCTGCGCATCCTACACTCGTATGCCCAGTTCTATGTGGCAACGAACACCTTCCATCATGATTTTGATATGCATGGAAGTTTCAGGGTGCCGTCTTCCAAGTCTGGGGGAAAAGTCAAAATCCCCTCGGTTTCTTCCGATGAGGGTGAGGAATCCGTCACTCCAGATGAGCCTCTGTTGGCGGTGTCGAGGGGTAAAGTACCTCTGCCTGCAGGGGCTTTGGTGATCCCCGGGAAGCGAAGGGCTCCTGCTCCGAAGGAGACTTTCCCTCGCAAGAGGAAGAAGAAGATGGTTAATCGTCCTCTCCGAATTCCTGGCATTGAGGCTCCGGGAAGTGAGTCTGCATCTCCCCATATCGGGGATAATTCTTTGATTGGGGGTTCCTCGCCTTTTAGAGAGGGACCCTCTACAGTTTCGGCTAGTGGTTTCGGAGAATCTCTTCTGGAGGCTGCCGTCGCTGCTACTGCTTCAGGTAGTGGAACGAGGTCGCCTCCGGGGCTGAGTACAACAAGACTTCGTATGCCTTTATGCGGATTGGCATCGGGAGGGACCCCCGCAGTGCCTGTAAGCGCACCTGGCAAGATTCTAGCCGATGAGCCTCGGTTGGAATTTGACGAGGACCTGGAAGACTATTTGCCAGCGTCAGTTAGCAGACCCCTTTCTCCAGGTATGACAGCTTGCTTAGCATTATTAAGAAATGATTTAGCTGTACAGGCTGCAGATGCGACATATATGCCGTCTGCCATGGGTAAATATCGTCTCCATGCCTCTTTTTAGAAAAGTTAATCATCATTTTGACACTAACTTCCTTTGGCCTTCTTTTTAGGGGAAGACCTCTTCTGGGAGGGCAGTGTAGACGCTCTCTTCGGCTCTGTGTCAGGTCCTGGCGGTGACACGGAGGTGGCTGATTTTAAAGAGAAAATATCTTCGGGTGTTGGCTCGCCTGTCGACGAGATTCCGATATCTCAAGAGGAGGACAAGCCTGTCATTACGACAATGCCTCCTTCGAGTACGCTGGTACCTTCGTCCAGTGTTGGCGCTTCTTCTTTTGTCGCACCACCTGTTGAGGCGACGGCCGTGGCAACATCGTCTAAGGTTGTTCCTGGAAGGGGACTCGCCAATATCGAGGCCACTCCCGGCATCAATTCGGATCTAGCCGCACTGACCGAGCAGTACACTGGCATCTTCTACACCACTTTGAAAACGTTAATATCAATGGTGTTGGCGAAGAATTTGGGCTTTACGTCGCTGAAGAGGTCCTCTCGGTTTTCGATAGAGGCGGTCAGGGAATTCGGCGACAGTGGGGTAGCTGACACCCTGGAGGCGATGGTTAATGGTGTGGAGCAGCCCATTAACGAATATTTGCAGCTAGCTCGAGACAATATTGAGGATCTGGTCCAGGCTAGATACGACTCCTTGACTGTGCATCTTGTTGAAAAGATGGAAGGTCTGAATAAATTCATCCAGACTAATCAGCAGGGATGGATGAAGAAAAAGTCATCTTGGAGGAGACTGTTGCTCTTCAAACGAAGTGCCAGGCCGAGCATGACGAAAATGTAGCAAGGGTCAGCAAACTGGAGACAAAGCTTGCTCAGGCAAAGGAGTGGGCTTCTCAGTCGTCGGAAGGTCTAGATGTGGCGAATGGCCAACTGGTCATAGCACAACCAAACTTGGCGAGTGCAGGAGTCGCCCGTGCTGGTTTCCTTTGGGCCAGAGTCGAACTGTCCCTTATGCTAGATGATGAGGCACGGCTGGAGCAGGTCCGCGCTGATGTCTTGGATTCTAGGGCTGAGAAGATGGCCGTACTGGCGCAGCAGCTTCGCGACCTGACCGCTCCCCCTTCATGATGTACTTTTGCTTTTTGCTTTTCAATATACTTTCGCTCTTTTTTGGGAATAATAAAGAGGCTTTTATCTGACTTTGTGGACCCATCATTTTGGAATGTAAATGACAGGTTGGGGTAAAAGTGATATCAGAGGTAATATGGATGTGATATACTCTCGGTAAGCTTTAGCAGGGCATATCTATTCAGAGGTAATATGAACATGATAGAATATGCTTGGACTAAAGTTTGGACACAAAACACTATCAGAGGTAGTATGGACGTGATAGGTCTTAACGTTTCAAATTAGTTAAACATATCTATTTAGAGGTAATATGAACATGATAGAATATGCTTTGACTAGTTTGTACACAAAACACTATCAGAGGTAGTATGGACGTGATAGGTCTTGTAGTTTCAAATTAGTTAGACATATCTATTCAGAGGTAATATGAACATGATAGAATATGCTTTGACTAGTTTTATTTTGGAAGTAGTTTTGTCAGAATGAGGTTTTCGCCATATTCCACTTGAGTAGAGGAGGTTAAGCATGGTACCTTTTCAGGAATTTGCCATTGATGGGAGCCATTAGCAGGTCTCTATTAGGCTGGGCTAACCAGTAAGCGCCGTTTGAGAATATTGTCTCTATCACATAAGGGTCTTCCCATTTGGGCTGGAATTTGCCCTTACTCCTGTGAGTAAGAATCATCGACCTTCTTACAGCTAAACCTAGCTCGCCGACTTTGAACACTCTTTCCTTTACTTTTTGATTAAAAGCTCTGGAAATGCGTGCTTGGTAGAGTGCGATGCGTTGTTGAGCTTGGAGGCATTTTTTGTCTAATCCTTCTAGCTCTTGAAGCCTTAACAGGTCATTCTTTTCTTGAGTCAGCTCATTAGCCACGGCTATCCTGAGTGACGGAATTTTGATCTCGATGGGGAGAACTGCTTCGCTTCCGTAAACTAATGAGAATGGGATACAACCTGTCGGTGCTCGTACCGTTGTACGGTATGCCCAGAGATACTCTCCCAGCTTCTTATTCCAATCCCTCTTGTTCGAAGAGACGAACTTTTTCAAGAGCTTGATAATAGTTTTGTTGAAAGCTTCTGCCAAACCATTAGTAGCAGGATTATATGCCGTAGAGGCATCATTTTGTATCCGATTTTTATCGCAAAATCGATAAAACGCTTGGCTGATGAATTGAGGTCCATTGTCATGGATTATCCTTCCTGGTATCCCGAAGTGATAAATAACGTGATGCTTGATCAAGCTGATCACATTAGATGCCTTTACCTCAGCAAGGGGGATCGCCTCTGCCTATTTGGAGAAGTAATCTGTAATAGCTAGTATGAACCAGTGACCTCTGGAAGAAGACGGGTGAATAGGACCAATGATATCCATACCCCATGCTTCGAAAGGCCAGGACGCAACCGTAGAATGTAGATACTCAGGAGGTTGATGGATAAAGTCTGCATGGACTTGACAGGCTCTGCATTGCCTTGCATACTTTATTGCGTCTGTGATCATAGTAGGCCAGTAATAGCCCATTCTTCTGATGCGATCATGTAGCTTAGGACCGGGTTGATGCGCTCCGCATGCGCCATCGTGGGCTTCACGGATAATCCGCTGTGCTTCATCACCAGAGAGACATTGTAATAATAGTCTGTCATAAGACCGGCGATATAGACATTGTGAAGATGCGTCAAAATAGAAGCACAATGATCGTCTCTTGACGGATACTGCTTCTTTAGGATCCTCTGGCAAGATTCCGTATGCTACAAAATCTATAAAGGGACTTCTCCAGTCTCTCTCTGGAAGATCTGTGTCCACCGCGTAGTTGTGTTCTATGTGAAAGTTATTTTTCATGCAGAATAAATCTCTGTTAAGAAGGATTATCGAATTCTGCCTTCTTATAGGGGTTGCTAAATCTGCAGCTAGATTGGCTAGGGCATCAGCTTCCAGATTCTGAGATCGAGGTACATGCTCTAGGAAGAATCATTTGAATGTCACGGCTATCTCGACCGTTGCTCGGTGATAGGGGACGAGGTCTGGATTCCGGACTTCATATATTCCTCTGACTTGATTGACGATCAGTAGAGAATCACTGAAAGCTTCCAGAGATTCGGCGCCCAATTCCTTAGCGACTTAGAGCCCGATTAGTAGAGCGTTATACTCTGCTACATTGTTGGAACAGGGCTCACTAAGAGAATATGCTCGGTAGATGACGAGTTTATCAGGAGTAACTAGGACAATTCTTACTCCCGAAACCACGTTTCCCCTGGGACCAGTCCTGGAGGCACCATCGAAGAACACTTGCCATGCATCACTTTCCATTGCGAAATTATATTCTACAACTTCGTCGGGGATGTCCTCGTACAGTTTGGAGGACTCCGGGATCGGATGAGCGGCTAAGAAGTCAGCCAATGCTTGGCCTTTGACAGACTTTTAAGGGACGTACACCATGTCATATGGTGTTAATAACATCGCCCAAGTCGCGAGTCAGGAATTAAGAACACTTGGCTTGTTCATTAGTACCCGAAGAGGATTGATCCTAGAGATGATATGAATGGTTTGGCCTGTGACATAGTGTCGCATTTTCTGAATAGCGAACATCAGAGCCAAGCATTCTTTCTCTACTGGATTGTACCGGTGTTCGGCTCCGACCATCATCCTGCTGAGGTAGTAGATAGCCTGCTCGTAGCCCATATCGTTCTTTTGTGCGAGAAGAGCTCCCAGAGAATGATCCATCGCTCGAACATACAGCACAAATGGTCTTCCTATGACGGGGGGCACCAGAACTGGCGGACTAGTGAGGTAGCGCTTGATATCACCGAACGCTTGTTGACAGGCTTCATCCCATAGGAAGGATACACCTTTCTTCATGAGACGAAAAAAAGGCTGGCATCTCCCGGAGAGGTTGGATATGAATCTCCGGATATATGCCAGACGACCTTGAAATCCCCTGAGTTTCCTCAGATTGCGGGGCGGTCGCATTTCTAAGATGGCCTTGACTTTATCAGGGTCTACTTGAATGCCTTTGGTGGTGATGACAAATCCCAGAAATTTGCCACTAGATACCCCCAGAAAAGACTTTGTAGGGTTCATTTTGAGTTAATATTGGCGCATTAATTCAAATACTATCTTCAAGTCTCGGATGTGATTATCCTTGAGGCAGCTTTTGACAGCTATATCGTCCATGTAACACTCCACTGTCTTGCGTAAATGTTCATGGAATATGTTACTCATAGCCCGTTGGTACGTAGCCCCGGCATTCTTCAATCCGAAAGGCATGACCGTATAGCAATATACCCCCAATGGTGTCCGGAAGGCAGTATGCTTCTCGTCTTCAGGATGCATCTTGATCTGATTGTATCCTGAAAATCCGTCCATGAAAGACATACGTTCAAAACCGCATGTATTGTCAATCATGACGTCTGTGATGGAAAGAGAAAACTCGTCCTTGGGGCAGGCTGCGTTCAGATCTCGATAATCGATGCAGACCCGTACCTTCCCATTTTTCTTCATGACCGGGATAATATTGGCGACCCAGTCGGGATGTTATTCTTCACAGATGAAGCCACAGGCTATCAGCTTCTTGATCTCAGCTTCAATGGCGTCCATCATATCCGGGCGGAACCGGCGTTGGTGCTGCTTCACAGGCTTCGAATCGGACAATATATTGAGCCTATGAGTAGCCACCTTTGGATCAAGGCCTGGCATGTCCTCATAATTCCATGCAAAGACGTCGATATATTCTTTTATCAGTTGGATAACTTCTTCCCTTTCAGTTGGGGAAAGATTATTACTGATAAATATCAGCTTTGGCGAAAGTTCATCCCCAACGTCAATCTGGATAACTTTGTCTTCGGTAGGAGGTTCTATCTACTCGAAGCGGAACCCCCATTGCGTATCCATTTGTTGAGCCCAAGCGTCATTCTCAAACAGTTCGGATTCTTGTTCGTCTGATTCAAAGGAATCCGTCACTACCATATTTGCTGATAATGTTTGCTCGAGAGCGTGAGATGAGTCGGAGGGCGACGAGCCGTCTTGAAAAGAGAAAAAAGTATCCTCGTTTGACTCAGAAGTTGCAAGGGAGATGGCATACCCTAACCCGAAACGAGTTTGTTGGTAGTGGGGATCGCCGAGCAGCGATATTCGTCTACCTTTCCCGTAGTTGAGACCTGGTTTCAGCTTCAAGTTGTAACCCATACTTTGCATGATCTTCAAAGCTTGCGGGCTGTACCTGTGAACTTGTATTTCACCAGCATCATCATCGAAGGAATCTTCTTGTATAGTCCGTTCGTTGCGCACGCGGCCGAAGACTATTGAACGCTGACCGTTGCGGGCAGGTGGAACAATAAAGATAGAATCCTCATGTGGTCCATATGTCATGACGACATTGGATGATGACGCTACTTCCCACACGTACGAATGATAGGAATCTATAGCTGCCAAGAATTTTTATGCTATAGGCTCTATATCGTCATGGGGAGAGGATCCCTGATTTGGAATTCGAGCGTCGATATACTGGAAAAGAGGTCCTTTATTATTATCAGAAACCGTATTCCTGGCTGCATTTATATCACTCGGCTGCCCATTGCGCCGAAGGTTGATGACCAAGGGTGGAGGCTTCTGGTTCAAAGTGATCACTAGAGGACCACCCCCTCTTCCTGACCTGGTCTTGTTCAGGTGGATAGCCATAGGCTCTGTGGCTCTCGGACGAGTAGTCCGTCCCTTCACCTTGATTGACAGAGGTTGCTTGGCAGAGGATTCTTCAGGCTCCCGGTGGGATTCCTTCTCTACTTCGGCTGACACCTCTTCCGTGCAGTCTTGAGAGTACAACACCGCATCAGAGTAGTAGGATTCTACTCCTTTGGATGGGTTCAGGTCAGCAATCTCCGTTCGTACTGTTTCTCGAGCGTCTACATATTTAAAGCATTGATGTAGAGTTGAAGGAACGATGTTGTGGTCGTGGATCCAAGGTCTAACCAGCAGGATGTTGTAGGACACCTCTGAATCGATGACGTAACATGTAGCCACCGATCTGAGGTTGCCAATCTGGATCCTCAGGCAAATTTTCCCCAACGGCTTACTTCTTTCGGCATTGAAACCCACGATCGTAGTGGTGGTGTAAGCCAATTCGCTGGTAGGAATCCTCAACGGTCTGAGCAGACTATGAGGAATGATGCTGATTGAGGATCCCGGATCTATGTGAATCCGGTCGACCTCCATGGAACCGATGTACCCGGTATAATAGAGGGGTCTGTCATGTCTGTTATGTTTTAACAGCATGTCATCTTGAGTGAAAATGATGTTTGGGACCACCTCCATCAGACTGTGGCATTGAGGATACGCCACGAGTTCTTCGTCAGGGGACTTGAGCTGGGTCAAGTATGCATCCGCCTGCATCAATGCTTCACTCAGGGCTTGACGAGTGTCCTGAGAGAGCCTGAGTAGCTCGAAGATGGACAGCCTGGCTGGTGTATTAGCCAGTTGGGCCAGGATGTCGAAGTTGTATGGCTTCTCTAAACCTTTGTTTGGAATGTTTTTCACAGGTTTATCGAAGCGCACTTCTTTTTGCTTCCCTTTGTCCGCCGAAGTTGGTCTTGAAGGACCGGCCTCTGGTACGACGGGCTCTGGTTTTGAAGGCTTGGCAGCTGAAGCGTCTGCCGGTACATCTTTCTGACTCGTACCGTAGTCCTGGAGGCAGGCTTTCCCTGAGCGGGTTCCAGTAGCCAAGACCTCGTCTTCTGATGCCAAATATACCATAATCATGTGGCACGGTTTGTGCTTTGAGTTCTTTTTAGACTTAGTCTTAGCCGCTTGAGTCTCTTTCTCGATCTCTGGCACCAGATCTGGATGAACCCACATAGTCTCACCTAGCTGAGTAGTTAGCGGTAGCAGGTCATGATTTTGACCTCTAGCTGGAGGGAGGTTAACGATATTCATCGTCGTCCGAGAAATAGGCGTAACACCGTCCGGGACTTCTTGGGAAGGCAGATTGCCAAATTGCAGGAAGATCATGTTGGCCGTGACCGTCTTCTCGCTGTTGCGCAGAGTGATGGCTTTAGCATCGATCAGCTCCTGGATCTTCCTTTTCAGTATATAACACGCCTTTGTGGGGTGGTGTATGTACCTATGGAAGATGCAGTACTTGGGGTTGTTGGTACTGCCGGCCTCATTGGGCCGTCTCACCTCAGGAAGGGTAATCTTGCCGCTTTTGACGAGACATTCAAATATGCTCGGAATATCATCATCATCGAAAGAGTACACTTCAATGGGCCTGGAAGTCCCAGGTTTCGTCTGCGTGGTAGCCACCATCTTTTGCCTGGACGTGTTGATCGCCAGAGCTTCTTTACCCTTGGTACCACGAGGATGGTCGATGTTGGAGGATGACCTCTTGCCTTTATCAGAGGCCGAGATCATGATGCCATTATCGTGCGCCTTCTGAATATTGTCCTCCGCAGCTACCGCTGAGATGATAAACGAGGGCCAATCACGGAACTGATATGGTCATGTGAACACCGAGATCACGGGGAGTAGGTTCTTCCTGCAGATGTCCACCAATGCTGAGTCTGGGACTCCTGGAGGCATTTGTAAAGTGGCTTGACGAAAACGTTCGATGAAAGTGTGAACATTTTCTTTTTCTCTCTGCCTGACTTCGATGAGAGAGGACATAGATATGTCCATTCTTCCCTCGTATAATCGCGTGAAGAATAAAGCCTTGAAGTCTTCAAAGGAAGTAATGCAGTTGTCCGCCAGGCTGCGGTACCACTGGTAAGCTACTCCCGAGAGACAGCCCTTGAACACCCAAGTAAGGAGGGCGTCATTCCCTTGTAACAACATCGTCATCATGCTGAAGTAGTTCATGTATTGACTTGGCAATGTTTTTCCTCGAACAAAGCCATAGTCTATAGTTCGTATCTAGGAGGAAAAAGGGACCTCTTCCCAGATAGCTGGGTAAGGTTGGTTGATTTCCAATTTCTTGAGTTGGTCTTTGTGCTTCAGGGTATCAAATTGGGCTTTCAACTCCCGTACTGCCTGCATCGGATCTTCAGCCGGTAGCGGGACCACGGAGTGACGAGGAACCGGTTGTATTGCGATTCCAGCAGGAGGTAATACAATCTTCGAGTGAGGAAGCGGAGGAACAGCTGACTTTTGATCTAGAGCAGGCTCTTGGATCGTGTTGGATAGTGGTAAGTCCAACCCCACACGTATCTGAGTTGGAGGGCCCGATGCTTGAGCCATGGAAGTTACGTGTTGAGTCAGCATCATCTGGTGCATGTTCTCCATCATGGATTGTATCTCCTTCAGAGATGTCTCCAGTGTAGTGATGCGTTGCTCAGCGCTCCCGGACGGGGAAGCTTCCTCGTGTTCATCTCCAATGGCATAAACTCCCATCTCCCTGGGTGTCATTGAAAGATTAGTATAGGTCTCTGTAGAAGATGACTCTATACTTTCGGCGTCTGATTCGGGAGACTGGTGACCCCCAACATCGGAATCAGAAGAGTACAAAGCCGGTTGTTGTGACCTCGAACGAGTATTTTGGAACACCCCAGCTTCGGTGTTCCTAAGGAGCATGTTGAATCTCCTTCGGCTCGGAGTTCTAGAGTGATGACGTCTAGAGCCCGCTCCTCCCCTAGGTATGTGTGAAGCCATGTTCACAGATGCATGCGTGTGCTCTTCTTCCTGGAAAGATGGAGAGTAGCTAAACCGGTCGAAAACCGACCGTTTTGCTTCAGAACAGCAATAATTAATTACAATCTTATGACTATTACAATAGTTCTCGTTAGGAGGCGTAATAGACATGCTGGAAGATCCCCTCTCCTTGCGCTTCTGGATCAGATAATTGCGCAGGTCAGGAGGATTTACAAAAGGAGAAGATAATGGCTTGTTCCTTCTGTTTACATCAGTAGACATGCAAGTGTTGGAAACCATATTTTTCCCTGTGCCACCTATATACAACAGGTTGGCCATCTGGGTGGCGGATAATCCCCGAGGAGGGTGTCTTCCCACAAATTGAGCCTTCTTTACGCTGAGGGGCTTCTCCTGGCATAATTTGGAGCTCTGCTCTGGTTGGCGTAAAGCTGAGGATGTCATCAGTCGACCATCAACTTCTCGCGTAATCCGGAGGGCGGGCAGATTGTCCCATCGCTGGCGTAAAGGCCAAGAAGTTGAGTAGTCCTCCGCTTGCTTTCCCTTGCGTAGTTTGCAGGGATCATCTACTTTTTCGCGGAAGGCAGATGCATTTTTGCGCATGGAGCGCGTTTGGGATTCCTGATTTGGCGCTGAGGCATTATCAAAAATTTTGTCTATTCCGCCAGGGACGGGAGACTGAATTTTATGCGCAGGGCGCGGTGTAGGCTTCTGGACTAGCGTTGAGGCATTGTCCGAAGTTTCGTCTTTTTTGCCAGAGACGGGAGACTGAATTTTATGCACAGAACGTGAATTATACTTCTGGGTTAGCGCTAAGGCATTGCCAGAAGTTTTGTCGGCCCTGTCAGAGACAGGCGACTGAATTTTACGAGCAAGGCACGGATTATACTTCTGGGTTAGCGCTGAGGCATTGCCAGAAGTTTTGTCGGTCCTGCCAGAGCCAGGCGACTGAATTTTATGCGTAAGGTACGGAGGGAGCAATGCTATAACCTCATTGGTCGGAGAGATCGGAGAGTCCACAGGAATGGTAGAGGATGTCTTGGGCATCCAGACCTTACGCAGCTTCCTGTTGTTGTGGATAGAGAGGAAGTGAGAGCTACCCCCTGCTCGAAGCATGTCTTCGTAGGCAGACTGGTCGAACTGGAGAACCAGTGTCTTCTTTACGGATCAGATACTCTTTTATCAGAGTCAGCATAAAATTATTCAGACATGTCGAAGCTGCGCACTATTCAGACTTTCTCACAACAAATATGGCAAATCATCAGATGCGTAAAAGAAGACTGTTTCGGATAATAAAAGAGAGAAGAATATGGAAAATGAGGTCTTATACGAAAACCCGCCCTTTCTTCTGTGTTTACAAACAAGATTGTACAATTTAATCATATACGAGGATGTCTAAGTACAATTTATTTAATCTGGGTGAATATTGCTATAGGTGTCTGATTTGCAGTCGATCACTTTAGCCCTTGAACCACACGATGGTGAAGAAGTGCCGTGGAAGACAGTAAGCAGCTTCGCAGGTTGCTAAAGAGGGTGGATGCCCGATGCCAAAGTCGTTGATCCCTTCTCTTTGCCTGAGCTCTGGATTCTTCTCTCTCTCTCTTAACCGTTTTTCTCTCCTTTTTGTCGACCGTTGGATCTGATACTGGATTTCTTGATCAATTTACCTGACCTAATTTTTTCAACCTCCAATTCTTCAACCTTTTTCCTCTGTTGATAGAGGTCTCTATTTATAGAGTTTTAGTGACAGTGACCACACAGTCGGCGTAGAAGCCGAGTAGTGGACCGTACAATATCCTTTTACACGACGGTTTAAAATAACCAATGCCTGCATATAGATGACCTTTTGAATGAGCGTGTGACGCGTGTCCAACTAAGGGACAAACACATATAACTATTGCGAAGATTACGGCGTAGAAGCCACGTAGGTAGTTATCCCTTGTGTAGAAGAGGTTGGCGTAGAAGCCAGTAACTGTCACCATGGCGTAGAAGCCAAATAGTTATCAAACCGGCATAGAAGCCGAATAGGCGCAGAGGCCGAGCAAGCATAGAAGCCGAATAGGCGTAGAAGCCGAGTGGTCATAGAGGCCGAGCAGGCATAGAAGCCGAATAAGCGTAGAAGCCGAGCAGGCGTAGAAGCCGAATAGGCGTAGAAGACGAGATGATGTAGACGTTTTAGCCAAAATTATGGCTCTTGGAGCTATAATCAAATCTCTTGCATTAAATGTTGAGATCTGCCCCCATCTTGTGCATTAAATGCAGATGCTTGTCCTTAAGTTTTTCCATCATTCCGTGCATTAAATGTAGATACGCGCCTCGAATCCTGTACGAAGAGCAACTACTGAGGTGGCGGTCTGTTGGCCTTTCGCGGAGCGTAAGAAGCTCACATTCACCTGTGTAGAATTGGGCAGCATATTCCCTTATCAGCCTACGCAAAGGGGATGTCACTAAACGACGGTTCGGTGACATTTAATCAAATCTCCTGTATTAAATACGAAGATCCGCCATTATCCTGCGCATTAAATACAGAGGCGTATTTTGAAGGCCTGCCACCCTTCTGTGCATCAAGTACCGAGACGTGCCTTGGGCATCTGTCAGTATTCGACGCTTTTAAATACAGAGACGTGCCTCGAGCAAATGTCATCGCTTTGTGCATTAAATGCAGAGATGTGCCTCGAGCCCTGTACGAAGTGCAGCTTTTGACGTGGCAGGCTGTTTGTCTTCTGTGGAGCGTAAACAGCTCATATTTGCCTGTGTAAAACTAGGTAGCGTATTCCTTCGTACGCGTAGAAGTGGTTTACGCAAGAGAAATGGTGGTAAATAACAGCCTGGGTTGCAGTGTCGCGCCATCATTATAGCCGTCGGCTGGGTAGTCGAGCAGTACTTTTTGACAGGAGTCCAGACGTCAGGTTCATTGCAGGATCTGACAGGTTATTTTGAAGAATATGAAGCGTTCCTCGTACACTTCAATGCTACATTGAAAGCTGATGAGTTTTATGCCATAAAGGCGATGAAGCACCCTGTTTTACGCTGGAGCAGTCTGGACACACTGCATTGCGCGGATGGTCCTTGAGCCTATATTTCACGCCTGCTCAGCAAAAAAGATCTGCTGCACGTTTGATGGCTCTGAGGTCCTCTGTTTACGCTGCTCTGCATCCACATGCTGCGTAGGGCTATCCTGTGTATTTTTCATGCTTCTACAAAGACAAATTTATTAATCATGATTACATATGATGGAAATCCAGTTTACAAAGGGTTTTCATCTTCATGATTACATATGATGGAAATCCTTTTTCTACAAAAGGGTTTCTCATTTTCATTTAAGATTACACCAAGAATCTGCTATGCCAGGTTCTCATATTGATGTAGATCTTTTTCGTCTTCTACAGCAGTTAATCGGCTTCCGCGGCCGATTAACAAGAAAATAATTAATGGCGGGAGGATACAAAACTGGACATCTATTAATTATGCAAGCCCATCCTCCATACGCCATGGCAGGCATGCCCTAGGAATTGTATTAGGGGTTCAGACCCAATACAATACTGGAAGATAGGGCCAAACTGCCTACCTTCGTCCAGTGCCATAATGGGAGAGAATACAGCTTACAAGCTGTGTGGTCCAATACGACCCTTCCTCTCCCTGGACGAATCGTCATATAAAATTGCTGATTATCCCGGGCAAAGGAAGCTATGATATCCTTCCATGATCCATCATTGCAGAGGACATTTGCTCGAAGATGCCTCTTTTTATGGCTCCTTACATGCTAGAAGAACATGATCTTCTTCTTCCTCAAGTCAACCCGACGAAGCTCGGCAACCATCTCTTTGTGGCGAAGGAAGTGTGGGAAAAATAGGTTAACTCATTTGCCTTTATATAGGCAGAGGAGAACACATCGAATCCCAACAAACTCCTAAAAAATTGCCGAGAAATCAGCCTCGCGGAACGAGTCAAACTTGACCGTTTCATGCTTCATTCAAAGTATTTCAAATTACGAGGAATTTGAAAACTTTGAAGGGGGTCTTATAGAAGCATGAAAAATATGCTGGGGAATCATACGCGTAAAACCCTCAACATGCAGAAAGCTCACGTAAAACAGAGCTCCAGCACTGGGTGGCGTAAAACATGACTTCAAAGCCATTAGCGTACAGCAGAGCTTTAATGCTGTTCAGCATAAAACATAGCTCCAGAACCACCAGCGTAAAGCAGTCCTCCTAAACTGTTTTGGCGTAAAAAGGTTACTACATCGCCACTTCAGCGTAAAACCTGTCTGCTTTTTAATGCAGCGGGAAGTTGTACGAGAAACTCTTCGTATTCCTCGAATGAACCTGTCAGTTGAAGCAGTGAACCTGACTCCTGACAAAGAGTACTACACGACGATCGAGAGGACGGTTGTTATGATGATTCTGCACATAACTCCAGACTATCGTATAGTGACATAATCCTTGATATAAGATGTCGTTTACGCATTCAAGGAATACGCTGCCTATTTTACACAGGCAGAGATGAGCTTTTACGCTCAGGATGAGACGAAACCAACCGCCACGTCAAAAGTTGTTCTTCGTACAGAACTCGAGGCACGTCTCTGCAGTTAATGTGCGAGATTGGGGCAGATCTCTGCATTTAATGCACGAGATTTGGTTCTACTTTTAATGACTGGGAGAGATATAATTGGGGCTAATACGCTCACATCATCATCCCTGCACGTTACGCCGATCTGGCTATTTTTAGCTATAGGAGTACGCCGTATGCTATCTCCTCGAAATACGCCGACCTGGCTATTTTCAACTATAGGAGTACGTCGTATGCTATCTCCTCGAAATACGCCAACTCAGGCTATATTTACAAAGGTGCGTGATAAGGCTATCTGGCCCAGAACACGCTCAAACCCTCAGTCAAAGAAGGATAACTGGCTATCTTTACGCTGGTTACCTATCCATGCAGTATCAAGCTTTACGCAGAATTTGGCTTCTACGCCAATATGACAACTACTTGGCTTCTACGCCAACATGACAGCTACTTGGCTTCTATGCCAACATGACATCTATTTGGCTTCTACGCTAACATGACAGCTACTTGGCTTCTACGCCAACATGATAACTATTCGACTTCTACGCCTACTTGGCTTTTACGCCATCAGAACAGTTATTTGGCTTTTACGCCAATGAGACAGTTATTTGGCTTTTATGCCAACCATCTCTACGCAAGGGGCAGTTATCTACGTGGCTTGCATGCCGTAATCTTCGATAAGCGATTATACGCATTACCTCATAATGGGAAATGTGTCACACGCCAATTCAGGAGATCATTCATACGTGGGTAGCAGTTACTATAACCGCCGCGTAAAAGGTGCAGCTCTCTCCGTTGTTCAGTTTTTTTTTTTTTTACCGACTGCGACCAAATTCTACAAATAGAGACCTTCGGCCACGGAGGTCAAGGGGGGAGAATAACAGAGGTCAAGGTCAAGAGAGCACATATAGAGAGCTTTGGCAATGAGAGTTCAAACCCTCTTGCAGTCTTTGAAGCTTCTTTTTCGTCTTCTACAGCACTTCTTTTTCGTCTTCTACAGCACTTCTTCGTCATCGTGTGGTCCAAGGGACAAAGTGATCGACCGCAGATCAGACTCCTATAGCAATATTTCCCCAGAATCAAATTTTTGTACTTAACATCCTCGTATAGGATTAATTGTACTTCTTTTTCTTGTTTGTAAACAAAGAAAGGGTTTCGTATAAACCTATTCTCAATTTCTTTCATTTTTTTATCAAACACCTAGTACTTAGCAGACTCACCCCATTGGACGATACCCTATTATCGTCTGAGACCTGACACCTTATACGTTCACTGAGACATATTTATATTGGGATACGGGTTTGCGTACTCGACTAGCTATCGGTACGTGTAACCTACATCACGGTTAATACGTAGTTCAGGTTGTATTTTATTGGTAGAGACTTGGCATATAGATACATGGTATGCATGTTGAGTATTCGACTTGCGTATCAACATTGGGCAGGGAGGATATTGGTAGGCGTATGGGATATAACCATTGGAGTCCGTAGTATCCAAAGGAGCCACGGATCCAATGACTCCCTTTACATTGCTGCCACGTTCTTCGGAGCGATATGGACGATATACTGTACTGCTGCTACGTTCTTCGGAGCGATATGGACGATATACTGTACTGCTGCCATGTTCTTCGGGGTGTTGGACGTTATGCCTACGCCTACCCATACGTACCAAAGTTGTCCTCATATTACATTCACTTAGATGGCTAGCACACCTTTATTGTATTTATTTTATTCAGCATTTATATATGGCATGCTTCTATATATCTTGTTATGTCCCTCTGAGGACCTGGTACCTTTCCAGATTTGGACGAGGCTTACTACCCCATCGTATACGGCCCAGGACAGGAGACAAGATTCGCTATCGCAGAGGAGTTGGAGGTTCTACCTTCGGAGTTTTCATGATCACTTGGTAGGCCTACTGCCTAGGATTGGGAGCATCATTATCTAGTCAGTCGATGCCCTAGTCATTATCTTTTATCATTTATTTCAGTATTTTCTTTCATCATAGTAGTGGGTTTGTCCCCACCAGAATTACGGGTTGTACTATGATATCTTGAGACTGGCGTTTATCTTCCAGCAGTTTATTATTATTATTGCAGTTTACATTGTGGATGAGATTAGTTACCTGTTGATTCATTATTATGGGACATGTTAGTATTTTAGGACAGTGTAGCACTCTTTATTAGGATCCATTAAATTAGGATATCCTCGAAGACGTGTCAGTTGGCTATTGCCACATGGCCTAGTTCCATGTATTTTAGGACTGGGGCGTGACATGGTTTTAGTGGTGGCCCATGTAGGTCAACTTTTTTTTGCTTGTGGTATGGTAACGTACCCAGTGAGCCTGCAATAGGATAGAAGTTACTAGGTCTCATCCACTTTTGATTCGCCTTTGAACTTCCTTCATACTGCTTCTAAATATCTGTATCCTGTTTGTTTGTTCTCGCACCCTTTTAATGAAGTCATATCTCTTACAGCAAGATGAATTTGCGCAGTGGACGAGGAGCACCCAGTGTCGCAGTGCCAGATAATACCACCCAAAGAGAGAAGGTACCCCAAGAGTAACCCCCTCTACAGACCCTGCTGATACATCGGCACGAGACATCGCAGGGTGATCCTACGCCGCAACCCGAGGGACAGACTTCCCAGACAATCCCCACGCAATATTGTGAGGGCCAGACTTCAGGAGCTACACCGATGTCGTAGACTGAGAGGCCGACATCTGAGGAGACGCCTACTGCCCAGCCAGAGATTCCACTACCACCGCCTCCACCTTATCCACCCCAGATGCCACAGCTAGATGGCCAGCCACAGATGCTTCAGTTCTTCCAGGCAATGATGCAAGCACAGTGGCAGCAGACAGAGACATTGAGACAGAGTCTGATGACGTACTAGAAATGATACCTGTCCCAGCAACCGTACCAGTACCTCCACCAGCCCAGACAGGTGGCACTGTTAGATGGTTCCGACAGATGGGACCAGATACTTTCTCAGGAAATAAGACTGCAGAACAGATCTCTGATTGGGTCGCCAACATGGAAATATTACTAGAGGCTTTACAACTGCATCCAGACCTTTGGATGACCGCATTGAGGGCCCAACTAAAAGGCAACGCCCATCACTGGTGGGATTCCATTGAGCACAGTGTAGGCAAGAACCAGACTTGGGAACAGTTCCTAGAATACTTCCATACAAAGTATTTCCCAGCTACAGTCAGAAATGCCATGTACTCCCAGTTCCTACATCTAGAGCAGGAAAATATGACTGTTGACGCCTATAACACGGAGTTCAGCCGCCTTAGCAGATTTGGTGCCGTCTTGATACCCAATGATCTCGAGAAAGCCCAGAGATTTCATCACGGCCTCAATTTTGAGCTACAAAGGTATACCACCACACAGGCGAGGATTTCTTATGAAGAGGTTCTTGCGGAGGCAAGAATCTAAGAGGCCATCGTCAGAGGAGCTAGACGTTCCAGTACGACTATACCAGCCAGAGCACAGCCTGGAGCAGGAGGACCGATCCGACGTCCCGGAGCACAGACACAGCAGAAGACAACGCCATACCAGCAAAAGGAGCTTCCAACTTGCTATCACTGTAGTAAGAGAGGACATTACGAGAAGGACTGTAGAAAGAGACAGAGGACATGTCTGATTTATGGGTCAGACCAGCACCAAGTTCGAGACTGCCCACAACACAGAGAGACAGCACCACCGGCCGGACAGAGGCCAACAGTACCAGTTCCGAGGATACTACCACCACCAGGAGGTCAACGTCCGCCAGTACCCAGAGGATTTCAGAGGGGACCACCCTTGGCCCTACAAGAACCGCAGTTTGACCGAGCTCGACAGCAGACCGGAGGGCAGAGGCACAGACAGGCCTTTGCACTAGCATCTACAGAGGAGGAAACAAAAGGGGAAGCTATCACACGTACCATCTTAGTTGCATCATTACCTGCAACTGCATTGTTTGATTCTGGAGCTACATTATCATTTATATCTAGTAGATTTGTAGCAATGCATAGAGTAGCGACTTTTCCCTTACCAAAGAGTTGGAAGATTCTTACCGGAGGAGGTATCGTGCCGGTTACCAGCACTATCAGAACGTGCTCAATAATTGTATGTGGTAGAGAGATGAGAGCACGATTCTTGGTATTGCCTATGTCGTACTTTGATGTTGTGTTAGGCATGGACTGGTTAAGCCAGTATAACACCATACTAAACTGCCGGAAGGGTAGCATCACTTTTGTAAACCCCCTCGTCAAGAAAATAGGATTTAATTAATTATTTACTGAGATGAAACCGTAATCCAAATCCCACGTACCCAAATTAAGGTATCAGACTACACCAAAATTGGTAGGCCACGACTCCTGTGTACCACCCAAACCTAGTTCCTTACGTTTCCAACGCATTAGTAATTCCCAAGTTAAATTATTAAATTTAAATCAATGTTAAAGCAAATTTACCCCAAGCAGAACCAAACCCAGCCCACATGCGCTTTTGAGTGGATCATTCTAACCCAACAAGCCGGACAAGCCCACCCCTCGAGCTTAGCCCATCATCCCCACCACTCATATAAATATACATCTATTCACTCAAACCCTAGATTTCATATCACCCTCCTCCCCTAACCCTAGCCGAATACTCCTCCTTTGCACCAACCATCACGACCACCACCCTCCATATACTGTCAACCACCCCCTCCATATATTGCCGACCACCACCCTCCATATATCGCCAACCATCGTCCCTACACAGCCGACAACACCCTGACCCGCTGCTCCCGAACACCCTGACCCGCTGCTCCCGAACACCTGACCCGCTGCAGCCGGACACCCCCGACCCGCTGCCCCCGTTCACCGCTGTCGCGCCTGCTGAGAGTGCCGTCGCTGCTGCCGAGACTTGCCGCCGACGCAGGAGCTCCGCTGACCCCTGGCGAGTGCGCACGACGACGAGCAGAACCCCCTCCCCACGTTCATCCTCGTAGGTAATACTCATTGGCCTCTTTTCCTTGTATCGTGAATAGTTTATCATCGTGTCGTCTTGTCGTGTTTGGCATGGACATGAAATAGTAACTCGGAAACCCTAACTTATGAATAGGTGCCAAATCAGATTTCTTAATAACGAGCCAGTTAGTAATTAATAGCTAGTGAACATCCTTCTAAGTAGAATGGTTAATTAAGACTTGTAAAGCATTGATAAACCTTGATATCAACAAGAAACGCTTAATACGGAGGTTAAGGACCATTAATTACTAAACATAATTAGCTGGGTCGTATAACCTTAGCATTGTCTATCATGGAATACACGGTGACTGATGACAGGGCACGTGTGCATCTTAGCTACATGCACCGCGACTCTGTGTTGGACCGATGTGATCCTTGCGTCAGTACTAAAAAGCAACGTAGCGTATATATTACTTAGGGTCTGATGATTGATTGTTATATTATATTGTGTGTTAGGACCATTGGATCAGCCAGAAGATACTGCAGGAACCGGCTTCTGGCATTCACAGCTTCAGGACACAGGCAAGATACCTTGCTATATTTATTGTCTAAATTAAATATGCATCTGTTGTATTGTATTCTTGTTGCTTGTAATTTATACAACGGTGCGCGTCCGAGTTGTCTCGGGTGCATTCGACGGTTACGTTGATGTTAGTAAATATATAAATATATGGACTTAGCCTTAGCAGACTCAACCCTTTGGACAATACTCTGTTATTGTCTGAGACCTGACACCTTGCACGGACACTGAGATATATTCATATTGGGATACGGGTTTGCGCACTCGACTAGCTATCGTTGCGTATCACCTACATCACGGTTAGTATGTAGTCAGGATATAGATTAGAGACTTGGCATATAGATACATGGTATGCACGTCGAGTAGTCGACTTGCGTATCTACATTGGGCGGGGAGGACAACTAGGAGGCGTATGGGGTACACACATTGGAGCCGTAGTTTCGGAGGAACCTCGGGTCCAATGACTTTCCCTTTATACTGATGCCACGTTCTTCGGAACGATATGGACGATATACTGTACAGATATTGTTCTCTTCGGAGTATGGACGCTATGCCTACGCCTACTCATACGCATCAGAGTTGGACTCACATTGCATTCACTTAGATGGCTAGTACACCCTTACTGTATTTATTTTATTCAGTATTCATATATAGCATGTTGTTTCTTGTATCTTGTTACGTCCCTCTGAGGACCTGGTTTCTTCCCAGATTTAGGCGAGGCTTACTACCCCACTGTATACGGCCCCGGACAGGAGACGAGATTTACTACAGCTGAGGAGTTGGAGATGCAACCGTCAGAGTTTCTGTGATCAGTTGGTAGGCCTTTAGCCTAGTTGGAGGGCATCATTACCTACTCAGCTGATGCTCTAGTCTTTTCTTTTATATCGCTTTTCAGTACTTTATTTCGTCATAGTAGTGGGTTTGTTCCCACCAGACATCACTGGTTGTACTATGATATCTTGGGACTGGTATTTATTTAACCAGCAGTTTATTTAGTGTTTCTTGCTCTTTATATTGTGGATGAGATTAGATTACCTGTTATTGGCTGATATTGGACATGTTAGTATTTTAGGACAGCGTAGCACTCTTCGTGGATCCATTAAATTGGGATATCTTCGGAGACGTATCAGCTGGATATTGCCACGTGGCCTGGTTCCATATATTCTTGGGACAGGGGCGTGACATGGTTTTAGTGGTGGCCCATGCAGGTCAACTTTTTCGCTTGTGGTATGGTAACATGCCCAGCGAGCCTGCAATAGGATAGAAATTATTAGGTCTCATCCACTTTTGATTCGTCCTTAAACTTCTTTCATACTGCTTCTAAATATCTGCATCCTGTTTGTTTGCTCTCGTACTCTTTTAATGAAGCTCTATCTTTTGCAGCAAGATAAATTTGTGCAGTGGACGAGGAGCACCCCGTGCCACGATGCCAGATAACCCCACACAAGGAGATGAGGTACCCCAAGGGCAACCCACGCTACAGACTCCGCTGATACATTGGCACGAGACATCGCAGGGAGATCCTATACCACAGCCAGAGGGACAGACTTCCCAGACGATTCCCATGCAGCATTGTGAGGGCCAGACTTCAGGAGCTACACCGATGCCGCAGACTGAGAGGCCGACATCTGAGGAGACGCCTACTGCACAACCAGAGATACCACTACCACCGCCTCCACCTTATCCACCCCAGATGCTGCAGCTAGATGGCCAGCCACAGATGCTTCAGTTCTTCCAGGCAATAATGCAAGCCCAATGGCAGCAGACAGAGATACTGCGACAGAGCCTGATGGCAGTACTAGAGAGGACACCTGTCACGACACCAGTACCAGCACCTCCACCAGCCCCGACAGGTGGTACTGTTAGATGGTTCCGACAGATGGGACCAGATACCTTCTCAGGCGATGAGACTGCAGAATAGATCTCCGATTGGATCGCCATCACGGAGATGCTATTAGAGGCCTCACAACTGCATCCAGACCTTTGGATGATCGCAGTGAGAGCCCAACTAAAAGGCAACGCCCATCACTGGTGGGATTCCATCGAGCGCAGTGTAGGCAAGAACCAGACTTGGGAACAGTTCTTGGAATACTTCAATGCGAAGTATTTTCCAGCCACAGTCAGAAATGCCCTGTACTCCCAGTTCCTACATCGAGAACAGGGGAATATGACTGTTGACGCATATGACGTAGAGTTTAGCCGCCTTAGCAGATTTGGAGCCGTCCTGATACCCAATGATCTAGAGAAGGCTCACAGATTCCACCATGGCCTCAACTTTGAGCTACAGAGATATACCACCGCACAGGCGAGGATTTCTTATGAGGAGGTTCTTGCAGAGGCGAGGATCCAAGAGGCCATTGTCAGAAGAGCTAGACGTTCCAGCACGACCACGCCAGCTAGAGTCCAGCCCGGAGTAGGAGGACCCATCCGACGTCCCGGAGCGCAGACACAACAGAGAACAGCACCATATCCACACCAGGAACTTCCGACTTGCCACTACTGTGTTAAGAGAGGTCATTTTGAGAAGGACTGCCGAAAAAGACTTGGGACATGCATGATTTGTAGAGCCAGTCAGCACCTTGCCAGAGATTGCCCACAGCGCAGAGAGACAGCCCCACAGGCCGGACAAAGGCCAGCACCACCAGCCCCGAGGATACTACCCCCACCAGGAGGACAGCGTCCACCAGCACCCGGAGGATTCCAGAGGGGACTACCCTTGGCCCCATAACAGGCACAGTTTGATCAAGCCCGGCAGCAGGCAGGAGGACAGAGACAGGGACAGGCCTTTGCATTAGCAGCCGCTGAGGAGGAAACATAAGGAGAAGCAATCACAGGTACCATTTTAGTCGCATCCTTACCTGTGACAGCATTATTTGATTCTGGGGCTACTTTGTCATTTATATCTAGTAGATTTGTAGCAATGCATAGAGTAGCGACTTTTCCCTTACCTAAGAGTTGGAAGATTCTTACCGGAGGAGGTATCATGCCGGTTACCAGCACTATTAGAACGTGCTCGGTAGTCGTATGTGGTAGAGAGATGAGAGCGCGATTCCTGGTATTGCCTATGCCGTACTTTGATATTGTGTTAGGCATGGACTGGTTAAGTCAGTATAATGCCGTACTGGACTGCCGGAAGGGTAGCGTCACTTTTAGACCACCAGATCAACCGGAGTTCGAGTACATGCGAGGGACCGTCGAACAAGGAGTAGGACAGACAGTGGGAACTTGTATGACTATGGAGATTGCACACCCACCTATAGTTGCAGAGTTCGAGGATATTTTCCCCGGAGAATTGCCTGGCTTACCACCCGATAGAGACGTAGAGTTTACCATTGAGCTAGTACCAGGAGCAGCACCGGTATCTTCTAATGTGTACCGATTGGCGAAGAAGGAGTTAGACGAGCTAAAGCTACAATTAGAGGAGTTGCAGAGCAAGGGATTTATCCATCCTAGTGCATCACCATAGGGAGCACCAGTATTGTTTGTGCCTAAGAAGGACAGAACAGTACGTATGTGTATTGATTACAGAGCCCTTAATGCTTTGACTATCAAGAACAAGTACCCCCTGCCGTGGATTGACGATTTATTCGACCAGTTGACTGGAGCAGTGGTGTTCACAAAGATCGACTTGAGATCGGGTTATCATCAAGTGAAGGTGTGAAGAGAAGACATTCAAAAGACAGCATTCAGGACTCGTTATGGTCACTACGAGTTCTTAGTGATGCCTTTTGGACTGACAAATGCGCCAACTGTATTTATGAACTTGATGAACAGAGTATTCCATCAATACTTAGACCAGTTCATGGTAGTCTTCATCGATGATATTTTGGTGTATTCGAAGAGCCACGAAGAGCACGAGAAGCACTTGAGACTAGTGTTAGAGACGCTGAGAAGAGAGAGACTTTATGTCAAGCTTAGCAAGTGCGAGTTTCTCCTAGATCATGTCGCCTTCCTTGGACACGTCATCTCAGGAGACGGTATCTCAGTAGATCCGGCAAAGATTTCATCCGTAGAGACATGGCCAACCCCTACCAATGTCTCAGAGGTAAGGAGTTTCCTAGGACTTGCCGGATATTACCGGAGGTTCATAGAGAACTTCGCGAAGATTGCAGAGCCAATGAACCGCCTGACCCGTAAGGATCAGGAGTTCACTTGGACAGAGGAATGTCAGAAGGCATTCGATGAGCTGAAGAAACGCTTGACTACAGCACCCATCTTGACCATACCTTCTGGACCCGGAGGATTCGTAATCTACAGCGATGCGTCTGGGAAAGGATTAGGATGCGTCTTGATGCAGCATGGAAATGTTGTAGCTTATGCTTCTAGACAGTTGAGGACACATGAGAAGAACTATCCCACCCACGACTTGGAGCTTGCAGCGGTGATTTTTGCGTTAAAACTTTGGAGGCATTACCTATATGGAGAAAGAGTGGAGATATTTACTGATCATAAAAGCCTGAAATATGTCTACACTCAGAAGGATCTAAATCAGAGACAGAGACGTTGGCTCGAGGTGATGACAGACTTCAAAATAGAGCTACAGTACTACCCAGGGAAAGCCAACGTAGTAGCAGACGCATTGAACAGAAGACTTATGGCATTCTTCTTGACTACCCAACAACACCTGTTGAGAGATCTAGAGCAGATGGGTATAGAGGTTGTTATATCTGGAGTAGACGGACAGTTGTCGAGTTTCCAATTGCAATCGACACTGGTAGAGAGAATCAAGACTGCTTTGCCGTCAGATGCCAGATTTTAGAGGCTCAGACAGAGGATCGAGGCTGGATTACAGACAGGACTACGGATACATAAAGACGGAACACTGAGATACGGAGATCGTCTCTATGTTCCAAATGGAGAACTTTGGCAGGAGTTGATGTCAGAAGCACACAGTTCCACCTACTCCATTCACCCAGGAGGCACGAAGATGTACAGAGATCTAAGACAGTACTACTGGTGGCACGGAATGAAAAAAGAGATAGCACGCTTTGTAACCAAGTGCCTGGTATGTCAGCAAGTCAAGGCTGAGCACCAGAGATCTGCCGGATTGCTTCAACCACTTCCTATACCAGAGTGGAAATGGGAGCATATCACCATGGACTTTGTTACGGGCTTCCCGAGGAGTCCTAGTGGGCACAATGCCGTATGGGTAATCGTGGATAGACTCACCAAGTCCGTGCACTTTTTACCCTTTAGAGTTGGGCAATCGACGGAGGCTTTAGCGGATATGTACATGAGAGAGATTGTGCACCTACATGGAGTGCCAGTTAGCATTGTGTCAGACAGGGATACGAGATTTACATCTTACTTTTGGCGGAGTATGCAAGAGAGCCTTGGTACTCGCTTGAAGTTTAGCACAGCGTATCACCCACAAACAGATGGCCAGTCGGAGTGCACCATTCAGACACTTGAAGATATGTTAAGAGCGTGCATGCTGGACTTCGGAGGATCATGGGAGGACCACTTACATTTGGTCGAGTTTTCTTACAACAACAGCTATCAAGCTAGTATTCAGATGGCTCCCTATGAAGCGTTGTATGGAAGGAAATATCGTTCTCCCGTATGCTGGAGTGATATAGGCGAACGACAGATTCTCGGACCAGAGTTGGTTGTTCGGACGGTAGAAAAGGTAAAGAAGATCCAAGGACACTCTCCGACCCTTAGAGTTTCAGGTTGGAGATCACGTATTCTTAAAGATCTCACCCACTCGAGGGACTATCAGATTCGGAGGCAGAGGAAAGCTGAGTCCGAGGTACATCGGACCATTCAACATATTAGAACGCGTCGGAGAGGTTGCTTACAGATTAGCGTTACCGCAGACCTTGGAAGGAGTCCACGATGTCTTTTATGTATCTTAATTGAGAAGGTACATATCGGATCCTAGTCACGTGCTTGACCATTCAGAGATCATAGTCGGGCCGAGCCTATCATACGAAGAGGAGCCTGTGGAGATTCTAGACAGAAGGGAGAAGGTATTACGAGGACAGACCATTCCCTTAGTTCGTGTTGCATGGAGGCATCACGCACCAGGCGAGTCGACCTGGGAACGCGAGAAAGATATTCGTCAGCGTTATCCCCGCCTTTTCGAAGGACTAGGTACGTTCCAGTATTTTCTTTAGTCCTTAGTGCTTACCCATGCGTAAGTTTAAATTTCGAGGATAAAATGCTCTAAGGAGGGTAGATTGTAAACCCCCTCGTCAAGAAAATAGAATTTAATTAATTATTTACTGAGATGAAACCGTAATCCAAATCCTACGTACCCAAATTAGGGTATCAGACTACACCAAAATTGGTAGGCCACGACTCCTGTGTACCACCCAAACCTAGTTCCTTACGTTTCCAACGCATTAGTAATTCCCAAGTTGAATTATTAAATTTAAATCAATGTTAAAGCAAATTTACCCCAAGCAGAACCAAACCCAGCCCACATGCGCTTTTGAGTGGATTATTCTAACCCAACAAGCCGGACAAGCCCACCCCTCGAGCTTAGCCCATCATCCCCACCACCCATATAAATATACATCTATTCACTCAAATCCTAGATTTTATATCACCCTCCTCCCCTAACCCTAGCCGAATACTCCTCCTTTGCACCAACCATCACGACCACCACCCTCCATATACTGTCGACCACCCCCTCCATATATTGCAGACCACCACCCTCAATATATCGCCAACCATCGCCCCTACAAAGCCGACAATACCCTGACCCGCTGCTCCCAAACACCCTGACCCGCTGCTCCCGAACACCTGACCCGCTGCAGCCGGATACCCCCGACCCGCTGCCCCTGTACACCGCTGACGCGCCTGCTGAGAGTGCTGCCGCTGCTGCCGAGACTTGCTGCCGACGCAGGAGCTCCGCTGACCCCTGGCGAGTGTGCACGACGACGAGCAGAACCCCCTCCCCACGTTCATCCTCGTAGGTAATACTCATTGGCCTCTTTCTCTTGTATCGTGAATAGTTTATCATCGTGTCGTCTTGTCGTGTTTGGCATGGACATGAAATAGTAACTCAGAAACCCTAACTTATGAATAGGTGCCAAATCAGATTTCTTAATAACGAGCAAGTTAGTAATTAATAGCTAGTGAACATCCTTCTAAGTAGAATGGTTAATTAAGACTTGTAAAGCATTGATAAACCTTGATATCAACAAAAAATGCTTAATACGGAGGTTAAGGACCATTAATTACTAAACATAATTAGCTGGGTCGTATAACCTTAGCATTGTCTATCATGGAATACACGGTGACTGATGACAGGGCACGTGTGCATCTTAGCTACATGCACCGCGACTCTGTGTTCGACCGACGTGATCCTTGCGTCAGTACTGAAAAGCAACGTAGCGTATATATTACTTAGGGTCTGATGATTGATTGTTATATTATATTGTGTGTTAGGACCATTGGATCAGCCAGGAGATACTGCAGGAACCGGCTTCTGGCATTCACAGCTTCAGGACACAGGCAAGATACCTTGCTATATTTACTGTCTAAATTAAATATGCATCTGTTGTATTGTATTCTTGTTGCTTGTAATTTATACAACGGTGCGCGTCCGAGTTGTCTCGAGTGCATTCGACGGTTACGTCGATGTTAGTAAATATATAAATATATGGACTTAGCCTTCGCAGACTCAACCCTTTGGACAATACTCTGTTATTGTCTGAGACCTGACACCTTGCACGGACACTGAGATATATTCATATTGGGATGCGGGTTTGCGCACTCGACTAGCTATCGTTGCGTATCACCTACATCACGGTTAGTATGTAGTCAGGATATAGATTAGAGACTTGGCATATAGATACATGGTATGCACGTCGAGTAGTCGACTTGCGTATCTACATTGGGCGGGGAGGACAACTAGGAGGCGTATGGGGTACATACATTGGAGCCTTAGTTTCGGAGGAACCTCGGGTCCAATGACTTTCCCTTTATACTGATGCCACATTCTTCGGAGCGATATGGACGATATACTGTACAGATGTCGTTCTCTTCGGAGTATGGACGCTATGCCTATGCCTACTCATACGCATCAGAGTTGGACTCACATTGCATTCACTTAGATGGCTAGTACACCCTTACTGTATTTATTTTATTCAGTATTCATATATAGCATGTTATTTCTTGTATCTTGTTACGTCCCTCTGAGGACCTGGTTTCTTCCCAGATTTAGGCGAGGCTTACTACCCCACTGTATACGGCCCCGGACAGGAGACGAGATTTGCTACAGCTGAGGAGTTGGAGGTGCAACCGTCAGAGTTTTCGTGATCAGTTGGTAGGCCTTTAGCCTAGTTGGAGGGCATCATTACCTACTCAGCTGATGCTCTAGTCTTTTCTTTTATATCGCTTTTCAGTACTTTATTTCGTCATAGTTGTGGGTTTGTTCCCACCAGACATCACTGGTTGTACTATGATATCTTGGGACTGGTATTTATTTAACCAGCAGTTTATTTAGTGTTTCTTGCTCTTTATATTGTGGATGAGATTAGATTACCTGTTATTGGCTGATATTGGACATGTTAGTATTTTAGGATAGCATAGCACTCTTCGTGGATCCATTAAATTGGGATATCTTCAGAGACGTGTCAGCTGGCTATTGCCACGTGGCCTGGTTCCATATATTCTTGGGACAGGGGCGTGACAACTTTTAGCCCACCAGATCAACCGGAGTTCGAGTACATGCGAGGGACCGTCGAACAAGGAGTAGGACAGATAGCGGGAACTTGCATGGCTATGGAGATTGCACCCTCGCCAATAGTTGCAGAATTTAAGGATATTTTTCCCGAAGAACTGCCAGGCTTACCGCCAGATAGAGACATGGAGTTCACCATCGAGCTAGTACCCGAAGCAGCACCGGTATCTTCTAATGTATACCGATAGGCGAAGAAGGAGTTAGATGAGCTAAAGCTATAATTAGAGGAGTTGCAGAGCAAGGGATTTATCTGCCCTAGTGCATCACCATGGGGAGCACCAGTATTGCTTGTGCCTAAGAAGGATGGAATAGTACGCATGTGTATTGATTACAGATCCCTTAATGCTTTGACTATCAAAAACAAGTACCCCCTGCTGCGGATTGACGATTTATTCGACCAGTTGATAGGAGCAGTGGTGTTCACCAAGATCGACTTGAGATCGGGTTATCATCAAGTGAAAGTGCGAAGAGAAGACATTCAAAAGACAGTATTCGAGACTCGTTACGGTCACTATGAGTTCTTAGTGATGCCTTTTGGACTAACGAATGCACCTACTGTATTTATGAACTTGATGAACAGAGTATTCCACCAATACTTAGACCAGTTCATGGTAGTCTTCATCGACGACATCTCGGTGTATTCAAAGAGCCACGAGGAGCACGAAGAGCACTTGAGACTAGTGTTAGAGACGCTGAGGAGAGAGAGGCTTTATGTTAAACTGAGCAAGTACAAGTTTCTCCTAGATCGTGTCGCTTTCCTTGGACACGTTATCTCAGGAGACGGTATTTCAGTAGATCCAGTAAAGATTTCATCAGTAGAGACATGGCCAACCCCTACCAATGTCTCTGAAGTGAGGAGCTTTCTAGGACTTGTCGGATATTACCGGAGGTTCGTAGAGAACTTTGCGAAGATTGCAGAGCCGATGACCCGCTTGACCCGAAAGGAGCAGGAGTTCACTTGGACAGAGGAGTATCAGAAGGCATTCGATGAGCTGAAGAAGCGCTTGACTACAGCACCTATCTTGACCATACCTTCTGGACCCGGAGGATTCGTGATCTATAGTGATGCATCCGGGAAAGGATTAGGATGTATCTTGATGCAACATGGAAAGGTCATCGCTTATGCTTTTAGACAGTTGAGGACACATGAGAAAAACTATCCCACCCACGACTTGGAGCTTGCCACGGTGATTTTTGCCTTGAAGCTTTGGAGGCACTATTTATATGGAGAAAGAGTGGAGATATTTACTGATCATAAGATTCTAAAGTACGTCTACACCCAGAAGGAGCTGAACCAGAGACAGAGACGTTGGCTCGAGGTGATGACAGACTTCGAGATCGAGCTACAGTACCATCCGGGAAAGGCCAACGTAGTAGCTGACGCGTTGAGCAGAAGACCCATGGCGTTCTTCATGACTACTCAACAACATCTGTTGAGAGAGCTAGAGCAGATGGGTATAGAGGTCGTTATGTCCAGAATAGATTCTAGTAATTAGTGGCTAAATAGGAGAAATAGATTTTTAATAATTTTTATTTTAGGAGTTCGGGGCACTTAGAGGATTTATGGGACCATCAGAAATTTTTCGAAATTTATTTCATGTAGGAGATCCCTTGAGCAGTTGCTAGCTTAACGGTGTGCATTAATATAATCTATAAATTTTCTTATGAGTATATATATATATATATATATATATATAAAGAAAAATAAAAATAAATTAAATTAAATTATTAATAAAATAATAATAATAATAATAACTAATACTAATAACCTTAAACAAAGCAAACCAAATCAAAGCAACTTAGCAAGCAAACAAAGCAAACCAAATCAAAGCAACTTAGCAATTCCCATAAACCACAGCCAGGGAGCACCACCGCCCACCTTAGCACATTCTATTTAATTCCAACCACAGACCCCCCACGCGGCTTCAAGCCGAATCTCTCTCTCTCTCTCTCCCTTTCATAAATTCATATATATATATATATATATATATATATATATATATATATATATATATATATATTATTTCTTTAAACCCTAAACCTAAAACCTTCAGACCCTTCTCTTCTCATCTAGACCTAGAGAGAGCCGCCGCCGCAGCCAGAGAACCCCGCCAGGCCGTCCAAACCAATCCCGACGACCGCGACCCCGCGCACTGCAGATTCCCACACGAGGTACCTTTGTTCCGGAGTTGCTTTCCGTCGACTCGCTCAACCAAATGCCGTTCTGTCTTCACTGGTATGCTCACCCCTTAACCCTCTTCCATATCTGTATGATAGCAGACCTCGAACAACGTGTACCTATAGGCAAAAATAGCGCCCAAGTTGGCGCAAGCAGACCGAATTCTGGGATCGCAGAAAACTGCGGTGAGCACCCATGTTGCCGAGTTCGTATCTCCCACCACAGAGATCTAAATTCGATGATTCTTTTTTTGTATACGTAGACCACTTGACCTAGTTTAATTTTTGTTAAATAACCCTAGATTATTAGCTGCTGTGGACAGAATTAAATTCGTCACAAAACCCCGCGAACCCACTTTTTCCAGATTTCTAAAAGTTGGAAAATGGAGCGTGCCCCGCCAAACGGGACCGCTCCACCGTGTACCAAGTGTACCGAATGGTGCACGCAGCGTAACCGAACACATAAAAATTCGCGGAGACTAATTCGGACGCATGTGCGCGCCGGAATCAGCCCGTATCCGCGGACACATCCCCTGTCGCAACTTTTGTGGAAGTCGTGCACATTTTCTGGATGCACGTCAGATTATGACGAAACTTGCGCCACTGGACTCGTGGTAATGCGCTAGTCCTGTGACCCAATTTTCATGCAATTCTGAGACGGTTGACCAAATCGCCAACTAGCGGGCCCTACAGTTGACTTTTTGGACAAAATTGTGTTCGGCCCATCGGAATCCATATTTGGACATACCGTTGGGTTCGTATTGACATCTAGAGTTGTTTGACCTATAATTTGTCCCATTTAGAGACTGTTACCCTTGGCACATTTTTTGGTGCAAAGTGGGCCACACATGGACCCCACTTTTACCCAAAATTACCTTTTTGCCCCTGTGTCCAAATTGGACGAAATGGAAGTGCTTTTTAGCTATTTTTCTTATTTAAAAATGTTGGTGATGTCTATTTCAGCATCCGGAGACGTTTGTTCGGAGGCCATTAGTTCCAGGTTCCGTGTCCTTGACATTTGGGCGCGTACACTTTACAGATTTTTTGCCAGGCAAGTATACCTTGCCATTGTACTGTTTTTACATTCCATATGAGGCATGCATGTTTATTTCTGTTTATTTTAGTTTATTTATTTTAACTGCTATATAAATTGCGCGTCCAAGAAAACTTGGGTGCAACGACGGTGTCGTTGTACTATATTTTTATTTATGTATATGCATTGGACCTACTTTATG
Organism: Iris macrosiphon; assembly: GCA_036927795.1. Classification (NCBI taxonomy): domain Eukaryota; kingdom Viridiplantae; phylum Streptophyta; class Magnoliopsida; order Asparagales; family Iridaceae; genus Iris; species Iris macrosiphon. Next base: position 132,652,942 of record JAYESA010000008.1, read on the forward strand.
AGACTACCCCATCTTCATGAGGCATTTATGTTTTATTGGCCATGACACTATTCTTACACAAGTGTGAGTCACATGTAGGACACGGACTTGAGTACTCGGTTGGCCACTGGTACGTAAAGGTTGTGCGATGGATAAGGATAACTGCTAATAAAAACTTTGCATGCTAGTAGACCTGGCAGTTATTAGAGGTTTATCGTGTCATAGATATGACATGCTTAGAGCATTGGATGGGGAGAACAACAAGTACCGCATTTGAGCTCATTTGCACTTTTTCTGTGCGCCCGGATTCTCTTCTGGAGATACGGGTGGTGATGACCACTATATATTATATTATGTACATTGGCGGGCCTCCGTCGTTCAAAAGATGACGTGCCTTTGAGGCCCCTGGATCTCCAAAAGAGAACTATGCCAAATTCCAGTTTTCAGCCAGATAGCTCACTTGTGGGGAAAGATGTTCTTAATTGCATTCACTTAGACGGTTAGGCGACCCCAATGGATGTTTATATTTCAGTATTTTATTGGCATATTTATATTTATCTTGTTACGTCCCTCTGAGGACCTGGTACCTTTCCAAATATAGATGAGCAGGAGTACCCGCAGGAATATGGACCTGGACCTGACGCTACCTATCAGTCTGAGGAGATCTTACCTTTGGATTATATGTGATTCATTGCAGCTGTTTAAAGATTCTAGTTGCTATTCCTTTTCGAGATATTTATTCTTATATTAGAGTTTATTCTCTTCCCTCTTTAGTAGTTTTGGTTATAGTCGATTTGCAGTGGATTTGTTTCCATCCGACTATCATACTTTGAGACTGCTTATTTGATATTCAGTTATTGATTTCCATTTATCTATTATTTGTGCTGTGGATGAGATATAGAATTGTGTGTGACTTGTTGTGACAGTATATTACTACTGTGGATTGGATATTTATGTACAGCGTACGTGTGTATATGGTTCCATATATTGGAGTTCGTATACATACGGCTGGCGTGTTACATATTCTTAGTCCTACGTATTTTGGGACTGGGGCGTGACATATTTTTAGTGGTGGCCCATGCAGGTCAAGAATATATTGTCTTGGTTACGTCACTGTACCGAACAAGCCTGCGTAGAGGAATAGAGTATAAGGATCTCATCCATGCTTGACTGAAACTCATCCTTCCTATTTAATACTTGTATCATGTTTGATTCCTGTACTTTTTCTAATCATTTCGTACATCACTTGCAGAGAGATAGATTTGCAAAATGGATGTACTGTCGCCGATGGCGACACAACTTCTGGAGTCAATGGTCAGACTCAAGGAGGGACCCCAACGATTCCTAGGCTTCCGGGGCCAGATGGACAGACTCACACTCCAGTTCCATCTGATCTTCCCGCTTTACCTATTGGGAACCTTCCAGCTTTCCCAGTACCACAAGATGGCCAAACGCAGATGTTCCAATTCTTTCAGATGATGATACAGGAACAGAGGCAGCAGGCAGTCGAGCAGAGGCAAGAATTTTTGGCAGCACTGGAGAGGATGGCTGCACAGGCTACTGTACCAGCCCAAGCACTAGCTCCAGTACCTCGAGCTAGGGTTGGATCAGTAAAGGATTTTATTCAGATGGGTCCAAGACAGTACAAGGGCACTGAGAGCCCGGAGGAGACTACCAACTGGATCACTCACACGCAGAAGCTACTGGAGGCATCGTAGTTACCTACGGACCTATAGATGACTGGTGTACGGACGCTTCTAGAGGGTAATGCTCATCACTGGTGGGAATCCATGGAGCGCCAGTTGGGTACTTACCAGACTTGGGAGCAGTTCTTAGAGTGCTTTGAGGGAAAGTACTTCCCGGACACTGTCAGGGATACCTTGTACGATCAGTTTCTTTACTTAGAGCAGGGAAATCGAACAGTGGACGAGTATGATGCCGAGTTTAGTTGACTCAGCATATATAGCGCTGCTTTGAAACCAAATGACTTGGCTAAGTCTAAAAGGTTTCATCAAGGACTGACCCAGGAGCTACAACATTATACAAGCTCGCAGTCCCGAGTCTCTTATGCTGAACTACTGACAGAGGCCAGATTGCAAGAAACCATTAGCAAAGGAAAAAGAGGTCAGTTGAGGACACAACAAGGATCCGTAAGGATACAGCAGGGACCAGCCAGGACACAACAGGGAGGACCTATCAGACGTCTCTTGGTACAGCAGCATCAGCAATACAGAGACGGACCATACCAGGTTTCGGAGAAACCCTAATATAATTATTGTGGAAGGATCGGACATATTTTGAGAGATTGTCGGACCCGCTTGGGTCAGTGTAGGAGATGCGGCTCTGGATAGCACCTGGCGAAAGACTGCCCAATGCAGTAGACACTTCCACCACCAGTTCAGAGACTAGCGCTTCCAGCACCGAAGCCAACTCAACAGATGACTGGACCGGGAGCACCTCGACCCCCGACAGCAGGAGGATTTCAGATAGGACCACCGCTACCTACCCAGGAGGAGCAGTATATGAGGGCCGGACATGGACAGCCGCAGAGGAACGGGCGAGCTTTTGCATTGGAGGTAGATGACATGGATCATGAGGTGGATATCATAGCAGGTATTACCCTTGCTTTTACTTTTCCTGCTGTGACATTATTTGATACGGGAGCCATCCACTCATTCATATCATCTAGTTTTATTGCCAAACACAACATTGCTTCTACACCATTATCTAGTTGTGTTAGAATTCTTACCAGAGGAGGAGTTGTACCAGTTAGCCGAGTTTGTAGATCGGGTCCTATAGTGATACGTGGCAGAGAGATAAACGCCCAACTCTTAGTCCTTCCTATGCCATCTTTTGATATTGTGCTTGGAATGGATTGGCTAAGCAAGTACCAAGCTTTCTTCGATTGTTTTGGAGGAAGCATTCTTTTTAAGGTACCAGGCCAGCCTGAACTTGAGTTTGCCCGAGGATCCACAAAAATCCTTGATGGTATGCAGCTCGCAATGGACGATGTTGTCTATCATCCCATTATTTCAGAATTTCTAGACGTCTTTCCAGAGGATTTGCCAGGACTACCCCCAGACAGAGATGTAGAGTTTTTAATTGAACTAGCACCCGGAGCAGCACATATAGCATCGCATGTTTACAGACTGGCGAAGAAGGAGATGGACGAGCTGAAGGCACAGTTAAAAGAACTAGAAGAGAAAGGTTTCATCCGACCGAGTGCATCACCCTGGGGAGCACCAGTGTTGTTTGTACCCAAGAAGGATGGGTCAGTGCGTATGTGCATTGACTACAGAGCCTTGAATGCAGTGATAGTGAAGAACAAATATCCATTGCCACGCATTGATGACCTGTTTGATCAACTCAGTGGAGCTAAGGTGTTCTCAAATATAGATTTGAGATCGGGATATCACCAGGTGAAGGTACGGAAGCAGGATATTCCGAAGACCGCATTCAGAATAAGATATGGGCACTATGAGTTTTTGGTTATGCCATTTGGATTGACCAATGCTCCAGCGATCTTCATGGACTTGATGAATCGAGTCTTCCACCAGTACTTGGACCAGTTCGTGGTCGTCTTCATAGATGATATACTTATTTATTCGAAGAGCCACGAGGAGCACGAGGAGCACCTGCGGATTATTCTAGAGACTTTGAGGAGAGAGCAGTTATATGCAAAGCTCAGCAAATGTGAGTTCTTCTTAGACAGAGTTTCATTTCTTGGGCATGTTGTTACAGGAGATGGTATTTCTGTTAATCCAGAGAAGATCTCAGTAGTTGAGACATGGCATGTTCCTAAATCAGCAGCAGAGGTAAGGAGTTTTCTTGGACTTGCGGGATATTACCGACGGTTCATGGAAAACTTCTCAAGGATAGCGGCACCTATGACTCGCTTGACTTGTAAGGATCAAGAATTTATATGGACCGACGAGTGTTAAGTCGCCTTTGAAAAGTTGAAGAAGCGACTGAATACAGCACCAGTTTTGATTATTTCGTCCGGATCAGGAGGTTATGTGATCTACAGTGACGCATCAGGAAAAGGCTTAGGATGCGTATTGATGCAGCATGGTAAGGTGATTGCATATGTATCTAGGAAGTTACGAGTGCATGAGAAGAATTATCCAACTCATGACTTGGAACTTGCAGCCGTGGTATTTGCTCTGAAGCTATGGAGACATTACTTATATGGGGAACGAGTGAAGATCTATACAGACCACAAGAGCCTCAAGTACGTCTTCACGCAGAAGGAGTTAAATATGAGGCAACGTCGATGGCTCGAGTTGATGAAAGATTTCGAGATAGAGCTACATTATCATCCAGACAAGGCTAACGTGGTAGCAGACGCGTTAAGCCGGAAGCCAGCAGCTTATTTCTTGACATCACAAAGGGAACTATTGGAGGACTTACAAGAGCTTGGCATTGAAGTGATATTATCTGGAGCAGATGGGACACTAGACAACTTGCAAGTACAATCATTATTGGTAGAGAGGATTAAGGCAGCTTTGCCTACAGACGCCAGATTCAGGAGACTGAAGGAAAGGACAGAGGCCGGAGAGTAGACAGGATTGTGCATTCATGAGGATGGGATATTACGATGTGGTGATCGTCTTTATGTTCCAAATAGAGAGATTCGACAAGAGCTGATGACAGAGGCTCATAGTTTGATTTATTCTATTCATCCTGGAGGCACCAAGATGTATCGTGACTTACGACATGTCTGGTATGTCAACAAGTGAAGGCGGAGCACCAGAGGACAGCAGGTTTATTGCAACCACTTCCAATTCCAGAGTGGAAGTGGGAGCACATCACTATGGACTTCGTCACAGGTTTTCCCAAGAGTCCAAGTGGGAGAGATATAGTGTGGGTAATAGTGGACCGACTCACGAAGTCAACCCATTTTATACCTTTTAGAGTGGGTCAGTCTACAGAAGCTTTAGCTGACTTATATATGAGGCAGATCGTGATATTGTACGGCATACCAGTCAGCATTGTATCTGACAGAGATTTACGCTTTACATCGCACTTTTGGAGGAGCATGCAAGAGAGTCTTGGTACTCGTTTGAAGTTCAGTACATCTTACCACCCGCAGACAGATGGGCAGTCAGAGCGTACTATTCAGACCTTGGAGGATATGTTGAGGGCTTGTATGTTAGACTTCGGAGGATCATGGGAGGACCACCTACATCTTGTAGAGTTTTCTTACAACAATAGCTATCAAGCGAGTATTCAGATGGCTCCGTTTAAAGCATTGTATGGAAGAAAATGTAGGTCTTCTGTGTGTTGGAGTGGCGTGGAAGAACGTCAGATTCTGGGACCAGAGTTGGTGGTCAACACTGTAGAGACAGTCAAGAAGATTCAGGGATACTTACGAGCAGCGCAAGACAGGCAGAAGCAGTGGGCAGACCTTCATCGTCGTCCCTTGGAGTTCAAAGAGGGCGATCACATCTTCTTGAGGATATCACCGACCAAAGGCACCATCCAATTCGGAGGGCGCGGTAAGTTGAGTCCAAGGTATATTGAACCGTTTGACGTGCTCGAGAGAGTGGGAGAAGTGGCATATCGACTTGTGCTACCACCTTCACTTGAGGGAGTACATGACGTATTCCATGTGTCGCAGCTCAGGCGATATGTGGTAGACAGCAGTCATGTTCTCGACCATTCAGAGATCACCATTGGGCCGAGCTTGTCATACCAAGAGCAACCCATGGGAATCCTTGATCGTCGAGAGAAAGTGTTGAGGAACAAATCTATTCTCTTGGTTCGCGTAGCATGGAGGCATGGCGCGCCAGGAGAATCAACTTGGGAGCGCGAGGACGACATGCGCAAGCATTTTTTGAACCTATTCGCAGACCAAGGTATGAATTTACATTGTTAATTTATATCTTATACCATCCTTGCATTCTATCGTGGCTTAATTTTAATTTCGAGGACGAAATTTTTATAAGTTGGGTAGAATGTAAAACCCCTATCTTAGAAAAATCATATATACCCTTTTTATTTATTAATTATTAATTTAATTATAGTAATTAGTGGCTAAATAGGAAAAATAGATTTTTAATAATTTTTATTTTAGGTGTTCGGGCACTTAGAGGATTTATGGGACCATCAAGAATTTTTCAGAATTTATTTAATGTAGGAGGCCCCTTGAGCAGTTGCTAGCTTAACGGTGTACATTAATATAATCTATAAATTTTCTTATAAGTATATATATATATATATATATATATATATATATATATATATATATATATATAAAGAAAAAGGAAAAGAAAAGAAATGAAATGAAAAGAAAATATTAATAAACTAATAATAATAATAATAACTAATACTAATAACCTTAAACAAAGCAAACCAAATCAAAGCAACTTAGCAAGCAAACAAAGCAAACCAAATCAAAGCAACTTAGCAATTCCCACAAACCACAGCCAGGGAGCACCACCGCCTACCTTAGCACATTCCATTTAATTCCAACCACAGACCCCCCACGCAGCTTCAAGCCGAATCTCTCTCTCTCTCTCTCCCTTTCATAAATTCATATATATATATATATATATATATATATATATATATATTATTTCTCTAAACCCTAAATCTAAAACCTCCAGACCCTCATCTTCTCATCTAGACCTAGAGAGAGCCGCCACTGCAGCCAGAGAACCCCGCCAGGCCGTCCAAACCAATCCCGACGACCGCGACCCCGCGCACTGCAGATTCCCACACGAGGTACCTTTGTTCTGGAGTTGCTTTCCGTCGACTCGCTCAACCAAACGTCATTCCTTCTCCACCGGTATGCTTACCCCTTAACCCTCTTCCATATCTGTATGATAGCAGACCTCGAACAACGTGTACCCATAGGCGAAAACAGTGCCCAAGTTGGCGCAAGCAAACCGAATTCTGGGATCGCAAAAAACTGCGATGACCACCCATGTTGCCGAGTTCGTATCTCCCACCACAGAGATCCGAATTTGGTGATTCTTTTTTTTGTATGCGTAGACCACTTGACCTAGTTTAATTTCTGTTAAATAACCCTAGATTATTAGCTGCTGTGGACAAAATTAAATTCGTCACAAAACCCCGCGAACCCACTTTTCCATATTTCTAAAAGTTGGGAAATGGAGCGCGACCCGCCAAACGGGATCGCCCCGCCGTGTACCAAGTGTACCAAACGGTACATGCAGCGTAACCGGACACGTAAAAATTTGCGGAGACTGATTCGGACGCGTGTGCGCGTTGTAGAAGCATGAAAAATACGCTTGGAAGATCTACGCAGCGTCTTAATGCAGAGCAGCGTAAACACAGGCCTTCAGAGCCATCCAGCAAAAAACAGGATTCTTCATCGCCTCCATGGCATAAAGCCCAGCCGCTCTCAAAGCAGCATTAAAGCGTACAAGGAATGCTTCGTCTTCCCAAAAAAGAAACTGTCCAGTCGCACAGTAAAAACTGACCTCTGACTCCTGACAGAAAGTGCTGCACGGCTACCCAGACGACGGCTGGAAATGATCGCAGACCACTCCGGACACGCCCCACAGTAATGATGGCGGATCTCGGCATTTAATACAGAGAATATGGTTAAAATATCACCAAACCGGCGCTTACTAAAATCCCCCGACGTAAACCGCTCTTTGCGTACAAAGGGAACACGCTGCCTTGTTTTACACAGGCAAACATGGGCTGTTTTACGCTCCGCGGAAGACAAACTGCCTGCCATGTCAAAAGCTGCGCTTCGTACAGGGCTCGAGGCACGTCTCTGCGCCAAAGCACAAAGAGCGGTGACAGTTTTCCCTCAAGGCACGTCCCTCCGTCAAAATGCACAGAGCGGTGACAGTTTCCCCTCAAGGCACTTCTCCGCATTTAATGCACAGGATGATGGCAAATCTCTGTCAAAGATTTGATTATATCTCCAGAAGACGTAATTCCAGCTAAAGACGTCCACATCAGCACCCTGGCACGGTACGCAGCGGCTTCTATGCCCATTCAGGATCTGTGCTCAAGCGGCTTCTACGCCCATTCTGGCACGATATGCAGCGGCTTCTACGCCCATTCATGGCCTGTGCTCACTCGGCTTCCACGCCTACTCAGCCTCTACGACCACTCAGTCTCTACGACTACTCGGCTTCCACGCCTACTCAGTCTCTACGACTACTCGGCTTTCACGCCTACTCGACTTCTATGCCTGCTCGGCTTCTATGCCTGTTCGGCTTTTATGCCTACTTGGCTTCTATGCCATGGTGACGGACATTTGGCTTCTACGCCAACCTCTTCTACAAAATGGATACCTACCTACGTGGCTTCTACGCCGTGATCTTAGTAGCAACCGTACGTGTTGTGTCCCCTTAGTTGGACCCACGTCACTCGCTCAGTCAAAAGATCATCTATACATAGGCATTGGTTACTTTAACCATTGTGTAAAAGGGTGCTGTACTTTCCACTCCTCGGTTGCTACACCAACGGAATGGTCACTGTCACCAAAGACTCTATAAATAGAGGCCCCTGTCAATGGGGAACAAGGTCAAAAAATTTGGTCAAGAATACCAACATCAGATCAAAGGTCAAAACTTTGAAAGAAGAATCGAACAAGGTCATCGAACCGGAGATCAAGAGGGAGAGATAGAGAGAGAGAAGAATACAGAGCTCAGGCAAGGAATAGGGAGCGACGACCTTCAGCATCGCGCATCCACCCTCCTTTGCAACCTCCGAAGCTGCATCCTGTCTTCCACGACACTTCTTCAACATCGTGTAGTCCAAGGGCTAAAGTGATCGACCGCAGATCAGACACCTATAGCAATTTTTACCCAGATTAAATAAATTATACTCCCACATCCTCGCATAGGATCAAATTGTACAAGTTTGTTTATGAACCAAAGGGCACGGGTCTCGTATAAACCTCGTCATTGAAATACACTTTCATCTCTTTCGTTTAAAACCACCACAAACAAGATGGCGACTCTGCTGGGGACATCTTTCTCTTCTGACAAGGAAGTAATTGCTCAACACGATGCGGTATCTGTAGGAACCGTGAAGAAGACGCTGGTCGTTCATTTCGACCAGTCTGCCTACGAAGACATGCTTCAGACTGGGGATAGCTCTCACTCTCTCTCTGTCCAAGACAACAGGAAGCTACGCAAAGTCTGGATGCCCAAGACATCCTCCCATGTTCCTGTGGACTCTCTGATCTCTCCGATCTCTCCGACCAATGAGGTGGTAGCATCGCTCCCTCCGTGCCCCGCACGTAAAATTCAGTCTTCCGCTACGCGCGGTACAGACAAAACTTCTGGTAAAGCCTCAGCGCTAACCCAAGAGTATCCACTGCGCTACACGCGCAGAAATCAGTCTCCCGCTACGCGCGGTACAGACAAAACTTCTGGTAAAGCCTCAGCGCTAACCCAAGAGTATCTACTGCGCTACACGCACAAAAATCAGTCTCCCGCTACGCGCGGTACAGACAAAACTTCGGGCAAAGCCTCAGCGCTGGCCCAGAAGTATTCCCTGCGCTCTACGCATAGGAACCAGTCTCCCGCTACGCGCGGTACAGACAAAACTTCCGACGGTGCCTCAATGCCAAATCGGAAGAACAGATCACGCACCACGCGCAAGACGACATCTGGCCTCTATGGTAAACCAAATGAGCGCTGTGATCTCCGCCAGGGGAAGCAAGCAGGCGAGTACTCAACTCCTCGGCCGTTACGCCAACGAAGAAGCAATCTGCCTATCCTCCGGATTACGCGGGAAGACGACGGTCGACTGAACGCCTCTTCAGCTTTACGCCAGTCTGAGCGAATCTCCAAATCACGCCAGGGGAAGTCCCACGGCGCAAAACAAGCTCAAGTTGCTACTCCTGACCTACGCGAATGCCTAATCCAGAAGCGTAAGGAGAGGGGACCTTTCAATATGTCTATTACGCCCCCTAGGGAACAATGTTGTAATAGTCATAAGATTGTGATTGACTGCTACTATTCTAAAGCAAAACGATCGGTCTTCGACCGATTGAACTACTCTCAATCTTTCCCGGAGGAAGAGCACGCGTATGCGTCCGTGAACATGGCTTCACGCATACCTAGAAGAGGGTCGAGCTCAAGACGTCTTCCCTCTGAGCCTCCGAGCCAAAGAAGATTCGAAGACCTCCTCAGGAACGCTGAAGCTGGGGTATTCCAAAACACCCGTGCCAGGTCACAGCAACTAGCTCCGTACTCATCTGATTCCGACGCTGGGGGTCGCCAATCTCCCAGATCAGACGCCGAGAGTATAGAGTCGACTTCTGCAGCGACCTATACTTACCCTTCGACGACGCCCAGAGAAATGGGAGCTTACGCCATCGAAGACGAACGCGAGGAAGCATCGTCGTCAGGAGACGCAGAACAATGCATCACTGTCCTGGAGACGTCTCTGAAACAAATGCAGTCCGTAATGGAGAATATGCATCAGATGATGCTAACTCAGCACGCAACTGCCATGGCTTAAGCATCGGTCCCGCCAACTCGTATACGTGTGGGGGTGGACTTGCCACCATCCAACCCAAGCCAAGAACCTGCTCTAGATCAAGAGTCAGCAGTTCTTCCGCTTCCAGCGAAAAATCTGATGCAGGCAGTACGGGAGTTGAAAGCCCAGTTCGACGCCTTGAAGCACAAAGATCAGCTCAAGAAACTGGGAATCAATCAGCCCTACCCAGCTATCTGGAAAGAGGTCCCTTTCCCTCCAAAATACAAACCTCAGGCGATGGCTCTGTTCGAGGGAAAAATATCACCAAGCCAATACATGAACTATTTCAGTATGATGACGGTGCTGCTACAAGGGAACGATGCCCTCCTCACTCGGGTGTTCAAAGGATGCCTCTCAGGAGTAGCCTATCAGTGGTACCGTAGCTTGGCAGACAACTGCATTACTTCCTTCGAGGATTTCAAAGCTCTATTCTTCACGCGATTCTACGAGGGAGGAATGGACATGTCTATGTCCTCTCTCATCGAAGTCAAGCAGAAGGAAAAGGAAGACGTTCGCGTCTTCATCGAACGCTTTCGTCAGGCCACCTTACAGATGCCTCCAGGAGTTCCAGACTCAGCATTGGTAGACATTTGCAGGAAGAACCTCCTTCCCGTGGTCTCAGTGTTCACAGGACCATATCAGTTCCATGATTGGCCCTCGTTCATCCTCTCGGCGGTAGCCGCCGAAGACAACAGTCGCAAGGCGCGCGACAATGGCATCATGATCTCCGCCTCTGACAGAGGCAAGAGGTCATCCCCTGGCAGCGACCATCATCGTGGCCCCAAAGGGAAGGAAGCCCTGGCAATCAACACGGCCAGGCCAAAGATTGTGGCGATCGCCCAAGAAAAACCGGGGGCTCCTAGGCCCGTCGAAGTCTACTCTTTCGACGACGACGATATCCCAAGTATCTTCGAATATCTCGTCAAAAGTGGCAAGATCACCCTCCCAGAACTAAGGCGGCCCCAGGAGGCCGGCAATACTGACGACCCAAAATACTGTATCTTCCACAGATATGTACACCACCCGACAAAGGTGTGCTATTTACTAAAAAGGAAGATCCAGGGGTTGATCGATGCTAAGGCCATCACTCTGCACAACACCGAGAAAACGGTCACGGCCAACATGATCTCTCTGCAGTTTGGCAATCTGCCTCCCCAAAAGGTCTCTGATGGTGTTACACCTATCTTCTGGGCAACGATGAGCATCGTTAACCTTCCCCCTGCTAGGGGTCAAGATCACAACCTGGTGCCCCTAACTACCCGGCGGGGCGAGATTATATGGGTTCACTAAGATTTGGTGTCAGATCTCGAGGAAGAGACCAAGGCAACCAGGGCTACCCCCAAGAAGAATCCCAAATACAGATCATGCTACATGGTCACAACTTCTTCTACATCAGACGGAGACGAGGTACTTGTCGTAACCCGTTCAGGGAGGGCCTACCTCGACAACGACGGAGCAAATCAGGAAGGGGTGCCGGCTGACGCTCCAGCTACCAAACCGTCAGAGCAAGGTCCCGTCGTGCCAAGCATCAGCTCTGCGAAACCTACTCCGGCAGAAAAGGCAAAACAGAAAGAAGTACGCTTCGACAAACCTGTGAAAAACATTTCGAGCAAAGGTTTAGAGAAGCCGTACAAGTTTGACATCCTGGCCCAACTGGCCAATATGCCAGCCAGGTTATCCATCTTCGAGCTACTCAGGCTCTCCCCCGACACTCGTCTGGCCCTGAGTGAAGCACTGATGTAGGCGGAAGTATATTTGACCCAACTCAAGTACCCCAACGAGGAACCAGTGGCATGTCCTCAATGCCACAGCGTGATGGAGGTGGTCCCAAATATCACTTTCACTCAAGAGGATATGCTATTAAAACATAATAGACATGACAGGCCCCTCTATTACACCGGGTACGTCGGTTCCATGGAGGTCGATCGGATTCACATAGATCCGGGATCATCGATCAGCATTATCCCTCACAGTCTGCTCAGGCCACTGAGAATTCCTACCAGCGAGCTGGCTTACACTACCACTACAATCGTGGGTTTCAATGCCGGAAGAAGTAAACCATTAGGGAAGATTCGCTTGAGAGTCCAGATCGGCAACCTTAGGTCAGTGGCCACATGTTACGTCATCGATTCAGAGGTATCCTACAACATTTTGCTGGGAAGACCATGGATTCACGACCACAACATCGTTCCTTCAACCCTACATAAATGCCTTAAATATGTAGACGCACAAGGAACCGTACAAACGGAGGTGGCTGACCTAAACCCATTTAAAGGAATAGAATCCTACTATTCCAATGCCGTGTTGTACTCCCATGACCACACAGAAGAAGTGCCAAGAGAGGCAAAAAAGGAATCCCACCGGGAGCCCGAAGAGCCCTCTGCCACACTACCACTGTCAATCAAAGTGAAAGGATGAACTGCTCGCCCAAAAGCCATAGAGCCTATGGCTGTCCACATGAGAAAGACCAAGTCAGGAGAAGGGGGTGATCCTCTAGTAATCACTTTGAACCGGAAGCCTCCACCCATAGTCATCAACCTTCGGCGCAACCAGCAGCCGACCGATGTAAATGCCACCAGGAACGGAGTTCCAGATGATAATAAACATCCTCTTTTCCGGTACATCGGTACTCAGATTCCGAAACATGAACCCACTCCACATGACGAGGTAGAACCAATGGCTCAAAAGTTCTTAGAAGCTATAAACTCCTACCGTCCGTATGTCTGGGAAGTAACGTCGCCATCCAACGTCGTCACAGCATATGGGCCACATGAGGATTCTATCTTTATTGTCCCGCCTACCTGCAGCAGTCAGCATTCAATAATCTTTGGTCGCATGCGAAACCGACCGACTGTCCAGGAAGATCCTTTCGATGACGATACCGAGAAAGTGCAGGTTCACCAATACAGCCCGCAAGCGCGGAGGATCATGCAAAACATGGGCTACGACTTAAAGCGGAAGCCAGGCCTCAACTACGGAAGAGGCAGACGGACGCCGCCGCGCGGCGACCCCCGCTATCAACAGACTCGTTTCGGGTTGGGGTATGCCACCTCCCTCGCAACTTCCAAGCCAGATGAGGACCCCTTTCCATCTTCCCAGAGCAGTTCGTCGTCCTCCGACTCACCTGATGCTCTCAAACTAACACGATCAGTGAATATGGTGATGACAAACCCCTCAGAAATCGAGGAACAGGATACGGAGCCGTTCGAGAACGACCCCTGGGCTCAGCAAATGGATACACAGTAGGAATTCTGCTTCGAGCCGAGAGAACCTCCCACCAAGGACGAAGTTATCCAAGTCAACGTTGGGGGTGAGCTCTCACCAAAGCCAATATTTGTCAGTAACAATCTTCCCCCAGTTGAAAAGAAAAAGATCATACAGCTGATAAAGGAATATGTCAACGTCTTTGCATGGGGTTATGAGGACATGTCAGGCCTAGACCCGAGGGTAGCTACTCATAAGCTTAATATTTCGACCGATTTGAAGCCAGTGAAACAACACCAACGTCGGTTTCGCCCGGATATGATGGACGCCATCGAGGACGAAGTCAAGAAGTTGATAACCTGCGGTTTCATCCGGGAAGAACAACATCCCGACTGGGTCGCCAACGTTGTCCCAGTCATGAAGAAAAATGGGAAGGTACGTATCTGCATCGACTACCGAGATCTGAATGCAGCCTGCCCCAAAGATGAATTCCCCCTTCCCATCACGGACATCATGATCAACAACACCTGCGGCTTCGAGCGTATATCTTTTATGGACGGGTTCTCGGGATACAATCAGATCAAGATGCATCCGAAAGACGAAAAGCACACTGCCTTCCGGACACCACTGGGAGTATATTGCTATACGGTCATGCCCTTCGGATTAAAGAATGCCGGGGCTACATACCAACGGGCTATGAGTAACATATTCCGTGAGCAGTTACGCAAAACAGTGGAATGTTATGTGGACGACATAGCTGTCAAAAACTGCCTCAAAGGTGATCACATTCGAGACCTAAGGGCGGTATTCGAGTTAATGCGCCAGCATCAACTCAAGATGAACCCTACAAAGTCCTTTCTGGGGGTATCCAGTGGCAAATTCCTGGGATATGTCATTACCGCCAAAGGCATCAAAGTAGACCCTGACAAAGTCCAGGCGATCGTAGAAATGTGACTGCCCCGTAATCTGAGGGAACTCAGGGGGTTCCAAGGACGTCTGGCTTACATCCGACGATTCATATCCAACCTCTCGGGGAGATGTCAGCCCTTCTCTCACCTCATGAAGAAAGGTGTGTCCTTCATATGGGACAAAACCTGTCAGCAAGCGTTTGGGGATATCAAGTGCTACCTAACCAGTCCACCAGTTCTGGTGCCTCCCGTCATGGAAAAACCCTTCTTGCTGTACGTTCGGGCAATGGATCATTCGCTAGGAGCTCTTCTTGCACAGTAGAACGATGCGGGTTATGAACAGGCTATCTACTACCTCAGCAGGATGATGGTCGGGGCCGAATACCGGTATAACCCAGTGGAGAAGGAATGCTTGGCTCTGATGTTCGCTGTCCAGAAGACGCGACACTATGTCACCGGCCAGACTATTCATATCATCTCCAGGATCAACCCTCTCCGGGTGCTGATGAGCAAGCTAAGTGCCTTTAACTCCCGACTCGCAACTTGGGCGATGCTGCTGACGCCATATGACATAGTCTACGTCCCACAAAAGTCCATCAAAGGCCAAGCACTGGCCGACTTTCTAGCAGCTCATCCAATCCCGGAGACCTCCAAACTATACGAAGACATCCCCGATGAAGTTACGAAATGTAATTTCGCAAGAGAGAGTGACGTATGGCGACTATTTTTCGATGGCGCCTCCAGAGTCGGTCCTAAGGGAAACGTCATTTCAGGAGTGGGAGTCATCCTAGTTACTCCGGATCAGCTCGTCATCTACCGAGCATATTCTCTTAGCGAGCCCTGCTCCAACAATGTGGCAGAATACAACGCTCTGCTAATCGGGCTCCAAGTCACTAAAGAGCTGGGGGTAGAATCCCTGGAAGCTTTCGGTGATTCTCTGCTCATCGTCAACCAAGTCAGGGGGATATACGAAGTCCGGAATCCAGATCTCATCCCCTACCACCGAGCGACAGTCGAGATAGCCATGACGTTCAAAGGGTTCTTCCTAGAGCATGTACCTCGATCTCAGAATCTAGAAGCTGATGCCCTGGCCAGCCTAGCTGCGGACTTAGCTACCCCTATAAGAAGGCAAGATTCGGTAATCCTTCTTAACAGAGATTTATTATGTGTGAAGAACAGCTGTCACCTAGAACGCAGCTACGCTGTAAATGCCGATCCTCCTACAAAAGATTGGACGAGTCCCTTCATAGATTTTGTGGCATACGGAATCTTGCCAGAGGACCCCAAAGAAGCAATATCCGTCAAGAGACGATCGTTACGCTTCTACTTCGATGCATCTTCACAATACCTGTATCGCCGAACCTACGACGGACTGCTGTTAAGATGTCTCGCTGGCTCCGAGGCACAACAGATGATCCGTGAAGCTTACGACGGCGTATGCGGAGCGCATCAACCCGGGCCTAAGCTACAAGACCGCATCAAGAGGATGGGCTATTACTGGCCTACTATGATCGCAGACGCGATATGGTATGCAAGGCATTGCAGAGCCTGTCAGGTTCATGCAGACTTCATACATCAACCGTCAGAACATCTACACCCTACGGTCGTATCCTGGCCTTTCGAAGCATGGGGGATGGATATCATCGGTCCTATTCACCCATCCTCTTACGGGGGTCACCAGTTCATACTGGCCATCACGGACTACTTTTCCAAATGGGCCGAAGCAATCCCTCTCGCTGAGGTAAAGGCGTACAACGTAATCAGCTTCATCAAGCATCACGTCATCTATCGCTTCGGGATACCCCGGAGGATAATCCACGACAATGGGCCCCAGTTCATCAGCCAAGCGTTTCATCAGTTTTGCGATAATAATCGGATACACAACATTGCCTCTACGGCGTACTATCCAGCTGCTAATGGTTTGGCGGAAGCTTTCAATAAAACCATTATCAAACTCTTAAAGAAATTCGTCTCTTCGAACAAAAAAGATTGGCACGAAAAGCTGGGCGAATATCTCTGGGCATACCGCACAACAGTACGGACACCGACAGGCTGCACCCCATTCTCGCTGGTTTACGGGAGCGAAGCAGTCCTCCCCGTTGAAGTCCAGATCCCGTCGCTCCGAATAGCCATGACCAATGAGCTAACTCGAGAAAAGAATGACCTGTTAAGGCTCCAAGAGCTAGAAGGATTAGACGAGAAACGCCTCCAAGCTCAACAGCGCATCGCGCTCTACCAAGCACGCATTTCCAGGGCTTTCAACCATAAAGTAAAGGAAAGGGTGTTCAAGGTCGGCGAGCTAGTGCTAGCCGTGAGAAGGCCGATGATCCTAACTCACAGAAGTAAAGGCAAATTTTAGCCCAAATGGGAAGGCCCTTACGTGATCGAGACAACGTTCTCAAACGGCGCCTACAGGATAGCCCAGCCCAACGGAGACCTATTAATGGCTCCCATCAACGGCAAATTCCTGAAAAGATACTACGCTTAACCCCCCTGCTCGGGCGGAATATAGCGAGAATCTCAATTCTGACAAAACCACTAGCCAAAAAAGAAACTAGTTAGGTCATATCCTATCATGTCTGTACGACCGCTGAATAGGTATATCCTGCTAGAGGAGTTTATCGAGAATTATCATACTACCTCTGATATCACTCTCGCCAAAAAAAACGGTCATTTACATTCCGAAATGACGGGTCCAAAACAGTCAAAAAAGAGTCGCTGTTATTCATTCCAGAAGAAGGCAGAATTACATAGGAAGGGATACATCAAGATGGCAGAGTAATCAGGCCATGAATCTGCCGCTCCAGTACAGCTATCCTCTCATTCCTAAGGGCCAAGGCATCGGCGCGAGCCTGCTCCAGCCGTGCCTCCGGGGTATGCGTAAGGGTCAGATTAGCCCTTGCCCGAAGACAGCCCGCACGGGCAGTTTTCGCACGGTCCAGATCCCGTCGCGCTTCGCTCAGTCGACCAATCGCTACCTCCAAACCTGCCAATGACTGGGAAGCCCACTCCTATGCCCGAGCAAGTTTTTTCCTCAGCTTGGAGGCCCTCGCCACATTTTCTTCGTGCTCGGATCGACACTGCATCTCAACGGCAAGGGCTTCTTCCACAACAGCTCTTCACCTATCCATCTCCAGCTTATGCGTCTGGATAGAGTTGTCCAGGCTTTCAAGCTTCGTAGCGAGCCGCTCAGTCATGAGGTCGTATCGAGCCTGGACATCAGCATCCAGGCTGCCCTCAGTCCGCTGCAAGTATTCGTTAATGGGTTGCTCTAAACCATTAACCACCGCCTCCAGAGCATCAGCTACTCCAAGATTGCCAAGCCCCCTGACAACCTCGATCGAAAGCTGAGAAGTCTTCTTCAGGAGCTCGAAGTCAAGGTTCTTCGCCAACACCATCGGTATCATCGTTTTTAAGCCAGTGTAGACGAGGCTGGTATGCTGCTCGATCAACGCGACTAGACCCGACTGAGCGCCCGGAGTGGCCACAATTAAAGACGAGGTAGCAACTGCCACCTCAACAGGTGGCACGGCCGAAGAAGGTGCGATGGCGACAATCGAAGACATTGGCATACTCGCGACAGGCGAGGTCACGATGATCGGTTCATCCTCCCCTTGAGATGACGAAACCTCTCCGGGCGAGCTAGCCCCCGAAGACACTTCTGCCTCAAAATCTGCCGCCTCCATGTCATCGCCAGGAGCCAGAACAAAGCCGGAAGGCGCTTCAACGCCGTACTCCCCGTGGACGTCATCCCCTGAAAAGAGGACAAGAAAGCAAAATGTCAGACACAGTGGTAATCTTCCTAGAAGGAGACATCAAAACAATATTTTACCAAGAGCCAACGGCATATACGACGCATCTGCAGCAGATGTAGCTAAACCACGCCTTAACGACGTGATACGAACTGTCATACCTGGAGAAGGAGGTGGGCCGACCGACATCGCCAAGAGTTCGGTCAAACCTTCCCCGAGATGCGGTCGAGGTTCATCAGCCGGAGTCTCGCTAAGCGCGCTCGCTAACACAGAAGTAACTCCGCCCACTACTGACCTCCGAGGAGATTCTCCCATCTGTTGGGGCCACGCAGGCAATCCCGCTCCGCTGCTTGGAGCAGCCGCAGCGACAGCAGCCTCCCGCAAGGGCTCTCCGGCGCCGCCAGCCAGAACTGTAGAAGGTCCCCCTCTGAAAGACGAGGAACCTTCGGCCAAAGAATCGTCCCTGATACAGGGAGATGCAGGCTCATTCCCGGGAGCCTCAACACCAGGAATGCGGAGAGGACGAGCAACCGTCTCCTTCCTCCTCTTACGAAGGGAAGCTTCCTTCGGAGCAGAAGCCCGTCGCTTCCCAAAAGAGACTACCAGAGCCCCCGCCGGCAGAGGCACCACACACCTCGGCAACGATACCAGAGGCCCGTCCGGAGTACCAGATTTCTCCCCCTCGTCAGAAGAAACCGAGGGGACTTTGACCCTTCCCCCAGGCTTGACAGAAGGCACCCTGAAGCTCCCACGCCTGTCGAAATCGCGGTGAAAAGTGTTAACCGCCACATAAAACTGGGCGTAGGAGTGAAGGATGCGCAGCTCCGTAGAGGTTGAAACGACCGGCACGATAAAAATTGCCCCCGTACAACCCATAATAAAATATCGCCACCCTCTAGCTCCATCAATGAGTCCACCCCTGGACCTGAAGCTGGTGACGGCGTTGCCCACATGCAACTGGTCGTACCCGAACTGCCTGGCGAACCGACTAGGCAGGTAGGGCTCGAAGAAGCAATGGTCTTCGCTCCTATACAGCATATGGGAAGATCTAATACAGACCAACCAATTAAACGCCTCCGGAGAAAGAACGGTCTTCTCTCGACCTGAATCCTCAAGCCACAGCCCTGACTGGTTACGATGCACGGGAGAGGGAGTACAAAGGATCTTCCAGCCGTGGCTGAGGTTCAACGCCAGTCGACAGTCTAAGACTGTATTCACATTGGAGAGGGAATCCCTGTAATTCAGCAGGAATATACCCCCTGAGCTGCTATCGAAACCGGAAGACATCACCCGGGGATTGTGGAGAATTAACCATCCCATCAGGTACAAGTATGGTAATTCCACCCTGGGAAAACTCTCACGCCGAGCTTCATCAGAGAGCAACCCATCAGTCATGGCCCTCAGGCCAGCCTGTATACGGCACACCATGGCAGGAAGCAAGCCCAGTGTTGCCCCAAACACCAGACGCACTGCGGGCCATAGGATGTTCCGGTAAATGCGATCCGCGAACGCGATACCGGGCACCACCACTCAACGCAGCCATATGGAGAGGAAACCAGCCAGCTGGGCTTCCTTAGACAGAGGCCTGCGACAGCACCTCAAATAACTGTAGGCCTTTGTACCTTCGGGGTACTTTCCTACCCCCTCAACGAGAATCTGATCGGGAGCCTTGGCGTCTTCCATAAGAGCCGCAACGACCTGGGCACTGAGGACGCCCAAGCAGTTCACGGGCTCGTTCTTGCCCCCCGAAGCTTTCTTCAACTTGGTGGCCCTAGCCCGATGGAAGAAGAGGTAGGACATCCACTTAGTGGTGTGGGCCAAATCAGAGGGCTCGTCATAAAAAGCGGTGCACGCAAAGTACTGACACATCAGCTCTTGATATACTTCCGCCACCCGAGGGTCCAAATCCTCCAACTCCCGGTTGGTGGGAACATACTCTTCATATGGGGTATTCCCCATCGGCAGTCTCGAGACAACTGCCATCTCGTGGAGCGCCAATCCCAGCTCCCCCAGTGGAGTGGCGAAGGTCCCGATGAGCGGAATATACCGCTCCATCAGTGCCAAGAACAAATTATCATTGGGAGGCAACCCAACACTCGTCGCACTCACGGCGGCATATAGTCCGATGCCCTCCAGCTCTCTTCGAAAGTGCGTCAAGGCCCAGTCAACTAGGCATCTCCATCGGAAGTTCGTTAGGGCGATCCATCCATTGCACCGAGGATTCTCCTTGGGATACACCCCACCTCGACTCATGAAGTCATTACAGAAGGTCGACAGCTGGACAGGCTGGATCACCGAGCTAACTTCACTCGGGACACTACACGGGCACAGTCCCCGGAACAGCGTCACAACGCCAGAAGGGCGACTAACAAACGACCCCTGGTCAGCGCCTTTCAGATGAACGATCTTCCCCGGCTTCCCGTGAAGATCAGGAGTCAGCTTCCATGACATCTTTTTGGGATGCGTCGCATGGAAGAAGGCCGAGATGGGATAATCCCTCGGCATTGTCGGCAGGTACAAGACCAAATCCCCGGTAGGGAAAACCCAAGGCTCCCTTTTGGGCTTCGTCTGGGACTGTTTATCAATCATGTCCCCAAAAAGGAAAGCCGGCTTTATGTACTGCTCCCCATCTACACGTACCAAGGGTTCGCCATTGATCATACTCAACAGCATTCGCTCACCCTGGGCCGATATCAGGAGCTCCCTTCCCTCAGGATACTGGGGTCCAGAGATGGGAAATGCCACATGGGACAGATCCTCCAGATAGTTCGAGTGCAGCATCCCGGCAGCGGAGCCCATCATCTCAGCCAATGGGGACTCACCCAGATCAACTGCAAGATAATGTAAAGAAGATATGTCATTACAAGTCTGGTACAAACACACGGACCAAGGAAACGACAGTCTGTGCTCTACGCCAAGATTGTACAAATTTGGTCACCTTACGCCGGAAGTCTCCTCCACAGAACGTAAAATTCAGATTTTACGAAATACGCCAATTTTCGGCAGCCCGAGCTATTTACACTCAGAGCTACGAATATATGGAGTCTTTACGCTGACACATTAGAAATGTGGGCGTAAAAGATAAAAACGCCTCCGTGCGTCATCTTCCTCAAAAGAGGCTATCAGCACAGAAGACGACCTAGCGCAGTCACGTTCAACGTGTGCGAAGGATTTTTCGTCGTTTGTGTCATCCCAAAAAGTTCTACCTCTAAAGCCGGGTGTGCTAGTCGTCGGCGGGATGCTCCCCTCAGAGGGAAGTTCACCTTGCCCGACCGGAGATTCCCTCGCCTGGACAGAAGAATGAGAAGAAGAACCTATGCTCTTTCCCTTAGCGGAAGGGGTTTGTTTCGACGCCATTTCTGAAGACTCGAAGTGCTCAGAGAAGAAACGAAGAAAAACTCGAACAGTCGAAAGCTCTCTTTCGCAGAAGACAGATAAAAAAAATTTCTCTCAAAAAGCTTGGGATATATATACAGTCCGGGTCGACTCCTCGAATCCTCGGACGAACCCCTCGAGACCCTAACCAAATCTCGCAATTAATAGTTGGTTATGATTGGATGCTACGTCAGCCCACTACCCTCGAAAGACGGACGGTCAGCGAATTCGAAAGGATTTTTGTACAAGACGGTTCAGCGGGCTCTACGCTAAAGGAGCTTTTCTACGCTCGACAGCAACGGATCCACGGTTTTACGCTCGACAGCTATAAGTCTGCGATTTTACGCCCGGATGCCTTTGTGCTCGGTAGCTTTTATGCTCGAGAGGCCACAAATCTATGACTTTTACGCTCAACAGATACCAAATCGATGATCTCACGCTCGGTGGCGCTCAGTTTATGCTCAGCAGCAACAGATCCGCAAACCTCATGCTCGAAGACATTTTCTTTTCAGGAGTAACAAATCAACAGTTCTACGCTAAAGGAGCTCTCTACGCTCGACAGCTACGAATCTAACGGCTTTACGTCCGACAGCTACAAGTCTATGGTTTTTTCTTGCCCGGATGCCTTTGTGCTTGGTAGCATTCTATGCTCGAGAGGCAACAAACCTACGACTTCACGCTCAGGAACCACAGGTCTACGATTTCACGCTCGATAATGTTCTACGCTCACAGGCTACAGATCTACAGTTCTATGCTAAAGAAGCTTTTCTACGCTCGACAGTGTAGAAGCATGAAAAATACGCTGGGAAGAGCTACGCAGTTTCTTGATACAGAGCAGCGTAAGCAGAGGCCTTCAGAGCCATCAGGCGTACAACAGAGTTTTCTCCGCTAAAATACAGCGTGAAGAATAAAGCTCAAAGGACCATCCGTATAAGTGCAGTACGTCCAGGCCGCTCCAGCGTGATCAGAGTTCTTCATCGCCTCCATGGCGTAAAACTCATCCGCTCTCAAAGCAGCGTTATAGCGTACGAGGAACGCTTCATCTTCCTCAAAATGAACCTGTCAAGTCACGCAGTGAATCTGACCTCTGACTCCTGACAAAAAGTGCTGCACGACCACCCAGACGACGGCTGGAAACGATGGCAGGCCCCTCGGGACGCACACCACAGAATGATGGCGGATCTCTGCATTTAATGCAGAGGATCTAGTTAAAAGATCACCGAACCGTCGCTTACTGGAGTCCCCTTCGCATAAACCGCTCTTCTGCGTACAAGGGAATACGCTGGCCTATTTTACATAGGCAAACATGAGCGGTTTTACGATCCGCAGCGGACAAACCGCCTGCCATGTCAAAAGTCGCACTTCGTACGGGATTCGAGGTACGTCTCCACGTCTAATTGCACAGAGCGGTGACAGTTTCTCTCAAGGCACGTCTCTGCGACAGGTGCACAGAAGGGGTGCAGACCTTCAAAACACGCCTCCGCATTTAATACATAAGATGATGGCAAATCTCTGCAAGAGATTTGATTATATCTTCAAAAGCCGTAATTCCAGCTAAAGGCGTCCACATCAGCACGGTACGCAGTGGCTTCTACGCCCATTCAGGATCTGTGCCCATCCGGTTTCAACGCCCTCTCGGCCTCTATGATCGCTCAGTTTCTACGCCCATCCGGCCTCTAGGACCACTCGGCTTCTACGCCCATCCGGCTTCAACGCCCTCTCGGCCTCTAGGACCACTCGGCTTCAATGCCCATCCGGCTTCAACGCCCTCTCAGTCTCTACGACTACCCGGCTTCCATGCCAACTCGGCTTCTATGCCGGTTCGGCTTCTATGCCTGCTCGGCTTCTATGCCATGGTGACGGACATTTGGCTTCTACGCCAACCCCTTTTACACAATGGATACCTACTTGCGTGGCTTTTACGCCATGATCTTAGTAGCAATTGTACGCATTGTGTCCCCTTAGTTGGACCCGCGTCACCCGCTCATTCAAAAGATCATCTATACGTAGGCATTGGTTACTTTAACCGTTGTATAATAGGGTGCTATACTTTCCACTCCTCGGTTGCTACACCAACGGAGTGGTCACTGTCACCAAAGACTCTATAAATAGAGGCCCCTATCAATGGGGAAGTAGGGGAGAAGATCGAACAAGGAGGAGTAGGGAGAGAGAGAGAGAGAGAGAGAGCCCGGAGCTCAGGCAAAGAGCGGGGATCGACGACTTCGGCATCGTGCATCCACCCTCTCCTTCGCAGCCTTCGGAGCCGCTACCCATCTTCCACGGCACTTCTTCAACATCGTGTAGTCCAAGGGCTACAGTGATCGACCGCAGATCAGACACCTATAGTAATTTATACCCAAATTAAATAAATTGTACTCCCATATCCTCGTATAGGATTACATTGTACAAGTTTGTTTGTAAACCAAAGGGCGCCGGTTTCGCACAAACCCCGTCATTGAGATACACTTTCATTCTTTCGTTTAATACCACAAACAGACAGCTACGAATCTAACGGCTTTACGTCCGACAGCTACAAGTCTATGGTTTTTTCTTGCCCGGATGCCTTTGTGCTCGGTAGCATTCTATGCTCGAGAGGCAACAAACCTACGACTTCACGCTCAGGAACCACAAGTCTACGATTTCACGCTCGATGGTGTTTTACGCTCAAGAGGCTACAGACATGATTTCCCGCTCCACGACTTTTTGCATATCCAAACAGTCCCAAAGCGGTCAATTGCAAAGAGTTCACACAGAAGATACTCGTTCTTGACCCAAAGCATCCCAAGTACCCGAGGTATACAGAGTTCAAACATTGAGAAATTACTCCTCTTGGGTCCAGAAAACTGGAGGTTCATCCAGATTCCAGTCTGAACATCTCGTCTATCAAAGTGGCAACTCAGTTTGACAGCCAAAAAAAAACCTCGACCCTGTTCCAAGGGAGTTTCGAGAGATCATTCTTGAAGACGAATTCTGAACAAAGACGAAATTCTGCTCATCAGAGAGGCAACAGTTCAGAAATCCTACGCCGTCCCTCAGTCCTAGCAACAGGACAGTTCTAAGTGTTCAAAAATGCTCAGCAATGTTCTATGGACTATTCGCTATGCGTGAAGGACAGGGCCTAATACTCTTTCTATCAGAGTCGGCGTAAAGATTC
Source organism: Iris macrosiphon (assembly GCA_036927795.1). Classification (NCBI taxonomy): domain Eukaryota; kingdom Viridiplantae; phylum Streptophyta; class Magnoliopsida; order Asparagales; family Iridaceae; genus Iris; species Iris macrosiphon. The sequence goes on from JAYESA010000008.1 coordinate 132,677,793, forward strand.
AGACGTGTTGAAGCTGCACATATTCAGACTTCACAAGCAACGTATGGCAAGACGATCATATGGAGAAGAAGACGATTTTATTAAAGATTAAAATCATGATTACATATGAGGGAAATCCAATCTACAAGGGTTTTTTCTCTATTTTTCATGATTACATCTGAGGGAAACTCCATCTACAAAGGAGATACCCCCTCGTCGTCTGGACGCCGCCCTCGAAATCTGTTCTGACAGGTTCTGGCATCGGCGATCTTCCTCTTCATCCAAGAAGATGATCAGTGGCAGGAGGATACAGAACTGGGCAGATGACCCATCCTCCAAACAGGAGGAAAGCAGGATAAATCTGCTTTCCTACAGACCACCGCCACGCTAGCCGGTCTGTCTGCCTCTCATCACCAGAGGCATCGAGAGAAGGCACTGCTTGCAAGTAGTGTGGTCAAATACGACCCTTCCTCTCTCCTGGGGCAACGCCATACAAAGTTGCTGATTATCCCGAGCAAGGGAGGCTAAGATGTCCTTCCATGATCCGTCGTTGCAGTGGACACTTGCTCGAAGACGCCGTCTTTTACGGCTCCCAACATGCTGGAAGAACATGATCTCCTTCTTCCTCAGATCGACCCGACGAACTCCGGCGATCATCTCTGCATGACAATGGGTATATGGTGAAAACAGGTTCACCCCCCCCCCCAGCCTTTTATAGGCAAAAGAGATCACAGCGGTCCCCAATAAATCTGCCATAAAGTCAGCATCGACCATTTCAACGCTCCATTCAGAAATGTTTCGAGTTACGAGGGGCCATTCATGCTTCATTCAAAGCATTTTAAATTCCGAGGAATTTAAAAACTTTGAAGGGGGTCTTGTAGAAGCATAAAAAATACGCTTGGAAGATCTACGCAGCGTCTTAATGCAGAGCAGCGTAAACACAGGCCTTCAGAGCCATCCAGCGTAAAACAGGGTTCTTCATCGCCTCCATGGCATAAAGCCCAGCCGCTCTCAAAGCAGCATTAAAGCGTACGAGAAACGCTTCGTCTTCCTGAAAAAGAAACTGTCCAGTCGCACAGTAAAAACTGACCTCTGACTCCTGACAGAAAGTGCTGCAAGGCTACCCAGACGACGGCTGGAAATGATCGCAGACCACTCGGGACACGCCCCACAGTAATGATGGCGGATCTCGGCATTTAATGCAGAGGATTTGGTTAAAATATCATCAAACCGACGCTTACTAAAATCTCCCGGCGTAAACCGCTCTTTCGCGTACAAAGGGAACACGCTGCCTTGTTTTACACAGGCAAACATGGACTATTTTACGCTCCGCAGAAGACAAACCGCCTGCCACGTCAAAAGCTGCGCTTCGTACAGGGCTCGAGGCACGTCTCTGCGCCAAAGCACACAGAGCGGTGACAGTTTTCTCTCAAGGCACGTCCCTCCGTCAAAATGCAAAGAGCGGTGACAGTTTCTCCTCAAGGCACGTCTCCGCATTTAATGCACAGGATGATGGCAAATCTCTGTCAAAGATTTGATTATATCTCCAAAAGCCGTAATTTTGGCTAAAGACGTCCACATCAGCACCCTGGCACGGTACGCAGCGGCTTCTACGCCCATTCAGGATCTGTGCTCAAGCGGCTTCTACGCCAATTCTGGCACGATATGCAGCGGCTTCTACGCCCATTCATGGCCTGTGCTCACTCGGCTTCCACGCCTACTCAGTCTCTACGACCACTCAGTCTCTACGACTACTCGGCTTCCACGCCTACTCAGTCTCTATGACTACTCGGCTTCCACGCCTACTCGGCTTCTATGCCTGCTCGACTTCTATGCCTGTTCGGCTTTTATGCCTACTTGGCTTCTATGCCATGGTGATGGACATTTGGCTTCTACGCCAACCTCTTCTACACAATGGATACCTACCCACGTGGCTTCTACGTCGTGATCTTAGTAGCAACCGTACGTGTTGTGTCCCCTTAGTTGGACCCACGTCACTCGCTCAGTCAAAAGATTATCTATACATAGGCATTGGTTACTTTAACCATTGTGTAAAAGGGTGCTGTACTTTCCACTCCTCGGTTGCTACACCAACGGAATGGTCGCTGTCACCAAAGACTCTATAAATAGAGGCCCCTGTCAATGGGGAACAAGGTCAAAAAATTTGGTCAAGAATACCAACATCAGATCAAAGGTCGAAACTTTGAAAGAAGAATCGAACAAGGTCATCGAACCGGAGATCAAGAGGGAGAGATAGAGAGAGAGAGACGAATACAGAGCTCAGGCAAGGAATAGGGAGCGACGACCTTCAGCATCGCGCATCCACCCTCCTTTGCAACCTCTGAAGCTGCATCCTGTCTTCTACGGCACTTCTTCAACATCGTGTAGTCCAAGGGCTAAAGTGATCGACCGCAGATCAGACACCTATAGCAATTTTTACCCAGATTAAATAAATTATACTCCCACATCCTCGCATAGGATCAAATTATACAAGTTTGTTTGTGAACCAAAGGGCACGGGTCTCGTATAAACCCCGCCATTGAAATACACTTTCATCTCTTTCGTTTAAAACCACCATAAACACGCGCCGGAATCAGCCCGTATCCGCGGACACATCCCGTGTAGCAACTTTTGTGGAAGTCGCGCATATTTTCTGCACGCATGTCAAATTATGACAAAACTTGCGCCACTGGACTCGTGGTAACGCGCTGATCCTGTGACCCAATTTTCACGCAATTCTGAGACGGTTGACCAAATCGCCAATTGGCGGGCCCCACAGTTAACTTTTTGGACAAATTTGTGTTCGGTCCATCGGAATCTATATTTGGACATACCGTTGGGTTCGTATTGACATCTAGAGTTGTTTGACCTATAATTTATCCCATTTAGAGACTGTTACCCTTGGCACGCTTTTCAGTGCAAAGTGGGCCACAAATGGACCCTACTTTTACCCGAAATTACCGTTTTGCCCCTGTGTCCAAATTGGACGAAAGGGAAGTACTTTTTAGCTATTTTGCTCATTTCGGAAATGTTGGTAATGTCTATTTCAGCATCCGGAGACGTTTGTTCGGAGGCCATTAGTTCCACGTTTCGTGTCCTTGATATTTGGGCGCGTACACTTTACAGATTTCTTGCCAGGCAAGTATACCTTGCCATTGTACTGTATTTACATTCCATATGAGGCATGTATGTTTATTTCTGTTTATTTTAGTTTATTTATTTTAACTGCTATATAAATTGCGCGTCCAAGAAAACTTGGGTGCAACGACGGTGTCGTCGTACTATATTTTTATTTATGTATATGCATTGGACCTACTTTATGAGACTACCCCATCTTCATGAGGCATTTATGTTTCATTGGCCATGACACTATTCTTACAAGAGTGTGAGTCACATGTAGGACACGAACTTGCGTACTCGGCTGGCCACTGGTACGTATAGGTCGTACGACGGATAGGGATAACTGCCAATAGAAACTTTGCATGCTAGTAGACCTGGCAGTTATTATAGGTTTATCATGTCATAGACATGACATGATTAGAGAATTGGGTGGGGAGAATAACAAGTACCGCATTTGAGCTCCTTTGCACTTTTTTTGTGCGCCCGGATTCTCCGCTGGAGATACGGGTGGTGATGACCACTATATATTATATTATGTACATTGGCGGGCCTCCACCGTTCAAAAGATGACGTGCCTTTGAGGCCCCTGGATCTCCAAGAGAGAACTATGCCAAATCGCAGTTTTCAGCCAGATAGCTCACTTGTGGGAAAAGGTGTTCTTAACTGCATTCACTTAGACGGTTAGGCGACCCCAATGGATATTTATATTTTAGTATTTTATTAGCATGTTTATATGTATCTTATTACGTCCCTCTGAGGACCTGGTACCTTTCCAGATATAGATGAGCAGGAGTACCCACAGGAGTATGGACCTGGACCTGACGCTACCTATCAGTCTGAGGAGATCTTACCTTTGGATTATATGTGATTCATTGCAGCTGTTTAGAGATTCTAGTTGTTATTCCTTTTCGAGACATTTATTCTTATATTAGAGTTTATTCTCTTCGCTCTTTAGTAGTTTTGGTTATAGTCGATTTGCGGTGGATTTGTTTCCATCCGACTATCATACTTTGAGACTGCTTATTTGATATTCAGTTATAGATTTCCATTTATCTATTATTTGTGTTGTGGATGAGATATAGAATTGCGTGTGACTTGTTATGACAGTATATTATCACTGTGGATTGGATATTCATGTACAGCATACGTGTGTATATGGTTCCATATATTGGAGTTCGTATACATACGGCTGGCGTGTTACATATTCCTAGTCCTATATATTTTGGGACTGGGGCGTGACAGGAGTCCATGACGTATTCCATATATCTCAGCTGAGGAGATACATACCGGATCTGAGTCATATACTTGACCATTCAGAGATCACAGTCGGCCCGAGCTTATCGTACCAAGAGAAGCCTGTTGAGATTTTAGACAGAAGTGAGAAGGTACTGCGAGGTCAGACTATTTTCTTAGTCCGCGTCGCATGGAGACATCATGCACCAGGCGAATTGACTTGGGAACGCGAGGAGGATATTAGACAGCGCTATCCCCTCCTCTTCGAAGGACTAGGTACGTATTAGCACTTTATTTATTCAGTTAGAAATTCTTGTTATGCGTATGTTTTAATTTCGAGGACAAAATGTTCTAAGGAGGTTAGATTGTAAACCCCCTCAACCAATTTAGGGATTATTTATATTTTTAAAAAACTGAGACTAGGGACAAACCAAGATAATTGAAATTACGTGAGACGATTTTAGGTACCCTCTGACCATAGTGCAACCTTAGCTACACAATATGAATTAACTTCGCCTTGCGTAGTTAATTATTAATTTAGTTAATTATTAATTTAGTTAATTAATTTATGGCTAATTATACCTCAACTGGACCTGACCGAACCATATCCTTGAACCCTGGCCGGCCCAAACCCCGAGATCAACCCTGAAGCCCATCCCCTATATAAATACATAACTTCCTCCATGAGAAACCCTAAACCAACACAGCCCTCACAAACCCTAACCCTAGTTGAATACTCCCCCTCTCCCTTGCACCCAAACCATCACCACCACCACCACCGCTTGACAGCACCGGCGCCGCCCCTTCAGCCAACCCGACTGCCCCATCACCGCCCCTTCAACCGACCCGACTGCCCCATCACCGCCCCTCCAGCCGACCCGACTGCCCCATCACCGCCCCTTCAGCCTACCGACATAGCTGCCCCATCGCACAACGAGGTGTCGGCGCCAACCCGACCCCCCCCCCCCCGTGTGCTGTTGCTATTGCTGCCGCGCCTGCTGCAGTGCCACGTAGAGGTAACCACATAAAACCCCCGCTTCTTTATGTTAATATCGTAGCGTCGTATCGACGTATCGAGAAATTTTGATATCGGACACAACCCTAATGGTGTGCATATTGGATTAATGACTAATAAGATTTAGAATTGGTGTATTTACTAGCAAACCCTTAATCATGAGACATAACACCAAGGACTAGCGTTTCACCCTAAAACCTGTACATAAACCACGTGCAATGAACATAGAAACCAAGGAACATGTGTTCGCACAGAACAGAGATCGTGGTCAGACCGTAACTTGAAATTATTATCTCAAGGCCCAGGATGTTCGAGCACAGAACATGTGTGCACCTTAGCTACGCGCACATGTGATGTTGTATTCGAACAGACATGAACTTGCGATAATATTCAAGCATCGCGTTGTAGTCGTGTACATTTAATATTTAGCGTCTGATATTATATTGTTATATTATATTTGTGTTTAGGATCTTTGGATCAGCCAGGAGATACTGCAGGAACCGGCTTCTGGCATTCCCAGCTTCAGGACCCAGGCAAGATACCTTGCCATATTTACTGTCTGATTTAAATTATGCATATATTGTATTGTATTCTTGTTGCTTTTACTTTATACAACTGTGCGCGTCCAAGATTGTTCGGGTGCAGTCGACGAATACATCGATGATTTGTATACTGGCCTAGTACTTAGCAGACTCACCCCATTGGACGATACCCTGTTATCGTCTGAGACCTGACACCTTACACGTTCACTGAGACATATTCATATTGGGATGCAGGTTTGCGTACTCGACTAGCTATTGGTACGTGTAACCTATATCACGGTTAGTACGTAGTTCAGGTTGTATTTTATTGGTAGAGACTTGGCATATAGATATGTGGTATGCACGTCGAGTATTCGACTTGCGTATCAATATTGGGCGGGAAGGACATTAGTAGGCATATGGGATATACCCATTGGAGTCCGTAGTATCCAGAGGAGCCACGGATCCAATAACTCCCTTTACACTGCTGCCACGTTCTTCGGAGCGATATGGACGATATACTGTACTGCTGCCATGTTCTTCGGAGCGATATGGACGATATACTGCACTGCTGCCATGCTCTTCGGGGTGTTCGACGTTATGCCTATGCCTACCCATACATACCAAAGTTGTCCTCACATTGCATTCACTTAGATGGCTAGCACACCTTTATTGTATTTATTTTATTCAGCATTTATATATGGCATGCTTTTATGTATCTTGTTACATCCCTCTGAGGACCTGGTACCTTTCCAGATTTGGACGAGGCTTACTACCCCACCGTATTCGGCCCAGGACAGGAGACAAGATTCGCTACCGCGGAGGAGTTAGAGGTTCTACCTTCGGAGTTTTCGTGATCACTTGGTAGGCCTAATGCCTAGGATTGGGAGCATCATTATCTAGTCAGCCGATGCCCTAGTCATTATCTTTTATCATTTATTTCAGTATTTTCTTTCGTCATAGTAGTGGGTTTGTCCCCACCAGACATTACGGGTTGTACTATGATATCTTGAGACTGGCGTTTATCTTCCAGCAGTTTATTATTATTCTTGCAATTTATATTGTGGATGAGATTAGTTACCTGTTGATTCATTATTATAGGATATGTTAGTATTTTAGGACAGCGTAGCACTCTTCATTAGGATCCATTAAATTGGGATATCCTCGGAGACGTGTCAGTTGGCTATTGCCACGTGGCCTAGTTCCATGTATTTTGGGACTGGGGCATGACAAGTGTAATATGACTCTGCTCCTGAACTACATGTAATGAACCTAGGTAAAACTAAAAAGATCACTAATAATGTAATATTTTATTACATGCTTACTTAGTGTTGGTTTTAGTGAATGTTACTTATGTTCGTTGCTTATACTCACCAGTACTTTTCCCAAAGTGCTGACCCACCATCAGTTTGCTTGTTCGTAGGTGCTGGATCGTTCAAGGAAGCGATAGCCGTGTCTCATCCCCAGGACTCAGAAATCTGGTGTCGATGCCTTGAGCTGTATTGAGTTATGTTTTGAGCTGCTTTTGTATAGAGGGATATAATGTATGGAACGATGTTATTGTATTCAGAGAACCTCGTGCCTTGAGCTTTGCTTCATTTACTCTGATGGATTATTGTTTGTAACACTGCTCCTTCGCTGCAAACTCAATCAGTTTGATGATAACCAAGCCGGCTTATGTTGTTGCCTTGTATAAGAGCATCTCCAGGCTCGCACGACATCATGTCCCGAGGAGAACTGCCGTCCGGCGGGAGCTCTGGAGTGGTGATTCACGATCGACGGGGGCGATCAAAACCACGGGACACCCCTGAAGATGGTGCACTCTCCATAGAAGCGGTAAATCACGGGCGTGACCAGCAAGGCCGCGATGAATGGCTTTCCTCAATGAGTTATTAGAAGATGCATCGTTCCTTCGGATCTTCTTCTCCTGGTGTCGCACCTGCAATATTGGATCCGGGTCCATCCCAACCTCCACCAGCAGATAAGTCCAAGCAGAAAGATACTCGCTTCGACAAACTGTTGTGCAAAGATACAGCTCTGGGGTTGGAAGTCCTACAACTTTGACATCTTTGTCCAGCTCACCAACACTCCAGTGAAGTTGTCTCTATTCGAGCTTCTCCGACTCTCCAAAGACACTTTGGCTGCTCTTAGTGAGGCATTGCAAAATACCGACATCTAGCTGCCATGACCCGCACCCGATATAGGGGCACGAGAACGTGGGTACGTCCAGCCTACGCCGCAGCATCGACGGTAGAACATTGCCTAGGTCACAATACTATCTAATCAATCTCACACGAATATCCAACTCCATAAGGAGACACAGATATCATAATATAATATGGAAATACTCAATCACAGAAACTAAAGCACGATGAGATATCGAAGAAAGTAAACGAAATACAAAACAAGTTTAAACAACAAAGTAGTCTAACCTGCAAACAATAACATCCAAATCTCCAAGTATGCCAGAAACAAGTCCTCTAAGTCGCAGTGTGGAAAAATATTTTCAGTCAGGATGGAACGAAGTACAAGCACTAACAACAGTTTCATGTATATTGACAAAAACTATAATACAGTATAAAAAAATATAAGATGGATATAAATACTGGCAATAAGAAATACTGGTGAAATAAAGTACTAGAAATAAGAAATGCTGGAGCATATATCATCATCAATGGTACACTAGCAATGAACAGAAATACAAGTGCATGCTAGAACAATGAACTGGAATATAAGTGAATGCTAGAACAATAACTAGAACATAGAGAAATGCTAGATCAATAAACTAGAAATACATGTATAGACTAACTACCTAAGTGTGTGAAACATCAGTATATCATATGATCGGCTTGGGACTGATCAGGCTTGCTATGTATGACTAGCTATGATTCATGTAAGGTCAGGCTAACCATCCGGATATCTATGATGCAAGCAATAGTCAGGCTAATCATACATAACAGACTATGAGGCATGTAATGGTCAGGCTGCACCGACGTGAGGTGTGGGTGAGCTATGATTCATGTATAGTTGGGTATGATCACATAATCTACTAATATCACCCCGTCCCCAGCTAGCACAATGGATCCCAATCATAACTCCTTGTGACAGGTCTCGATGATGCTAACTTGTGTATATATAGTATCAGAATCATGTATGCTATACAACTAGAATCATAGAGATAATCAATATAATAAAAACTATCAAAGAATGTACTCGTTTGTGGTCCTGAGCGGGCGAAACCAATATCCTATTTTCGAAGTCTTGTCTAAATAATCCAAAAATCCTATAGACATCATTTAATAATAATACAGCATCAGTCATTACACTAACACGCAATCATAAATACGCTGAACTCAGAGACTACGCTAGGGGTGACACTGGTCAACTAGCAGGGTCGAATGTGCGTCTAACTACACAGGTGTCACGTCCTCAAATGTTGTGCATAATCAGACAGTCAATCACTAACACATGTCTAGCCAGTATGTCGGTGTACACAAGGCAGTCAACTCACAAATTTTTAGGCTCATATAGTCAAATATAAATACGGGATATCTACTACCAACACTTATGGCCATACATCATGTATATATATACAGTCATACCTAATACTCGCATTTAATTTTTTATGAAATATATATATATATATATATATATACATATATATATATAACAACAAAATATTATACGCATACACGCACGCACATGCACACTAGCTACTAGATTCACCGACACGGGTCTTGAAATCAACCAACTAAACTTACCATGAAGCAATACGTTAATCTCTAACACTATTCACACATGCACATAAAATCACGAAGAGGGCAGCTACGAACCTTGGCGGGCACGTACGGGATCGAGGGAGGCTGATGCTAACCGGAGACGGCGAGGTAAGATGGGTTGACGATGACAACGATGATGATGATGATGATGATGTTGATGATGATGGTGATGATGATAATTGTAAACTCCCTCACCCAAAATAGATATTTTGTGTATATTTTATATTATTATATTTATTATATATGTTGAATTTATTTAGAATATGCTCTTAGTTAATTAGAAAATAAATTTCTTGATATATTTACTTATATAAATATTTATTTAGAATTATTTTAGGTTATTTTAGATTTTTGGAGATTTTTCTAGAATTTTTGGTAATTAAATCTTAGAAAACATAAATTTCTAGGACTTCTATGATTTACTATATGACCATACTTGCATGTCGTTCCTACCAAATATTTATTTTAGTTTAAAATATTTAATTATATTTTTTTGTACTTTATTTAGAATTTTAAGAAATTTATTTAGATTTTAAAATTATTTAGGATTTATTTGGATATATATAGTCTTAATATTAGATAGATACTAATTTAGTGTTAATAGATATTAATAAGATTTTATAAATTATTTGTATTATCTTTAGTTATATTTAAGATTATAAATTATTGAGATAAATTTAAACTCTATTTTAAATTAATTCAAATCCTGAACCTACTAGAAAATCAATTTCATGCATATCCTATCCTTATTTAAATTCATCATAATCCTATCCAAATTAACCAATCATATTCGTATTTAATTAAGTAGTGTCCACCATTATAAATACCTCATCCTTCATATTTTTCTTTCCCAAATTCCTCTCTTTTTCGTCCAAAAAATAGTCAAAATTCGTCATAAATTCAGCCTCATTTTATACTAGTTATGACGAATTAAAAAGATGATATCTCCTAGCTTCGGACTCCAAACATGCTCCAGTTTTTTTTGTTAGAATGGTAATGAGGTTAGATTTCTGATTATATAAATTGTTTTTCTAAACTATTAGTATTAAATTCTGGAAAATTCGTAGAGCACAGCATATCCGAAAATAGATGTGTTTCGATATTTTTGCGATTTCGGGAGAACCAGGAATCAGAATCATGAACCGTTTAAAGTTTCGGAAAGATAATGTCGAGATCATCGACATATATTTTTTCCAGAATTTATTTCGAAGTATTTACATACTGTTAATTCTGTAGAACTTCTAGGTTAGAATTTAACCATCGGTGCACAATACAAAATTTGTATGTGCCATAATTCTCAAACGAATTTGAATTCAGACGAGCCATAAATTCCAGTATATTTTCGATGTTGAAATCTACAGGAAATCATGCATGAAAGTCGAGTTTGTATCGGTTGACTTTTTGGTCAACAGATCGCCTCGATTTGCGTGCCATGAGTCTCGAGTTGATAAAATTTAGTTTCTTTAGACAAAATTTAGGAATTAACATAAAAATCAGAATAATAAGATTAAAATAAGATTTTAGAGTAATTATTCCAGAATTAAATAAATTAAAATAAATTAATGGTTATATTATTATATAGTTATATGAATATATATGTAAGTAAATGCTAATTGATAATTATGACTAAATATTCAGACTGTATGACCCTAGGACATCGTGGACTATCCCATACTGACCTTGACCATGTTGACCCTAAGAACTTGTGAATTTGTCTGCCTTGCGTACACTAACGTACTGGCATAGACACCTGTCAGTTGACTGACTGATTTCGTACAATACTAGAAGATGCGACACCCACGTAATTCAATACGTAATTGACCGTGTTAGATGACTAGTGTTACCCCTAGTATACCCCCTGATTTTAGTGTAAATGTGGTTGAGTATGTGCTAGTGTAATGACTAATGATTATATTATATTATATTTATGTGTACATAGGATATTGGATTGTTCTGCGCGATTTCTGGAGCAGGTTATTGGTACATTGCAGCTTCCTTGTCAAGCAAGTATACCTTGCCATTGTACTATTATTTTTATTCCATATGTTGCATGCATCTTTATTTTCTGTCTTTTCATATATTTTAACTGTTATATAAAATGTGCGCGACGGTGTCGTCGCGGTATATTTTTATTTATGTATTTGCATTGACCCTGTTTATGAGACCACCCCATCATCATGTAGCATCTTTAGGTTCATTGGCCATGACACAGTTGTTACACGAGTTGTGAGTCTCATGTGCGTGCAGGTTGGCCTCCTGTACGTGTGGGCCGTGCGTTAGGAATAACTGCTGTTAGAAATTTTGCATGCTAGTAGACTTTGCAGTTATTAGAGGTATTATCGTGTCATGGATGTGACATGCTTAGAGCATGGGGTGGGGAGAACAACAAGTAAGGCGTGTGGGCTCCGTTGCACTTTCCTTGTGTAACCCGTACGCTCTGTCGGAGATGCGCGGTCATGATGACCCCTATATATACTACTTGGCGGGCCTCCGGTGTTCGAAAGAAGCCGTGCCTTTGTAGGCCCCTGGATCTCCAAGAGAACTATGCCAATCCCATTTTAGCCAGATAGCCCACGCGTTGGGAAAGTTGTTCTTAAACTGCATTTACTTTAGACGGTTAGGCGACCCATTGGATATTTATTTTAGTACTTTATTGGCATGTGTTTAAGTATATTGTTATGTCCCTCTGAGGACCTGGTCCGCTGCCAGGTGTATCTTTTCTTGAGTATTTGCAGGAGCGCAGATTTGGATGGTTACATGTGATCCGAGGATGTCTTCTCTTCGAGCTGTGATGGATAGCTGGTATTCTTATATTGTGTTGTGGTATTGTACTCATATTGTATTTGCTCTTATATTCGAGTTGGTAGTGGATTTGTTTCCATCCAACTATCATCCTTAGATACTTCTTATTGAGATCTAGTTTCATAGATACTGGTTATTTATTTCTATATGATTTTGGTGGATGAGATTTAGATTTTACCCTGTGACTTGTGACATATGTTTATACCACTTGTGGATTTTGTATTCATATTATAGCGTACGTATGGATTTGGTTTCCATATATTAGAGTTATCATATCCATGCGGCTGGCATGCTTACGTGTTCCTAGTCCTACGTATTTGGGATTGGAGCATGACATGTTTTTGTGGTGGCCCATGCAAGTCGAAAGCATATTATCTCGATTACGTTACTGTACCGAACAAGCCTGCACATAGGACTAGAGTATAGGATCTCATCCACAATTGACTATGATTCACCTTCCTCCTCTATGATCTATTCGAACAATTATATCCTGCTTGATTCCTGTACTTCCCTAATAAGTTCCTTGAGTATATATGGCCTTCTGCTAGAATATAGGAACCCCTGTTATTAGGATAATAATTAGAGTAGCACACCTATTAAGAATACAACGAGAATATAGACACACCACTAAGTTTAGAATATCTAGTGAACCCTAGAATTCCTTATCTTTAGAATTGATTTACCATTACCCCCTGATGTATTATGAAGACTTGAGAGTAGTATAGACACTACTAGAGTTAGTTAGAAGTTTTACCATAATGTTTGACCCTAGTATTGAGGAACCAATTGAGAACCAATATTGAACATTAGGACTGAACCTAACCCTCATAATTGGATAGTATTAGAGAACTATAAAACTTATGTCATTGTCTTGTTACTAGTAGACAGCACCCTAGGAAGCCTAGAGGAATGTAATCAACCCTTTCCCTTGATCATACCCCGAACATGGCAACTAGCATGCCACCCCCTTAGAGAACCATGATGCTATCTAGAGCCCTCTATTTTTGATTTCATAACTTGTCCCCCTGCAACCTTAGCGTTTGCTAATTATGTGACGACTAAATTATGATTCTTCTTTCTTTATCATTTAACTCGTGCCACATAACTCGTATGATTGAAGGCCAAGTAATCTTATTCTATGTTAGGACATGTAGTTTGCTAGGGTATAGCTTGATAATTTAAACTTTGAATTTTGTGCGTGATAGTTGGGATTTGATAGTTTGCGTAGTTCCCTTAGGTTGTGACCTAATGATTATCCCTTAGCTTTAAATCACGAAATTTGTACCCATAGCTCGATACGAGTTAAATCCCTTTCCCCTTAACGGCTAGTAACTCTTCTATCCCTACGATTGACACATGTTCTATGAGCACTTGACCCTTACCTATATAATGTAATAGGAGACCCTAATAAGAGTTTTTGTTCTATGTACATGTGCAAGGTTATTTTTGTAGGTATCCTTAAGGCAATACAATAGTAGTTAAATTATTTTAAGTTGGATAGTATACCTCACCACCTAGTATCACGTAGTCCCTGTGATCCATTGATGAAGTGTAACTGAATGACATTAATTATATGCTAGCAAAGACGACAGTGTTTATTCAGACGATAGAATTTAGAGGTCCATGTCCCTATTGGTCGACTAGCGACTTAGACAAGAAATTAGTATGACAACTGTAGAGATTGTGTAGTCTTTCATTATTATTGCTTATTTTGCTTTTGTTTTTATGAATTTGAATTATTATGAACCTTCTTTCATCATAATCTAGCGTATTCATATTTGCTGTACTACCTTGACTTATGCTGCTATTATAGCCTAGTTTTTGCAAGCTTATTCTTTATCGAGCTTGTTCATGACATACATATTATTGGGGGCCCACAATAATATATTTCAGAATCAGTGTATTAGGGTCTAGCTAACCTTAGTGCGCTTGGTTCGCCCTTCGCATAACTATTTTACGTGGAATGAGATATGTAGTGATTAGTAGACGAATACACTTACCCTCTAGATACGACAAAGCATATCATATCAAGTACATAACTGCACCGATGTGAGCATGTGAATAGGAAATTACCAAATTAAGATTTCAATCCACAACTGTCTTGACAATTTCCATTTGAATTCTTTAAACGCTTTGATTCCCATACTTCCATTCTATTACCCCTCCTTGAACTCTTTTCCATTGCTTTCCGTCTTCCCTTGTTTCGGAAAGACGAAATCTCGTGCTTGGATATAAGTGATACATGGATAGTACAAGATATACCCCATAGGCCAATCACATTATTTGGTGACTATCTTTCATAATTGATTAAGGGCATATCACATATGATATAGTTGGTGTTAAAGTTTTGAGGATTGAATGACATGAGAAAATAAATTGAAGAATATTTTTCTTAAGTGTAAGAGCCTTATGTGATAGATGGATAAATTCTAAGTTGGGCAGAAATTGCAGTATTAAACTTGAGGAGAATTCTTTTAGATTGTGATCAAGTAGGATTAGATTGAGAGATTAAGTCCTTTTAAATGTGGAGAATTTTAAAAGAGGGATTAAGATAATGAGGATTTAATGAATTTTAAAAATCTTGATATTGAGGACCCAATATTTATACTTTGAGCACATGATTTAAATTTTGAATATTGAAGGATGAATCATCGATTTAAATTTTGAGGATAAATATAGAATTTTAGACTTGAACAATTGGTTTATTAGATTTAAATTTTACAATTTGATGATTTGAATTAAAAGTTTTGATTGTTGGGTCACCTATTTGAAATATTGAGGATGTAAATTGAGTTTAAATATTTGAATAGTACAAAATTCTTAAGTTAAGAATAGGAATAAGATTTGATTAGAATTATTTATTGTTCAAAGTCTAGAGGAGATTATGATAGTTAAAAATTATGATATAAATTTTGATGTGTGATGTCATATAGACTTGAGTCAGATTTGGATGTTGATTATTTAAAATCGAGAAGAGATTACGACAGGTTGAATTTTGATTTAAACAGTGGTTATATTAATTTTGAAGTGATCGCGATAGATTCGAATAGATTTTGTTATTTAAATTTTTGGAAGAGATTGCGATTGACATACCTTATGTACGAATGTGAAAGATTTAACAAATTATGTCTTATTTTAATTTCGAGGACGAAATTATTTTAAGTTGGGTAGATTGTAAACTCCCTCACCCAAAATTGATATTTTGTGTATATTTTATATTATTATATTTATTATATATGTTGAATTTATTTAGAATATGCTCTTAGTTAATTAGAAAATAAATTTCTTGATATATTTACTTATATAAATATTCATTTAGAATTATTTTAGGTTATTTTAGATTTTTGGAGATTTTTCTAGAATTTTTGGTAATTAAAACTTAGAAAACATAAATTTCTAGGACTTCTATGATTTACTATATGACCATACTTGCATGTCGTTCCTACCAAATATTTATTTTAGTTTAAAATATTTAATTATATTTTTTTGTAATTTATTTAGAATTTTAAGAAATTTATTTAGATTTTAAAATTATTTAGGATTTATTTGGATATATATAGTCTTAATATTAGATAGATACTAATTTAGTGTTAATAGATATTAATAAAATTTTATAAATTATTTATATTATCTTTAATTATATTTAAGATTATAAATTATTGAGATAAATTCAAACTCTATTTTAAATTAATTCAAATCCTTAACCTACTAGGAAATCAATTTCATGCATATCCTATCCTTATTTAAATTCATCATAATCCTATCCAAATTAACCAATCCTATTCGTATTTAATTAAGTAGTGTCCACCATTATAAATACCTCATCCTTCATATTTTTCTTTCCCAAATTTCTCTCTTTTTCGTCCAAAAAATAGTCAAAATTTGTCATAAATTCAGCCTCATTTTCTACTATTTATGACGAATTAAAAAGACGATATCTCCTAGCTTCGGACTCCAAACACGCTCCAATTTTTTTGTTAGAACGATAATGAGGTTAGATTTCTGATTATATAAATTGTTTTTCTAAACTATTAGTATTAAATTCTGGAAAATTCGTAGAGCACAGCATGTCCGAAAATAGACGTGTTTCGATATTTTTGCGATTCCGGGAGAACCAGGAATCAGAATCATGAACCGTTTAAAGTTTCGGAAAGATAATGTCGAGATCATCGACATATATTTTTCCCAGAATTTATTTCAAAGTATTTATATACTGTTAATTCTGTAGAACTTCTAGGTTAGAATTTAACCATCGGTGCACAATACAAAATTTGTATGTGCCATAATTCCCAAACGAATTTGAATTCAGATGAGCCGTAAATTCCAGTATATTTTTGATGCTAAAATCTATAGGAAATCATGCATGAAAGTCGAGTTTGTATCGGTTGACTTTTTGGTCAACAGATCGCCTCGATTTGCGTGCCATGAGTCTCGAGTTGATAAAATTTAGTTTCTTTGGACAAAATTTAGAAATTAACATAAAAATCAGAATAATAAGATTAAAATAGGATTTTAGAGTAATTATTCCATAATTAAATAAATTAAAATAAATTAATGGTTATATTATTATATAGTTATATAAATATATATGTAAGTAAATGCTAATTGATAATTATGACTAAATATTCAAACTGTATGACCCTAGGACATCGTGGACTATCCCATACTGACCTTGACCATGTTGACCCTAAGAACTTGTGAATTTGTCTGCCTTGCGTACACTAACGTACTGGCATAGACACCTGTCAGTTGACTGACTGATTTCGTACAATACTAGAAGATGCGACACCCACGTAATTCAATACGTAATTGACCGTGTTAGATGACTAGTGTTACCCCTAGTATACCCCCTGATTTCAGAGTAAATGTGGTTGAGTATGTGCTAGTGTAATGACTAATGATTCTATTATATTATATTTATGTGTACATAGGATATTGGATTGTTCTGCGCGATTTCTGGAGCAGGTTATTGGTACATTGCAGCTTCCTTGTCAAGCAAGTATACCTTGCCATTGTACTATTATTTTTATTCCATATGTTGCATGCATCTTTATTTTCTGTCTTTTCATATATTTTAACTGTTATATAAAATGCGCGCGACGGTGTCGTCGCGGTATATTTTTATTTATGTATTTGTATTGACCCTGTTTATGAGACCACCCCATCATCATGTAGCATCTTTAGGTTCATTGGCCATGACACTGTTGTTACACGAGTTGTGAGTCTCATGTAGATCATGGACTTGCGTACAGGTTGGCCTCATGTACGTGTGGGCCGTGCGTTAGGAATAACTGCTGTTAGAAACTTTGCATGCTAGTAGACTTTGCAGTTATTAGAGGTATTATCGTGTCATGGATGTGACATACTTAGAGCATGGGGTGGAGAGAACAACAAGTAAGACGTGTGGGCTCCGTTGCACTTTCCTTGTGTAACCCGTACGCTCCGCCGGAGATGTGCGGTCATGATGACCCCTATATATACTACTTGGCGGGCCTCCGGTGTTCGAAAGACGCCGTGCCTTTGTAGGCCCCTGGATCTCCAAGAGAACTATGCCAATCCTATTTTAGCTAGATAGCCCACGCGTTGGGAAAGTTGTTCTTAAACTGCATTCACTTTAGACGGTTAGGCGACCCATTGGATATTTATTTCAGTACTTTATTGGCATGTGTTTAAGTATCTTGTTATGTCCCTCTGAGGACCTGGTCCGCTGCCAGGTGTATCTTTTCTTGAGTATTTGTAGGAGCGCAGATTTGGATGGTTACATGTGATCCGAGGATGTCTTCTCTTCGAGCTGTGATGGATAGCTGGTATTCTTATATTGTGTTGTGATATTGTACTCATATTGTATTTGCTCTTATATTCGAGTTGGTAGTGGATTTGTTTCCATCCAACTATCATCCTTAGATACTTCTTATTGAGATCTAGTTTCATAGATACTGGTTATTTATTTCTATATGATTTTGGTGGATGAGATTTAGATTTTACCCTGTGACTTATGACATATGTTTATACCATTTGTGGATTTTGTATTCATATTACAGCGTACATATGGATTTGGTTTCCATATATTGGAGTTGCCATATCCATGCAGCTGGCATGCTTACGTGTTCCTAGTCCTACATATTTAGGACTGGAGCGTGACAATAATGAAGATGATAAAGATGATGAGGGTGGATACGACGCGGGGGATGGCTGGGGGAAGGTCGTGATGTAAAGGGGTTGTGAACGGGTCGGGGAGGTCGAAAAGGAGAGGTCGAGTGTTGCTCGGGCGGGTGGTTGTGGTGGTGGACTCGGGGGTGACTGGCAGCGGGTCGACGGAGGATGTCGGGCTGGTGATGGCTGTTGCACTACTCGATGGGAAAGTCGAGAACAAAGGAGAACGGGGAGGGAGACTGCTCGGAAATGCCGAGTGAGGCGTGGGGAAGATGATGCGGCGTTAATGGCGATGGGGATGGTGTTAACAGCGGGGAAATCCGGCGAGGGTGATCACCGGAGGGAGGTCGGGGTGGCCGGGTGTTCTGTGGAGGACTGGCCGGGGTATCGGGGATGACGCGGAGTAGGACGGAGGTGGACTGGTGGTGAACGATGGTATTCGGGGAGAGGAGGACGCTGCTGACAGGGCAGTCGTGCCCAGGTGGAGAAGTCGACTGCTCGTCGGGGAAGATGGCCACCGGGATGGGTCGAAGGCTCGAGGATGGAGATGGTGGGCAGGTCGTGGAGGAGCTCAGACGAGGCTCGGTATCGAGGAGGTCACAGTCGATGCTCCGAGGACTGGACAAGGATGGTCATCGGAGATGGGAGGCCGGGAAGAGGTGAGAAGGAGGAAGGAGATGACGTTGGGTTAGGTTTAGGATTTGTGGGTTGAGGTGTAGGTGGAGGTGATGAGATTATGTAGAAAATAATAGAGGAGTTTTGCATGTAGGAGAAAAGGTTGATGGTGACATCCTAGGGATTAGGGCCGGCTGTGCCTTGGGATGGGGTTGGCATTGGGAAAAGGGGTGATGAGAGATTATATATATATATATATATATATATATATATATATATATATATATATATATATATATATATATATATATATATATATATATATATATATATATATATAATAGGGTGTGTGTGGTGAGGATGTTGCTCCATTTTAAATGGAGGGCCAAGATTTCTCATGAAGGGAAGTGCACAAACCAAAGGGGAGAGAGGGAGAGAGTGGAGCGGTCCATGAGGGATGGGGTTGGTTCTTCATTGGTCTTGACCAATAGGATGGTGACACATCATTGTACTTTTGCATAAAAGCCGCCAAAAATTGGAAAATTGCACAAAAGGTGAGAATTGGGATTGGATGAGGGATAATATCATGTTTGGTGTGATGTAGTAGATGAAAATGGTGTGTGGTGTTTAGTATGAGTCTTGAGGGTGTGAATGGGGGTTTGGTTTGGTTTGGTTTGGTATTGGGTCTAGTTTTGGGTTAAGTTGGGTCCTTACACCAATTTAATTAAATTGATGTGAATGGTGTTCTTAAATTAATTGGAAGTACATGGGATTAAAATTAGGTGGGACACAACTATCATGGACGTAGAAGACTCGGAAGAGAATATTATCATAATTTGGGTTGCATAAAATGGGTCAAGATTGTATCTCCAATTTTGATTGGAACGCACAAAGATACAAAGTTGGATTTATTTAGAATTAAAAAATAACATCTGCGACGAATATTGTGCGACTAAATGAAGCACAAGAGAGCATATTTATGAGTGACACAAAGGTCAGAATGGAAGACGGGCACGTCTAGGACAAGGGTGTAAAATTTGTTGGAAGGCAAAAGCTAGTGTAGCGCTCTAAATATCGAAGCAACGGTAAGGTGCAACAATTAAATAAAATCAAATAATAAATCATAACCCTAAATAATTAATCCCAAAATAATACAAATTAAATCCATAACCCTATATTTTGGTCAGAGGTTCAACTAGTGGGCTTCTATGTCTAGTCCACTAACACATGCATTAAAGAACACTATATATATATATATATATATATATATATATATATATATATATATATACACATATCATGAAATTATTTAAAATAAATATGCACAATACTAATAATAAATAAAAATGTCAAAATTACCCATATTTTAGAATGTGGCAGTGACAAGTCTACCCTCCTTAGAAAAATTTCGTCCTCGAAATTTAAGTTCCTCGATAGTTGTATTTATTTATTCCTTTATATTTTTTTCTTTACCATCAAAATTTAATTCATCAAACCATATAATCATGAAGTAAATCCATATTGTTATTTCACAAAAAATTTAAAATTCTATAAATATCATATTCCTGAAAATCTTCAAATTTAAAATCAAATTCCATTATTATCACAATCTCCTCCAAAATTTTAAGTTAATAACTAAATACAAGAATTTAATACCCAATCCTCTAATTTAAATTAAATCAATGCATATTTATAAAATTTAAATCCTCATCCCAAAAATTTGAATTCAAACACTAATCCATCAGTGGTCTTATTCCTCGATTTCTTTTTTTACACAATACTCAAACAATGTAATACTTATGAAATCTTCAAATACAACATTCAAAATATAAATTTTTAATTTTATATCTTGCAATCAAATAAATATAATGATAATCTCCTTAATTTCCTCGAATTTTAATGACAAATTCAATCATATCATAATCTTCATAAAATCAATAATTTAACAAAAATTGTTATTTCTGCCATATCAAGTTCTCAACTCTTTATTTAAATTAATGTTTATCCTCGAAATTTAAGGCACCTAGTCTCTCTTTGTCAAGTTGTAACCTCTTCATTAATCTTCACTACGGTCAAACCCCCAATAATAAAGGTCTAAGAAAATTCTACCTACAGTCATACAACATACAATCTAGAGAAAACATGCACGGTTATGGTCTCTTTTGTCATGGTTTTGCAGTCTCTGTCGGGGTGTACTACTAACTACATTCTAGCAAGAGAATCATTGATACAAACTACGGTACTAAGAAATTAATCAATCAATAAAATAGACGAAAAAGGAACATAAGAAAAGAACAGAACAGAACCTACTAACATAACCATGGTTTAATGATGCTTTGAAATCAATCTTTATAGCTTTGACTATGTTTATTGAATTAAATTTGAATCCTCAAAAATTTTAATAACATAAAAATCTCAACTCCTCAAAAATTCTTAAAAATTGAAATTTATTTCCAATCTTCAAATTATAAATTTAAAACCACATCTATCTAAGTATACATATATATACTCACAGTCTCTAACACATAAGATACACACAAATACACCAATTGTCTACAACCCTCAACTGTGTACTAAAATTTGCACTGTCGGGATTACTTGCACTATTACTTCCAATAATTTTCTATCCATGTTAACTGATATACCAATCTAATATTATCACATGAAGTACTTATTGTTACTAGCACAATTTTTAACTAATCCTTGATATAGAATACTAGCACTATTGGTATAGTAACACTAACTTCATCATTAGATTACCGTATCACACTCACTAGAACTCATGGTCACTTGCACTTTTTATAATACACATGTTTCAATTTACTTTCAAAGGCAGGCATATGGTTCCATATCTCGATTGATGTATGCGTATTTTCTCTTAAATCTTTTACAAACTGATACACTAATCAGTGATACACTATATATCTTCCATTACCAATCTTGATATTTCTCAACCCATGGCACACTATTAAAATTTTCTAATACTCATGCTTCCACTTTTACGAACTTCCACACTGGCACTCAACACCCACTGTGCATCCTGCACATAATTTTTAGACACTCTTTCATCTATTGTTTCTAACACATCACTTGCCTCAATATCAGGTGATACATCCATCATTAGTCATATACAGGTACACTCATGTCAAATAACATATCAAGGCCCTACTTTTATCTGTAACACAAGTCTCACTACTTAGCATAATGTATTCTTATTCCCTTACACTCTCCTATTCACTTATGGGTACCCTCCTACTATGGCACACTCATTAATACCCTTTATGCATATATATTTCTTTACTCTTGACACACCCAAGTATCAACCACCAAATTGAATATCATGCTCCATTAATTTTTGACATAATTTTCTCGATACTTAATTGTTTACATGAATCACCCAATTACATGAATTCATGACTATCCAGGACTGGCATGCTGACTCTGATACTAACTCCTGGAACCCTCACTGATACTCTTTAATCCTCCTTCTACCTATAGTACCAATACTAACTATAATAACACTTACCATAGAACTATTTCTACAAGGTACTACGCTATGGATTAACTCTAGATTGATGTCTACTGCTCACATGTCTAACCAAGAAACACTTACAGACTCACAAGCCATACTCAGTCAACACTAATACAAGACACAGACCTAATTATAATTCACCAATTATCACACTAACAAGGAATTCCAAATAAATTAAGGCTCAAAAAGGAACTGGACTAAGGACTAAAGGTATCTCTATTGCTAGCAAAGAAAATGATGGAACAATATCCTATAATAACAGAAGTGGATAAGTATTGAGATGATACTAACCAACTTAAGATACAACCTGATAATCATACACGTCTGTCCAAAATCATGACACTCAAAATCTTTGCCATGCCAGTAAGCATAGCTGCGATAAACGATAGGTTCCATAACTAAGGTATGCAACTCTATAATCACGTCATCTAGAATCCTCGCCACGCCAACCGGTATGGCTGCGAAAAACTCTAAATTCATAACTAAGATATGTACATCCGAAGTCAGGTTCCTACGTTTCTGCCACGACAGCTAATGTGGCTGCGATAAACTCTAGGCTCCATAACCAAAGTAGATATTTTACCTTTCTCGCTGTCCTCATCAACATATGTCATCAGATGATACCATAAATTTTAGTCCGTAAAGTTTATCTTGATATGAGATCAAACGCAAGAACGACACCAAGAATTAAATTTAACAGCCGATCAACAAGAATCAAATTCAGTAACAACAAGTAAGAATGGACGAAAATAAGGAAAAAGATTTAAATTAAAAATTATAATAAGATTCTCAAGGGTCGTCTCAGGAATCTCTCAAAAATTTAGGATTGAGTATCCTCTCTCATCCTAGTATTCTATGTCCTATAACCTATCACAGGCTCGAAGTAGTACAACTATGACGTTGCACTACTTGTGAAGCCTGACCTGCATGGGCCACCACTAAAAATGTGTCATGACCCGCACCCGATATAGGGGCACGAGTACGTAGGTACATCCAGCCTATGTCGCAGCATCGGCGGTAGAACGATGTCTAGATCACAATACTATCTAATTAATCTCACACGAATATCCAACTCCATAATTAGACACAGATATCACAATATAATATGGAAATACTCAATCACAGAAATTAAAGCACGATGAGATATCGAAGAAAGTAAACAAAATACAACACAAGTCTAAACAACAAAGTAGTCTAACCTACAAACAATAACATCCAAATCTCCAAGTATGCCGGAAATAAGTCCTCTAAGTCGCGGTCTAGAAAAATATTTTCAGTCAGGATAGAGCGAAGTACAAGCACTAATAGCAATTCCATGTATATTGATAAAAACTATAATACAGTGTAAAGAAATACAAGATGGATATAAATACTGGCAATAAGAAATACTGGTGAAATAAAGTAATGGAAATAAGAAATGCTTGAGCATATATCATCATCAATGGTACACTAGCAATGAATAGAAATACAAGTGCATGCTAGAACAATGAACTGGAATATAAGTGAATGCTAGAACAATAACTAGAACAAAGAGAAATGCTAGATCAATAAACTAGAAATACATGTATAGACTAACTAGCTAAGTGTGTGAATCATCAGTATATCATGTGATCAGCTTGGGACTAATTAGGCTTGCTATGTATGACTAGCTATGATTCATGTAAGGTCAAGCTAACCATCCGGATAGCTATGATGCAAGCAATAGACAGGCTAATCATACATAACAGGCTATGAGGCATGTAATGGTCAGGCTACACCGACGTGAGGTATGGGTGAGCTATGAATCATGTAGAGTTGGGTATGATCACATAATCTACTAATATCTCTCCGTCTCCAACTAGCACGATGGATCCCAATCATGACTCCTCGTGACAGGTCTCGATGATGCCAACTCGTGTATACATAGTATCATAATCATGTACGCTATACAACTAGAATCATAGAGATAGTCAACATAATAAAAACTGTCAGAGAATGTACTCGCCTGTGGTCCTGAGTGGGTGAAACCAATATCCTATTTTTGAAGTCTTGTCTGAATAATCCAACAGTCCTATAGACATCATTTAATAATAATACAACATCAGTCATTACACTAACACGCAATCATAAATACACTGAACTCAGAGACTACGCTAGTTGTGACACTGGTCAACTAGCAGGGTCGAATGTGCGTCTAACTGCACGGGTGTTACGTCCTCAAATATTGTGCATAATCAGACAGTCAATCACTAACACATGTCTAGCCAGTACATCGGTGTACACAAGGCAGTCAACTCACAAATTTTTAGGCTCATATAGTCAAATATAAATACGAGTAACCTACTACCAACACTTATGGCCATACATTATGTATATATATACAGTCATACCTAGTACTAGCATTTAATTTTCCATGAAATATATATATATAATAATAAAATATTATACGCATACACGCACGCACACGCACACTAGCTACTAGGTTCACCGATACGGGTCTTGAAATCAACCAACTAAACTTACCATGAAGCAATAGGCTAACCTCTAACACTATTCACACATGCACATAAAATCATGAAGAGGGCAGCGATGAACCTTGGCGGGCACGCACGGGGTCGAGGGAGGCTGATGCTGACCGGAGACGGCGAGGTGAGATGGGTGGACGATAACGACGATGATGATGACGATGATGATGATGGTGATGATGATGATGATGATGATGATGACGATAGTGACGATGGTGATGATAGTGATGATGATGATGATGATGAAGATGATGAGGGTGGAGACGACGCGGGGGATGGCCGGGGGAAGGTCGTGATATGAAGGGGCTATGAACGGGTCAGGAAGGTCGAAGAGGAGAGGTCGAGTGTTGCTCGGGTGGGTGGTAGTGGTGGTGGACTCGGGGGTGACTGGCAGCAGGTCGACGGGGGATGTCGGGCCGGTGATGGCTGCTGCACAGCTCAACGAGAAAGTCAAAAATGAAGGAGAACGGGGAGGGAGACTGCTCGGGGACACCGGGTGAGGCGTAGGAAAGATGATGCGGCGTTAATGGCGATGGGGATGGTGTTAACAGCGGGGAAATCTGGCGAGGGTGATCACCGGAGGGAGGTCGGGATGGCCGGGTGTTCGGTGGACGACTAGTCGGGGAGTCGAGGATCACGCGGAGGAGGACGGAGGCAGACTGGTGGTGAACGATGGTGTTCGGGGAGAGGAGGACGCTACTGACAGGGCGGTCGTGCCCAGGCGGAGAAGTTGACTGCTCGTCGGGGAAGATGGCCGGCAGGATGGGTCGAAGGCTCGGGGATGGAGATGGTGGGCAGGTCGTGGAGGAGCTCAGGCGAGGCTCGGTGTCGAGGAGGTCGCACTAGGTGCTCCAGTAGAGGACTGGCCGAGGATGGTCACCGGAGATAGGAGGCCGAGAAGAGGTAAGGAGGAGGAATGAGATGACGTTGGGTTAGGTTTAGGGTTTGTGGGTTTAGGTGTAGGTGGAGGTGATGAGATTATGTAAAAAATAATAGAGGAGTTTTACATATAGAAGAAAAGGTTGATGGTGACATCCTAGGGATTAGGGCCGATTGTGCCTTGAGATGGGGTTGGCATGGGTGATGAGGTATTATATATATATATATATATAAGAGGGTGTGTGTGGTGAGGATGTTGCTCTATTTTAAATAGAGGGCCAAGATTACTCATGAAGGGAAGTGCACAAACCAAAGAAAAGAGAGGAAGAGAGTGGACCGATCAATGAGGGAGGGGTTGGTTCTTCATTAGTCTTGACCAATAGGATGGTGACACATCATTACACTTTTGCATAAAAGCCCCCAAAAATTAGAAAATTGCACAAAAGGTAAGAATTAGGATTGGATGAGGGAAAATACCATGTTTGGTGTGATGTAGTAGATAAAAAGGGTGTGTGGTGTTTAGTATGAGTCTTGAGGGTGTGAATGGGGGTTTGGTTTGGTGTTGGGTCTAGTTTTGGGTTAAGTTGGGTCATTACACCAATTTACTTAAAATTGATGTGAATGGTGTTCTTAAATTAATTGGAAGTACATAGGATTAAAATTAGGTGGGACACAACTATCATGGACGTAGAAGACTCGGATTAGAATATTATCATAATTTGGGTTGCACAAAATGGGTCAAGATTGTGTCTCCAATTTTGATTGGAACGCACAAAGATACAAAGTTAGATTTATTTAGAATTAAAAAATAATATATGCGACAAATATTGTGCGACTAAATGAAGCACAAGAGAGCATATTTATGAGTGACACAAAGGTCAGAATGGAAGACGGGCACGTCTAGGACAAGGGTGTAAAATTTGTTGGAAGGCAAAAGCTAGTGTAGCGCTCTAAATATCGAAGCAACGGTAAGGTGCAACAATTAAATAAAATCACAATAATAAATCATAACCCTAAATAATTAATCCCGAAATAATACAAATTAAATCCATAACCCTATATTTTGGTCAGAGGTTCAACTAGTGGGCTTCTATGTCTAGTCCACTAACACATGCATTAAAGAACACTATATATATATATATATATATATATATATATATATATATATATATATATATATATACACACACACACACACACATATCATGCAATTATTTAAAATAAATACGCACAATACTTATAATAAATAAAAATATCAAAATTACCCATATTTTAGAATGTGGCAGTGACAAGTCTACCCTCCTTAGAAAAATTTCGTCCTCGAAATTTAAGTTCCTCGATAGTTGTATTTATTTATTCCTTTATATTTTTAGAATGTGGCAGTGACAAGATTCGCCTGAAATGCCAGATCGACGACTTAAAAACAGAGGTCACTTGCAATGTCATTGGCGTAGATGTATCCTACAAAATCTTGCTCGAATGTCCATTGATACATGAATACATGATCGTGTCATCGACCTTGCACCAGTGCCTGAAGTACGTCGACGAGCACGGTACAGTCAAAATAAAGTTTGCTGATGTCAATTTGTTGAAAGGGATCGAAGAAAATAAAGTTCGCTGATGTCAATCCGTTCAAAGGGATCGAAGCCTATTACTCCAATTCGATCCTTTACAAACAGGTCCACTAAGATGAAGATGGCAATGACGTCGATAATAAGGCAGAGACTGGGATAACACCTGAAGAGCCCTTGAGAGTCTGTCTAAAGGCACGCACTCCCGACACAACCTCTTCCCTCGTCATAAAACTATACAGGAAGGCGACGAACCTCTAGTCGTATGCCTTCGTAGGGCAGATCGATCACCGAAGGAAGGTTCGGCACCATCCACCAAGTCCAAACCGCTGGTCTTTCGCCTTCACAGGCCGAGCCAACCTCCGAAGGATGTTCCACCGCCTCCTACCACGTCCGAACCTCTGGTAGTAAATTTATGCAGGAAACCTCCAAAGTCGTCGCTCGTACTGGGGGTAGATCTCGAGAAGGATGAGCTGGAGGAGTACGTAGTTGCTCACGCAAACGTCCCTTCTTTGGATGATAAAATTCCTGAAGAAAATATACCTTATTTTGTGAATAAAGGGCTATCTTTGAACTACTCTGAAGTGGCTCGCTTGAGCATACTGTATTCCATGGAGCACGGCCTAGGCCTGTGCCTGCAGACACAAGTGACTACTACTTGTATAGTAAACCAGATCCTCCCTAGACAAGGTTCCTACTTCACGGTTCCAGCAAGGAGGGGGGAGACAAATCCGTCATCTTCGGCAGGGTTGAATGCGCCCCCGGTCCTTCATTCCGAAGAAACAAGAGCCAGAACACGATACCGACAAAATACAACTCTACCGGTTAAGTGGTCAAGCCAAACACCTTATCCAGAAGATAGGTTATGATATTAAAAGCAACCGAGGTATGAATTACGGCAAAGGTCGACGACTACCCTTGCATCTTGCCGCTCCGGCAGGCAAATCCGAAGATTACTACCATAAGACCAAGTCTGACTTAGGGTACGTTACGCCTTCCATAACCCCCGAAGGCTCGGATGAAGAAGATGAGTTACACTCTCACTCATCAGTCTTCCTCTTGGGACTCCGACATCAGTAACGGGGAGATGCTCAAGCAAACATTATCTGCTAACATGGTGTCAGCTGACCCTGAGGAAGACGACAAGGATCCACCGAAACTCTTTGAAGTAGAACCGTGGATTTTGAGTATATTTATATTTCTAAGTTAGGGTTTTTACGGATTTTATGAGTTTTTCTTGGTTTGATATATTAAACATGTATTTTAGAAAATTTTATTTGCTACATGATAGAGCTTTTAATTTAGAGCATTTTGGCTTTTGGTTTACTTGATTTGGACTTAAAATAAAAATTTTATGGATAAAACAAGATTTTAGTTTTTGGAGCTTTCGTCATGGCCGATCCTGTTGTTTGGAGAAGAAAAAGTCTTCATGCGGCTAGCGACTTATGCGACTGAGAGTTCTATGCATCCCGATAGGGTATTGCGGCCTGAACTCTTGCCGCATACTGACAGCATGCGACCATCTTGTTGGACGCATGACTGCTTATTTACACAAGTGTTCTTGAAAACCTTATGTTTTCAATCGCTGAACGAATGGGAATTTCGCTAAGTCCAAACACCTCTATGCGGCATCGACTCCATGCGGCATTGAATTCATATAAGGCACGACACTTATGCGGCATTGGAGAATATGCGGCCACCATTTTCTTGGATGCATGACTCTGAATTATGGCACATATTTCTATGATATTTGTCTTTTCTCTCTGACACTTTATGGCTTGTCACATCAATAGCTTTATGTCACATCACTGATACTTTATTCATTGCTCGTCACTTCAACACTTGTCCCAGGGAGTAAACTTTAACCCAGAGCATGCGGCCCTGACTCCATATACGGCCAGGACTTTTCATGCGGCCTAACTTCATATGCGGCCAGGATTTGTCATGCGGCCCTGACTTCATATGCGGCCTTGCTTATTTTGATTAAATATTTCTTGTTCTTTGTGACCCAATATATAATTGATAATTGTACTTGAATACTGTATTTTTGTTGATACCACTATTGCTTGATAATTATCCATAATTTAATGTGCGTTGAGGTACGACATATCGTGTCATATGTTAAGTAATTATATTTGGATTGTGCATCGAGAATGCCTCCAAATTTTTGAATATGTGATATTATAAATATATATTATTTCCCTAGCAC
This sequence comes from Iris macrosiphon, assembly GCA_036927795.1. NCBI lineage: Eukaryota > Viridiplantae > Streptophyta > Magnoliopsida > Asparagales > Iridaceae > Iris > Iris macrosiphon. The sequence goes on from JAYESA010000008.1 coordinate 132,707,705, forward strand.
GGGCATAATAAGCGAGTCAACTATCAAAGCGTGGCTAGGATATTGATTGTCTGAATGTTGCATGCACGCTCGGGTGAATCCAGATTTGACTTCTATGGATTCGTATCTAGCGTGTCCGTACTTTGTACGACATCTTAAGAAAAATTCTCATGTGACCACGTCTTGATATTTCAAACACAACATATGGCTAATTAGGTAACTAAAAGTAGTAGTAACATTGGAGGGAACGGTATCACGAGATCATGCCAATAAACTTTTTCACAGAGATTTATTCTAGTGCACTGTGGGCTGGCCACCACAGATACTGTATACCATCTGCCTTACTGGAGTGCAGTATCTGACCTATTATTATGTCGAGCCATTATTTTACTATATGAACACTAGAACCGCTAATACTATTTTTAGCGCAGTGGCCCTACGGAGAACTGGTGCATCTCGTGTAATACCTGTTTTATTTATTTGGTTCGGTTAGCTCATGTTCGGCACTGGCGTAATCTGAGGATGCCTATTATGCATTATTTTTGAGATAACCTCAGACTCCACAAGTAGCAAGTCGTACAAATGATTTGTCGATATAAGAAAATGGACTTGGTTGTGATTGTATTATTTTGATTAGTAGCCTAGGAAAATGGACTATCATAGTAAGATGGTTTAACACATGTCCTTGTTTGGTTGTAGGGTTGGGCCTTTGCGCTAGGATATGCCAGGGACCTAAGTTACGACACTGAACCTATGTATTATTATATATTTTCCTTGGGTTTTTGTTTCTCCATTTCGTGCTTCCTTTGTGGTACTTGCTACTTAGGGTGTAACCCCACTGGTTTTGCATGGCCAGGTTTTGAGCCATTACCCGAGGATCCAGCGTACCTTTCCCCTACTCATGGCACATACCAGGAATATGGTCGCAGGGGATAGCGAGTGAGTTTTCTTCTTTCCTGCTTATCATTGTACATTTACATCTTTTGGGCATTTAACCACCGGCACTTGTTAGCCGGCTCGTCTGGACATTTGTTTTCTACATTATTGTATTAAATTAGACTACAGCTGATCATTGTCATGTACTTTTTTTTACTCTTCCAGCTCCTTATTTTGTATAGCTAGTTTCCAGAACATTTTGAGAAAGCGTTTGGGATACCTTATTGCTTTATCATATATGCTCCATGCTTATTGTTTTTTGTTTGAATAATTGAGACATAGAAGTTCTTGAACATAGAAGACCTGATTGTAGCATGCACCCCCTTGTCTTATACAACTGTCATCTCCGTATGACGTATAGCACCTTGTACGGGGTAGTTGGCCATGTTCGTATCCATATTCTGGTACTGGGATGTGACAAAGTTTTAGTTATGGCCTATGATGGTCTGTACTTCAGGCTTATAAGGTGTCATGGTCATAGGAGTCTCAATCAAACATGACCTTCTTGAAATTATGAATTCGTCCTCTTCGATACTCAGCTTGAATTCTTCCAGATTGATTGCTTTCTTATTCCTTCTCGCCCTGTACTTGATGTTTCTTGTGCTCTTCTTTAGGGCTTCCCCTCTCCACGATGTTGCACCAACAGGAGAGACAGAGTTGCCAGTGGAACGAGATCTTATAGAACCCCATCCAAGGATCCGAGTTGAGCCTACGATGAATGGGACAGAGAAGCTGGCTCCAGGTGTTCCCGTACCTCCCGCAGTGCCGGCAAAACTAGATAACCAGTCTTGCTAGAGATTATTCGTAGATTATTGGCTGCCCAACAACACCAGATGGTGGTACAACAGCAACAACAACAACAACAGCATCAGCAAAAACAGTTTCAGCAGCAAGAACAGAATGTCATATTGAACCAAGGGTTGCAGACGGTTCTAGAACGAGGCAGGAGAATAGATTCTAGGGCATCTGTTAGATTTTGCAGACTGAACCCCAAATATTTTGATGGCACAAAGGACGCAATCACGACAGCAGCTAAAGTTTCGATTGAGGAACAGGTTGACCTGGTTCGCCTACAACTCTAAGATCTAGAAAGGGATTGGTGGGCCATAATGGAGGTAGGATTGAAGCTTCATATTTTATGAAAGGATTTCAGGACCCAGTTCAGGACAAAATACTTCAGGATTGTGGCTCAGTGTGAGTTGCAGCAAAGGTTCATTAACCTCAAGCAAGTTGGAAGGACAGTAGACGGCTATGCGACGGAGTTTTGTCGACTAAGAAGATTTGCTCCAACCATGGTAGCAACAGAGTTTAAGAGAGCAATGAGGTTCCAGCATAGACTTCACTTAGAGATCTTACACATTGTAGAGGTGCACGACTACCAGACCTTCGAGGAGGTATTAATAGCAGCTAAGAAGCCTGAGGTTACTTTTCAGAGGATGGCATCCAAAAGAGTAGATCAGAAAAGGCCTCATGGACAAAACAATGAGGGAGGACCAGTACCGCGAATGTCAGCACCATCCCCTGGCATTCGCATCCATGACGTGACACAGATGAGGCCAGTGACTTCGATAGTGATGGTACCAACTCGACAATAGCAGCCGAGGCAGCAGCAACAAAAGCAACAACGATGTGGCACGCCGACAGGTTGTACCTACTGTGGCAAGGGAGGTCATACCCGGGATGTTTGTCGGACAGCTAACAGATTATGCTTGAGATATAGGAGCCCGGATCACAAGGTTGCCACGTGCCCATTGATACAGAGGCCAGGAGGGCCAGTACAACAGTTTCCTGCATTGCCGGCTCCGAAGGCAGTGCAGCAAAGAGGACCAACAGTAGCGGTACGGCCTTTAGTTCAACGTCAGCTGTCAACACAGGCCCAGCTTTATAGGTAGTAATAGCAGAATCAGCAAGGGTTGCAGCCACGGCAGCAAGGAAGATAACAGCAGGGAGCTCGACAAGGCCAAGGGCAGGCACTCACCTTGTCTTTGAAGGAACCTAAGGCGTCCGGAGACGTAGTGGCAGGTAACATTTCTGTTACAACATTTCTTGTCATAGCTTTAATTGATTCTGGAGCTTCACACTCATTTATATCGGCATAATATATGACACGTATTAGATTGAATTTTGAGGCATTGCCAGAGAGGCTGAATATACTCACTGGCAATGGGATCATAGAAGTTAGTAGGGTGTGTCTATCATATCCAGTCGTGATATGTGGACATTTATTACTTGCAAAGTTCATCGAGTTTCCTATGGATAACTTTGACGTTATCTTAGGCATAGACTGGTTGAGAGACAGTCATACAACGATAGACTGTCGTGAGGGTAGAGTGTTGTTTAGAATTTTTTGTCTAGAAGAGTTTGTCCTTAATAGAATAGTAAGAGACCAGCATAAGGGAGGAGTCACAACAGTAGCAAGGAAAGAAGATCCGTTGTCCAAAATAGTTGAAGAGTTCATGGACGTCTTTCCCAATGATCTTTCTATATTACACCCAATTAGAGCAGTAGAGTTATTTATAGAGTTGATGCTAGGAACTGAACCAATATCCCAGAATGTATACCCTATGTCACCATCAAAGCTTGATCAGTTATATCGACACGTGGAAGAACTGAAGGCGAGAAAGTTTATTCGGACCACAAGATCACCGTGGGAAGAACCAGCGGTATTGGTAAAAAAGAAGGATGGATCGACGCGATTGTGTATGGATTATAGGCGGTTAAATACAGTGACCGTGAAGAACAAGTACCCATTACCAAGGATTGATGATTTGTTTGACTAATTAAGTGGAGCAAAAGTTTTCTCCAAGATAGATTTACGATCAGGATATCATCAGGTGTGAGTCCGAGAGCAGGATATACCGAGGATATTGAGTACAATAAAATGATTCTGGGAAAGTATTGCTATGGAAGTCTGATCTACAGTCGATCACTTTGTTCCTTGGACTACACGATGATAAAGAAGTGCTGTAGAAGAAGCTTCAAACTTTCTCTGAACTGAAGGCAAAAGTCGGCCAAAGGAAAGTTGCAAGTAGGATCAAATTCTTGTTGCCAAAGTTGTCAGCCAAAACCAATTCTCCCCCTCCTTTTTACCCTGTGACCATGGGTCTCTATTTATAGAGATCAATCAAATAACTACCTAGTTGGCGTAAAAGCCAAATGACTGTCTTGTTGGCATAAAAGGCCAAACTGTGAAGAAGATTGCCTCCTTTATATTGCGGTTATGATAACTGCTACCCACGTTCAAATAATCTTCTGAATCTGTGTATGACACGTATCCCTTTATAAGGTAACGCGTATAACTGCTTCTCGAAGATCATGGCATGCAAGCCATGTAGGTAACTGCCCCTTTGCAAATATAGCCGAGTTGGCATATTTCGAGGAGATAGCATACGGCATACTCCTATAGTTGAAAATAGCCTGGTTGGCGTAAAAGCCAAATGACTGTCTTGTTGGCGTAAAAGGCCAAACTGTGAAGAAGATTGCCTCCTTTATGCTGTAGTTATGACAACTGCTACCCACATTCAAATAATCTTCTGAATCTGCGTATGACACGTATCCCTTTATAAGGTAACGCATATAACTGCTTCTCGAAGATCATGGCATGCAAGCCACGTAGGTAACTGTCGCCTGCGTAAAACTTGATGATTCATGAATAATAGATAACCAGCATAAAATAGCCAATTATCCTTCACGACTGAGGTCTTGAGCGTATTCTGGGCTAAGTAGCCTTATCAACGTACCTTTGCAAATATAGCCGAGTTGGCATATTTCGAGGAGATAGCATACGGCGTACTCCTATAGTTGAAAATAACCTGGTTGGCGTAAAATGCAAGGATGGTGATGTGAGCGTATTAGTCACAGTCTTAGCTTTCCCAGTCATGACAAATTTAAAAAAATAGAATAAAATCTCGTGCATTAAATACAGAGATATGCCTCAATCTCGTGCATAAAATGCAGAGATATGCCTTAAGCTCTGTACAAGAAACAGCTTTTGACGTGGCATCTGATTTTATCTTGTCTTGAGCGTAAAAACTTATTTCTGTCAATGTAGAATAGGCAGCATATTCAGAAGACTCCATTTTTCTTCCTTTGAATGCGTAAAAATGACTTGTATCAAAAATATGTCACAAAATAACAATCTGGGTCTCTGTGCAAAATTATCATCACAGCCGTTCTCTCGATCATCGTACAGTACTTTTGTCAAATGTCAGGTTCCCTGATTTGATTGACAAATTCATCCGAGGAATATGAAGAGTTTCTCGTACAACTTTACGCTGCATTAAAAACAACATATTTTAAACTTTATGCAGGAAGGTATAGCAACTTTTTACGTATAACAGCCTTGAAGCTCTGCTTTACGCGGACAACTCTAAAGCCCTATTTTATGCCAAACAACTTTGAAGTTCTGTTTTACGCAGACAGCTCTGAAGCCCTATTTTATGCCAAAAAATCTTGAAGCTATATTTTACGCAGACAGCTCTGAAGACCTATTTTACGCCAAACAACCTTGAAGCTCTATTTTACGCAGACAGCTCTGAAGCCCTATTTTAAGCCAAACAACCTTGAAGCTCTATTTTACACAGGGAGGGACTTCATGTATGTTGGGGGTTTTGACTATAAAATATACGGACAATTCTCCAGCATATTTTATGCTTCTATAAGACCCCCTTCAAATTTTTCGGACTTGGCTAAGTCTAGAATACTTTGAATAAGAAGCATGAAATCGGCACATATTCGCTGTCCGCCTCCTTCTACTAAGTTCGTCAGGTTGACGTATGTGGGGATGATAGCGGATGATAGCTCAAAGATGACGTAGACGTGAGCTGATCAATGGCCATACCGAGAGGTTATGTACGGTCCTGAGGACATCCTACTCGGGGATTTTTGGTATATCTATTACCCTGTTACACACTTTGGGGTACGAGTAATAGATTCAAAACAAACCCTATCGGAGGTAATATGAACGTGATAGGTTTTGTGGACTTATCACGACTGGCATACTCCGGATTGGGTACAGGTGATAATTTGAAAAATAATCGATATCAGAGGTAATATAGACATGATGATCGATGGTCAAGGCCAGGAAGTTTGCTCAGAGATAATATGGACATGGCAAACTCTAGGGTTGTGGACTTATTTACATATGGCGTATCTTAAGTACGGATAATAAGCTGAAACGACTAGCCCTATCAGGGGTTATATGAACGTGATAGTAGAAAGTTGAAAGTTGAAAAGCAGAACTTTACTCAGAGGTAAAATAGACATAGAAAAGTTCTGGAAATATCTTACTCAGAGGTAATGTGGATATGGTAAAATATGATTCTGTAGGGATAGTGGAGAGACGTAGTTCAAAGAAAATGTGAACATGAACTGACTTTTTCTCTGCTGGGGAAAAGGAAAGTAGTTATGAGGTAATGCGGACTTGAATTATTCATTTCCATTGAGGACATCCCACCGGGGGGGGTTTGGGTGGACCTATTACTTCTTGTGCACGAGAGTGCAAGTAATAAGTTCGAGATGAAACCCCTATCGGTGGTAATATGGTCATGATAGGTTTTGTGGACTTAACACCGTTGACGTACCTAAATTTAAGCACGGGTGATAAGTTTAGATGACGATCGATATCAGGGGTAATGTGGGCGTGATGATCGATAGCCAACCCAAAAGGTTTGCTCAGAGGTGCGAAGGACATAGCAAACCCTACTGGGAAATTTTTTGGTGGACTTATTATTTGTTGCGCACGTTGAATGCAAATAATAAGTTTGAAGACAATACCTATCAGAGAAAATATGGACGTGAAAGGTTTTGTGGACCCATTACTTTTTTGCTTACGTTAGTGCAAGTAATAGGTTTAAGTAATAGGTTTGAGACAGGCCCTGCCAGAGATAGTATCTACGTGACAGTTTTTGTGGACATAACACCGCTGGTGTACCTTGGTGAGTACAGGTGATAAGTGGAGATGACAACCGATATCAGAGATAATATGAACGTGATGATCGATAGCCAAAACCAGGAATGTTTGCTCAGAGGTCACTTGGACATGGCAAACTTAGCCGGTAAAAAATATTAAGACAGCAGTTCAGAGGTAGGATAGATGTGAACCAATGTCCGTAAAACTCACTGAGGAGTGATTTGCTGGGTGTAGTCTATCCGAAAATGAGGATAGACCTGAGGATTGCTCCGCTGGGGAGATTGGTGGGATGATAACTCAGAGGTAATATGGACATGGCTAGCGTCTAACAAGATTGGTTTTTGAGTGGCCACTGCGGCAGTGTGCGAGTGGACCTGAGGAATGCTCCGCTGGGGAGACTTTGGGGATCCATCATCCATTGCGTATCCAGGACTCATGGATATAGATGATGGCTTTTACAAGAATTTGTAACGAATGGGAAAATGTTGCGCATAGGCACTTATTGGGGATGAAGACCCCAGAGTGTAGAGATGTACGTCTAGATTATCCCGCTGGGGATGAGGGGAGTATAAGTATAGTTTAAATGTAGTACTTTTTTAGGAACTTGTCGTTGATAGGCATCATGGGCAAGTCGCCGTTGGATTTCACTAGCCGGTATACGCGGTTGGAAAACATGGTTTCCACAATGAACGGGCCCTCCCATATAGGTTAGAATTTGCAGGCCGACTTGTGAGTCATAACCATCGGTCTTCTTACTATTAAGACAGGGTCATCCACTTGGAACATTCTCTGTTTTACCCGTTTGTTGAAGGCTCCAGAGAGGCGCGCTTGATACAGCTCTATGCGTTGTTGAGCTAAGAGTCATTTCTTGTCGAGTGATTCCAACTCTTGTAACTGTCAACGGTAGTTGTCATCCGTGGTTAGCTGGTTGGAGAGAGCTACTTGTAGTGAAGGGATATGGATCTCGAGGGGGAACTCAGACGCTTATGTTCACCAGAGAGAAAGGCGTATTGCCAGTAGCTGTCCGGACTGTTGTAAGGTAGGCCTAGAGACATTCCCCCAGCTTCTCATTCCAGTCGCGTTTGTTGGAAGACACGAATTTCTTGAGGATATTTATGATGGTTTTATTGAACGCTTCTGCCAGACCGTTTGTTGCTGGGTTGTAGGCAGTCGATGCCACATTTTGAATCTAATTTTTATCACAGAACCAGTAGAACGCATGGCTTGCAAACTGTGGACCATTATCATGGACGATCCTTTGTGGCAGGCCGATGCAGTATATGACGTAATGCTTGATGAGGTTAATTACGTTTGATGTTTTGACTTCAACGAATGGGACAGCTTTCGTCCACTTGGAGAAGTAGTCGATGATCGCCAAGATGAACCAATATCCTTTCGATGAAGGCGGACTGATTGGCCCGATGATATCCATTCCCCCGCCTCAAACGGCCAAGATGCTACCGTTGGGTGTAGGAACTCAGATGGCTGGTGGATGAAGTCTGTGTGGACTTGGCATACTTGGCACTTTCTCGCATAATCGACAGTATCTGCTACCATCGTAGGCCAATAGTAGCCCATTCTCCGAAGACGGTCATGTAGCTTCGGATCGGGTTGATGCACCCCGCAGACGCCATCTTAAGTTTGGAAAGGGCTTGTTTAGCCTCTGTGTTCGATAAGCATCGTAGCAGAAGGTCGGCATAAGACCGACGATATAATATTTTGGTCTCTGTATCGTAATAGAAATGGAGGGAACATCTCTTGTTTGAAGTGGCCTCCTTCAGGTTCTCGTGGAGAATTCCATCGATTGTAATAAATGGAAAACTCCAATCCTGAGTATCGGTGTCGACCTTCGCTGCATAGATGAGGCACAGGCATAGGTTGTTCTTGGAACAGACCAGCTCTTGGCCGATCATATCGATTAGCTGATGGGTGTTGTTTGGTACCGCCCAGGAAGCAGCGAGCCCGGCTAAGACGTCAGCCTCGATGTTTTGCAACCGAGGGACATGCTAAATAAAGAATATCTCGAATGTTGCGATAATACCAAGTGCAGCTTGGTGGTAGGGGATTAAGTCTTCATTTCGGACTTCATATACTTCCTGGACCTGATTGACGATTAGCTGAGAATCGGTGTAGGCCTCCAAGTACTCTACTCTGACTTGCTTAGCGAGCTGGAGTCCGATGATTAGGGTTTTATACTCTGCCATATTATTGGAGCATGGCTCCGTTAGGGAGTACACACGATTGATGATGAGGCCATATGGGGAGATCAACACTATCCTGACCCCAGCGATGATGCCGCCTTTGGGACCTACTCTTGAAGCACCGTCAAAGAATATTCGCCAGACAGCTTCGTGTGAAGTAACGTTGGTGTCTGCCACTTCGTCTGAAATTTCTTCATATAGCTTTGAGATTTCTGACCCCAGGTGGGTTGCCAGAAAGTCGGCCAATACTTGACCCTTGACGACCTTCTGTAGGATGAACACCGCTCAGAGAATGACGTAGACGTGAGCCGATCGATAGTCATACCAGGTGGTTAGGCATGATCCCGGTATTTTTTGGTGGAAGAAAAAAAAGAAATGAGTCAGAGGTAATATGGATGTGGTTGTTTTCTTTGGATGGAAAATAAGGGCAGCTCATAGTTCAGAGGTGATATGGACGTGAACTATTTGCTTCCATTGAGGACATCCTACTAGGGGATCTTTGGTAGACATATTACTTTTTGTGCACTTAGATGCATGTAATATATTCAAAATAAACGATATCAGAGGTGATATGGACGTGATAGATTTTATGGATTTAACACCGCTGGCTTACTTAGAGTTAAGTACGAGTGGTAAATTTAGATGACGACCGATATCAGAGGTAATATGGACGTGATGATCGATATTCAAATAAGGAAGTTTGCTCAGAGGTAAGATGAACATGGCAAACACTACTGGGGAGGATGTGAGGGTGGTAGTTCAGAGGTAATGTGGACGTGAACTAATGGCTAAGAGAACTCAGATTACTAAGGGTGGTCTACCTAGGAATGTAGATAGACCTGAGGGTTGGTTGATCCGCTGGGGAGATCGTTAGGATGATAGCTCAGAGGTAAATATGAACATGGCTAGCAAGTAACAGGATTGGTTTAGGTGGTATGTCTACCCCCACACGTAGTTGAGTCGGAGGAACAGGTGTTTGAGCTATTGCAGTTGTATGTTGAGTCACCGTCATTTGGTGCATACTCTCCATCATGGTATACATTTCTTTAAGTGATGTTTCCAATACAGTGATGCGTTGTTCAGTACTTCCTGATGGGGAAGCTTCTTCATGTTCGTCTCCAACAGAATAAACTCCTATTTCTCTAGACGCCACAGAGGGATTAGTGTAGATCTCTGTAGAGATTGAATCTATACTTTCAGCATCTGGTTCAGAAAACTGGCGACTCCCAGTGTCAGAATCTGAAGAATATGAAGCTGATTGTTGTGACCTCGAGTGAGTGTTTCAAAAAACACCTTCTTTAAAAGTCTCGATGAGTCTGTCAAATCTCTTTTGGTTTGGAGTTCTGGAGGGATGACGTCTTGAACTCGACCTTCCTCTAGGAATATGCGAATCCATGTTTACTGAAGCAAATATTGGTTCTTCTTCCAGAAGAAGAAGAAGGCTTATTCTACCTTTTTACATCAGTAGGAATGTGTAGATTAGGAACTACAATCCTTTCTCTGCCATAGGAATACAACAGTCCACCCATATAAGTAGCATATGATCCATCATCTATCTGAGGAGTGTATATTCCCATGAAACGAGTCTTCTTTACGCGGACAGACCTATCCTGGCGTAATTTGGATTTTTGCATAGGTTCACGTAAAACAGGGAAAATCCTTAAACGGCTTTCAGCATCACGCGTAATCTGTAAAGTGGGAACTTTCTTCTCTTGTGGGCGTAAAAGCTTAGAGGTTGAAGGATTCGTCACTTATTTTCCTTTGATGTTATCAAAGGGTACATCTGCTTCATCATAGACGAGAGATGTAATTTTATGCGCAAGGCGTGTTTGAAATTTTTAGATTGGCACTGAGGCCTTGCCAGAAGTTTTGTCTACCACGTCACAGACGGGAGACGAAGGTTTACGTGCAGGGCGTGTTTGAGACTTCTGGATTGGCACTGAGGCATTGCCAGAAGTTTTGTCTACCACGTCACAGACGGGAGATGAAGGTTTACGCGTAGGGCGTATTTGAGACTTCTGGATTGGCACTGAGACATTGCCAGAAGTTTTGTCTACCACGTCACAGACGAGAAAAAGGTTTACTCGCAGGGCGTGTTTGAGACTTCTGGATTGGCACTGAGGCATTGACAGAAGTTTTGTCTACCACGTCACAGACAGGAGACAAAGTTTTATGCACAGGGCGTGTTGGCTGTGTTGTTACAACTTTGTTGATCAGTGAATAAAAACTTGCAGGAATGGTAGAGGAAGTCTTAGGCATCCACACTTTATGCAGCTTCATGTTGTTATAGATAGAGGAGAAATGAGAACTACCCCCTGCATGAAGCATGTCTTCATAGGCAGATTGGTCGAACTGGACGACCAAATTCTTCTTCGTCGATCCGATGGATAGAGCATCGTATTGAGCAATTGCTTTCTTGTCAGAGGAGAAAGTCGTTCCCCAGCAGAAAGGGTAGAGGACGTCTTAGGCATCCACACTTTATGCAGCTTCTTGTTGTTATGGACAGAGGAGGAATGAGAACTACCCCATGCATGAAGCATGTCTTCATAGGCAGATTGGTCGAACTGGACGACCAAAGTCTTCTTCGTCGATCCGATGGATACAGCATCGTATTGAGGAATTGCTTTCTCGTCAGAGGAGAAAGTCGTACCCCAGCAGGAAGGGTAGAGGATGTCTTAGGCATCCACACTTTACGCAGCTTCTTGTTGTTATGGACAGAGGAGGAATGAGAACTATCCCCTGCATGAAGCATGTCTTCATAGGCAGATTGGTCAAACTGGACGACCAAAGTCTTCTTCGTTGATCCGATGGATACAGTATCGTGTTGAGCAATTGCTTTCTCGTCAGAGGAGAAAGTCGTCCCCCAGCAGGAAGGGTAGAGGACGTCTTAGGCATCCACACTTTACACAGCTTCCTGTTGTTATGGACAGAGGAGGAATGAGAACTACCCCCTGCATGAAGCATGTCTTCATAGGCAGATTGGTCGAACTGGACGACCAAAGTCTTCTTCGTGTATCCGATGGATACAGCATCGTGTTAAGCAATTGCTTTCTCGTCAGAGGAGAAAGTCATCCCCAGCATATTTTACGCGCAGGGCGTGTTTAAAATTTTTGGATTGGCACTGAGGCCTTGCCAGAAGTTTTGTCTACCACGTTACAGACAGGAGACGAAGGTTTACGCGCAGGGCGTGTTTGAGACTTCTGGATAGGCACTGAGGCATTGCCAAAAGTTTTGTCTACCACATCACAGACGGGAGACAAAGTTTTATGCACTGGACGTGTTGGCTGTGTTGTCACAACTTTGTTGATCAATGAATAAAAACTTGCAAGAAAGGTAGAGGACATTTTAGGCATCCTCATTTTACGCAACTTCCTGTTGTTATGGACAGAGGAGGAATGAGAACTATCCCCTGCATGAAGCATGTCTTCATAGGCAGATTGGTCGAACTGGACGACCAAAGTCTTCTTCGTCGATCCGATGGATACAGCGTTGTGTTGAGCAATTGCTTTCTCGTCAGAGGTAATATGGACTAACAAAGTTTATATGAAAGTTTATATGAAACTTTTTCTTACAAACTTTTCCAACTAAATTTGTATACAAAACACTATCAGAGGTAATATGGACATGATAGGTTTTGAAGTTTCAAATTAGTTAAACATAATTTTTTTCTCCAGCAGAGTCACCATTTTGTTTGGATAAACAAAGTTTATACAAAACTTTTGCTTACAAACTTTTCCAACTAAATTTGTATACAAAATACTATCAGAGGTAATATGGACATGATAGGTTTTGAAGTTTCAAATTAGTTAAACATATCTTTTCTCCAGCAGAGTCGCCATTTTGTTTGGATAAACAAAGTTTATACGAAACTTTTGCTTACAAACGAGAAAAGAAAAAAGTACAAATAATCCTATACGAGGATATTGAGTACAATAAAATAATTCTGGGGAAGTATTGCTATGGAAGTCTGATCTGCAGTCGATCACTTTGTTCCTTGGACTACATGATGATGAAGAAGTGCTGTAGAAGAAGCTTTAAACTTTCTCTGAACTGAAGGCAAAAGTCGGCCAGAGGAAAGTTGCAAGTAGGATCGAATTCTTGTTGCCAAAGTTGTCAGCCAAAACCAATTCCCCCCCCTCTTTTTTACCCTGTGACCAGGGGTCTCTATTTATAGAGATCAATCAAATAACTGCCTGGTTGGCGAAAAAGCTAAATGACTGTCTTATTGGCGTAAAAGGCCAAACTGTGAAGAAGATTGCCTCCTTTACGCTGCGGTTATGACAACTGCTACCCACGTTCAAATAATCTTCTGAATCTGCATATGACACGTATCCATTTATAAGGTAACGCGTATAACTGCTTCTCGAAGAACATGGCATGCAAGCCATGTAGGTAACTGCCCCTTTATAAATATAGCCGAGTTAGCATATTTCGAGGAGATAGCATACGGCATACTCCTATAGTTAAAAATAGCCTGGTTGGCGTAAAATCCAAATGACTGTCTTGTTGGCGTAAAAGGCCAAACTGTGAAGAAGATTGCCTCCTTTACGCTGCTGTTATGACAACTGCTACCCACGTTCAAATAATATTCTGAATCTGCGTATGACACGTATCCCTTTATAAGGTAACGCGTATAACTGCTTCTCGAAGATCATGGCATGCAAGCCACATAGGTAACTATCCCCTGCATAAAACTTGATGATTCATGAATAATAGATAACCAGCGTAAAATAGCCAATTATCCTTCACGACTGAGGTCTTGAGCGTATTCTGGGATAAGTAGCCTTATCAACGTACCTTTGCAAATATAGCCGAGTTGGCATATTTTGAGGAGATAGCATACGGCGTACTCCTATAGTTAAAAATAGCCTGGTTGGCGTAAAATGCAAGGATGGTGATGTGAGCGTATTAGTCACAGTCTTAGCTTTCCCAGTCATGACAAATTTTAAAAAATAGAACAAAATCTCGTGCATTAAATGCAAAGATATACCTCGAGCTCTGTACAAGAAACAGCTTTTGATGTGGCGTCTGATTTTGTCTTGTCTTGAGCGTAAAAACTTATTTCTGTCAATGTAGAATAGGCAGCATATTCAGAAGACTCCATTTTTCTTCCTTTGAATGCGTAAAAATGACTTGTATCAAAAATATGTCACAAAATGACAATCTGGGTCTCTGTACAAAATTATTATCATAGTCGTTCTCTCGATCATCGTACAGTACTTTTGTCAAATATCAGGTTCACTGATTTGACTGACAAATTCATCTGAGGAATACGAAGAGTTTCTCGTACAACTTTACGCTGCATTAAAAAAATGTATTTTAAACTTTATGCAGGAAGGTATAGCAATATTTTACGCAGAACAGCCTTGAAGCTCTGCTTTACGCGGACAGCTCTGAAGCCCTATTTTATGCCAAACAACCTTGAAGTTCTGTTTTACGCAGACAGCTCTGAAGCCCTATTTTATGCCAAACAACTTTGAAGCTCTGTTTTAAGCAGACAGCTCTGAAGCCCTATTTTACGCCAAACAACATTGAAGCTCTGTTTTATGCAGACAGCTCTGAAGCCCTATTTTACGCCAAATAACCCTGAAGCTCTGTTTTATGCAGGGAGGGACTTCATGTATGTTGGGGGTTTTGACTGTAAAATACGCGGATAATTCCCCATCATATTTTATGCTTCTACGCCTAGTGTATTCTCGTAATGAGGAGGAGCATAAAAAATATCTCAGGATAGTTCTGTTAACTTTGAGGGAGCACCTGTTATATGCAAAGCTTAGTAAGTGTGAGTTTTGGCTGGATCGTATATCTTTTATTGGACATATTATTTCTGGAGCAGGAGTGTTAGTTCATCCTAAGAAGGTAGATGCAGTAGAGAACTGGCCAGTTCTGAAGACAGTAGCAGAAGTGCGTAGTTTTCTGGGCTTGGCAGGATACTACATAAGATTTGTGTCAGATTTTACTAAAATCTAGGCACCATTGACTCGGTTGACATGCAAGAAAGTTAAATTTGTGTGGTCGACAGGATGTCAGACAGCCTTTGAAGAGTTGAAGAAGAAGTTAATCTCTGCACCAATCCTTACTCTTACAGCAGGCTCCAGAGGATTCACAGTGTACTGTGATGCATATGGCAAATGACTTGGATGCTTTTTGATGCAACAATAAAGAGTGATAGCGTATGCTTCTTGGCAGCTTAGGGATCACGAGAAGAACTATCCAACTCACGATTTGGAGCTAGCAGCAGTAGTGTTGGCACTTAGGCTATGGAGGCACTACTTATATGGCGATCAAGTAAAAATATTCACAGATCAAAAGAGTTTGAAGTATGTGTTCACGCAGAAGGACCTGAACATGAGGCAGAGAATGTGGCTAGAGTTGTTAAAAGATTATAACGTAGAACTTCAGTACCATCCAGGCAAGGCTAATGTAGTAGCTGATGCACTAAGTAGAAGAAGTAGAAAATTTATGTTCACTACTCAGAAGCACATTCTAGAAGACTTACGAGAGATGGGTATTGAGATAGTACTTCCACAGATTACAGGAATTTAGGATAGCCTATAGATTCAGTCAACTTTGGTAGATAGAATCAAACTAACTCAGGCAGAGGACCCGAAGATTCAAAAGCTATGAGAAAAATGTGAGTCAGGCCTTCAGAAGGAGTTGACAATACATGCGGATGGAACGCTAAGGTTTAGAAATCGTCTATGCGTACCAAGCAGGAATATTCGGTAAGAAGTTATGACTGAAGCACACAGTTCCCAGTATTTTATTCATCCGAGAGGCACGAAGATGTACCAAGATATCAAGCAACACTTTTCATGGAACGGAATAAAGAGGGAAATAGTATGCTTCGTATCGCGATGTCTGATATGTCAGCAAGTGAAGGTAGAACAACAGAGATCGACAGGATTATTGCAGCCACTTCCTATTCTAGAGTGAAAGTGGAAACACATCACGATAAACTTTATGACTGGTTTACCTAGATCATCGACTGGTCGAGATATAATTTGGGTGATAGTGGATCGTCTTACAAAAGTAGCCCACTTTCTTCCTTTTCGAGCAAGACAGTCTACAGAACAATTGGCTGAAATGTATATGCGACAGATAGTGAGACAATACGGTATGTAAGCCCCCTGATTTTCAGTAAATATTAATTTGGATTTTTCACAATTTTTTAGGATTTTTCTGTAATTAAAACCTAGGTTTTTGGTAATTAAATGATTTTTATTTGCTGTTAAATACTATTAAAATATTATGGAAATAATATTTTATGGTGTAAAATGGAAAACTGGACATAGGGTAATTTTCCGAGAATTTATTGGACTCCGGAATCATTTTTAAAGCCTTAAAAACTGATGTAGAATTAAACCGAATTAAATCCGTGCCAAACGCCCGACATCCCCATGAGAGCCGAAGCCAAGCCCAAGGAGCATTAACCCAGCCCAAATCCTAGGACAAACCCAAGCCCAAATTTCTGCATGTATAAATGCCTATTTTCCTAGTTTTCTCCAAAAAGAATGTTAGAGTTACAAGTGAAGTTTGGAGATGGAGAGGAGAAGGAGAAGTAGGAGAAGAGAGAAATTTTGAGAAAGGAGATTGCAAGGGCCTAAAACCCTAGGTTGCATCTCATGTCTATTTATATAAATATGCAATACACCCACAATTACTATTATACCCTCATATGATAAATAATAAAATAAAATAACTCTAACAAAGAAAAAAAAAGGAAAAAGAAAAGAAAAGAAAAAAGAAAATCCTAATTAACCATAATCCTAAACCTAACCCTAGCACAGCCCGGCCGACCCCGCTCAGCCTCCTCCCGTCGCCTCCTCCTCCCCGTCGTTTCCCTCTCTCCTCTCTCCTCCTCTTCTCCTACTCCGCCTCCCTGTTCCCCGTCCTCACCGACCGAGCAGACCCTCCCAGCACCTCCGACCCTCGATGCCATCGGACTCGTAGCGATACGCTGGTCCTGTGACTCAAGTTTGGTTCGATTCTGAGAACGTTGACAAAATCGCGTATCGTGGGCCCCACAAGTTCCACTTGATAGGCGATTTTGTGATCGGTTCATCAGTATCCAATTCTGGAAGTTCCGTTGGGTTCGTATCATCGTTCCTGACTTATTGACACTAAGTTTGACAAATTTGGAGACCTTTGACCCTGACACGCTTTTCGGTGCAAAGTGGCCCACATGTGGACCTCGCTTTGACCCGGAAATATCGTTTTTGCCCATGTGTCCAAATTGGACTTAAGGACAGGCATTTCTAGCTATTTAATATTTTCTGAATCAAATGGTGATGTTTATTTCAGCAACCGGAGTAGTACCTGCAATTCCCACTGAAGTCAGAGCTACAGTTGGAGCCAGAACCCGAGGCAAGTGTACCTCGCCAAAACTTGCATTCTTTGTTACTTATTTCCTTGGCTTATATATATATATATATATATATTGTGGTTCATGCTTGACCTAGGACCGTGTGACTGTACTTAGCGTCCGATTAATAGTCGGGTGCCAACACCATACGCGGCGTTGTGTATTGTCATCTAGACATGGATCGAGACCCCATCTTTCTCGTACTTGTCCTATCAAGTACATTATAACCCTGGACACTTGACACTATTCATTGACAGGATCTTCTTGAGATATTCGTGGTAATTCTGTATAGGATACAGGACTTGACATTGACATTATGTTCCTAGATACTATATGACTTGTTGTATTAGATATGATTGTGCGTGACATGGACATGGGGCCACATGGACATGAGGCATATGATTACATTGGGTGGGGAGAGACACACAGGCTACAGGTTGATTTTATATATTATGCCGGCGTCTCAGTCTTTCGCTGAGCTAGACGACCACATGATATCACTGCTACCGGCTCCCCGACACAGAGCTTGTAGTGGTTTCAGCCTGAGTTCTAGTGCTGCTCTCATCTTGCATATCACTTAGCTGGTTATTTAATGTTTTCCTATTGTTCTATTTATTGCTGGAGAGACACACAGGCTACAGGTTGACTATATTATGTCGGCGTCTCAGTCTCTCTCCTAGCTAGACAACTACATGATATCACTGCTACCGGCTCCCCTACACAGAGCTTGTAGTAGTCTCAGCCTGAGTACTGGGAATGTTCTTACCTGCATTTCACATAGATGGTTACATATTTATCCTGTTTATTTTATTGACTATTTTACTGCATTATTATGGCTTATATTTTCTGTACCTTGTTATGTCCCCTGAGGACCTGGATCCGGATTATGTCCCCAGGATTAGCAGAGGAGATCCACCCAGAGTTATACAGTATAGGAGCATTAGCAGGAGCAGAAGCAGGAACAGGAGCAGTTACTGGAGTAGTACCAGATTCAGCAGACGAGTGATCACCGAGGTTATCTTCTGAGTATATATTGTTTCATACTCAGTATTGGCTGTAGTTATCTTTATTCTTGTATCTTGACAGATGTACCAGACTCATTGTCGGGTTATTTCCCGAGTTTATATTTTATTGAGATATGATCTTGCTTTATGATCCTGATATTGTGGTATTTATTCTGTGGATGAGATTAGTATATCTAGACCCTTATTGTTGTACTACAGCTTAAGTATGCCCCGATGGATCCATTAAATTGGGTTTGTCCATCGGTGTATGCTGCTGGCCATTATCACGCGTCTAGTCCCTCGGTATTTTGGGACTGGGGCGTGACATAGTTTTTGTGGTGGCACATGCAGGTCAACGACTAAATTGTTCGGTTCCAACTTAGGACTGAGCAAGCCTGCAATACGAATTAGATAAGTTTTTAGGATCTCATCCACTTGCTTGAATCGTTCTTGACATTTATATCGGATTCGAATTAAATTCTTGAATTGCATCCTGCCTTGATTCCTGAGCGCCTCTTATAGTTTATTTTTGATTGCAGAGAAATGAATCCACAAGCCGGCGAAGAGACTCATCCAGGAACACCACGAGATGCTGTTGTAACCAACGAAGAGAAAGTAACACCAGTAGAAGAAGGTCAATCCGCTCAACAATGTAGTCAAGCAAATCATGCCTCGAGAATTCAGCAAGATGACGTTCCACCATCGACGCACTTTACTCCACAAATGCCCGTATTTCCACAAGGGCAGGCCATGGACGGACAGCAGATGTTTCAAATAATCTATGCAATAATACAAGCTCAACAAGAGGCTTTGAGTCGCAGCCTAGTAACCGCACTAGAGCAGGCGAATCTACCAGCACGACGGCCAATGACGGGCTCTATTTCTGATTTTTGCCAGCTGAAGCCCCGTACCTTCTCAGGCAAAAAGGAGCCCACCGAAGTTCATGAGTGGCTCACCAACACTCAATATCAATTAGAAGCAGCCGAGCTTCCAAGAGAACGTTGGATGACTGCCGTCAGAATGCAGTTAACGGATAATGCACATCACTGGTGGCTATCTGAGGAGACACGGCTCAGACCAGACCGAGTCACTTGGGAAGAATTTTCCAGACTCTTTCAGGAGATGTACATACCAGCCATCGCTCGATCAGAACTTCGCGACAAGTTTAATCGCCTCACCCAAGACAGTATGACAGTGGAAGAGTACAATGCAGAATTTATTCGTTTGAGTCGCTTTGTCCCAACCTTGATTTCGACAGAAGAAGAGAAGGCTGAGAAGTTCTTCGACGGATTAAACATTGAGCTACAGAAACTAATTGGATTCGTTGCACCTACATCTTACCCGGACGTCCTTGCTGCAGCCCGACGCATGGAGCGCATCATCAGGAGAGAGGCCAGTCTGAAGCGATCATCCACATCAGCACCAGTCGGAGCACCACAGAAAGAAGCTACAAAGAGACCTCACATGCACCAGCCATCAGAAATATCTCCACAGGCACTACCTATCTGTCAATATTGTTGTAAGCGAGGCCATATTGAGGACGAGTGCAGACGAAAAAGGAAAGTATGTTTAGCTTGTGGATCCAATCAGCATTCATTGAGGGAATGCCCTGAGCGTCGAGAAAGAGCACCAATGGTTAACCAACAAACGTTACCAGTACCGAGGCCAACTTATCCAGCATTGGGAGCATCGCAAACAGAAGTTGAAGAAGTCCTAGCACCAGGAGGGTATCAGCCGAGGCCACCTTTGATACCACAAGCAGCACTCGTCCAGCATGCTCAGCAGCAGCAGAGGAATCGACGACAAGGACGTGGACAAGCCCTGGCGATGACTTTGGAAGACGCACAGACCCATGGAGTAGCTAATGTGCGTAATTCTCCGTAGTTATCTGTTATAGATTTGTTTTATCTCGTGCCTATTGGTTCAAGACCTCAGCCTTAACCTATGTAATTTTTGAACTTGCTAATAACCTAGTATGCTTTTATAATTGATAACTGTAGAGATTATAGAGTCTTTTGTTATTGTGCTTATTTTGGGTTATTTGGTGAACTTGAATTAAGTTGTACCTCCTTTCATCATCATCTAGCGTACTTATAATTGTTGTACTACCTTGACTTATGCTGCTAATATAGCATAGTTTTGCAAGCTTATCCTTTTATCGAGCTTGTTCATGACATATGTATTATTGGGTCAACACACTAATACATTGTCTATTCAGTGTCAGTGTATTATGGTCTGATCAACCTTAGTGCATTTTGGTTCGCTCTTCGCACGACTACTTCACGTGGATTGAGATATATAGTTGACTAGTATACTTGCCCTCTAGATATGTCTGCGCATATCGTATCAGTTACATAACTGTACTAATACGAGCATGCAAACAAAGGATTACCAGAATAGGATTTTAATCCACAATTGTCTTAACAAATCCCATTTGAATTCGTTAAACGCCTTGATCATGATACTTCTATTCTATTACCTCACCCTTGAACTCTTTATTATTGATCTTCGTCTTCCCTTATTTCGGAAAGACGAAATCTCATGCTTGGTATAAGTTTGCTATATAGACAGTACTAGATATACCCCACAGGCCGGTCGCAGTGTTGATGACCCTTTCATATATGATTAAGGGAATACCATAGGTGATATGTTTGGTGTTAAAGACTTGAGGATTCAATAACATGATTAAATAAGTTGGGGCATAGCTTTATTAGATGTATAGCCTTAGAGATAGATGGGTAAAATCTAAGTTGGATAGAGACCGCAAAGTTCACTTGAGAGGAATCCTTTAGACTGTAATCAAGTAAGATTGGATAGAGAGAGCCCTACCACATTTTAATTTCGAGGACAAAATTTTTATAAGTTGGGTAGATTGTAAGCCCCCTGATTTTCAGTAAATATTAATTTGAATTTTTCACAATTTTTCAGGATTTTTCTGTAATTAAAACCTAGACTTTTGGTAATTAAATGATTTTTATTTGCTGTTAATTACTATTAAAATATTATAGAAATAATATTTTATGGTGTAAAATGGAAAACCGGACATAGGGTAATTTTCCGGGAATTTATTGGACTCCGGAATTATTTTTAAAGCCCTGAAAACCGATGTAGAATTAAACCAAATTAAATCCGTGCCAAACGCCCGACATCCCCATGAGAGCCGAAGCCAAGCCCAAGGAGCGTTAACCCAGCCCAAATCCTAGGACAAACCCAAGCCCAAATTTTTGCATGTATAAATGGCTATTTTCCTAGTTTTCTCCAAAAAGAAAAAAAAAGAAAAAAGAAAAGAAAAGAAAAAAGAAAATCCTAATTAACCCTAATCCTAAACCTAACCCTAGCACAGCGACGCCTAGCCCGGCCGACCCCGCTCAGCCTCCTCCCCGTCGCCTCCTCCTCCCCGTCGTTTCCCTCTCTCCTCTCTCCTCCTCTTCTCCGGCTCCGCCTCCCTGTTCCCCGTCCTCACAGACCGAGCAGACCCTCCCAGCGCCTCCCGCCTCCGGCCCTCGACGCCAGCCCCAGCGTCGCCCTCTCCTCCAGCTCCGCCCCCGACGTCTCCGCCGACCCCGAGCCGCAGCTCCTCCGCCAAAGCCTCCGCCCCGCAGTCGTGCCCAGCCCTCTCCGACGAGCGCCGCCTCAGCCCCAGCCCAACCTCGCCGTCCTCCGGCGACGCCCCTAGCAGCAAACCCTAGTTCAGACACGATCCTGGACACAGTGTCCTTTGTTTCGTGTCAGAGACGAAAAACTCAATTTTCTGGAGCCCTGTTCAGGTATTCTTTTCTCTCTCCACATAATTCCGTTTTTGATTCCGTCAGTTGCGTCGCGTAGACTGTATGACCCTCTCGGTGCCCGTGCAACCCGCTCGGTGCATCGCGTCCTGTGGCGATCGCGAACCGCGGTCCAAAAATAGGAAAAATAATGCCCTGATTCACCCCGGAACTGAGTACGCCCCGCCAAACGGGACGACTTGGTAGCGTGCGGTCTTTACCGATACATGCGCGTCGTTGATACAGACGTTCAGGATTTCGCGAAAATTGATTTGGATGTGCGTGCACACCGGAATCAACGCGTATCCGCGGACACCGTCTCATATCCGTCAGTTCTGGAATGCGTCGTAACTTTATGTACACACGTCGGATCAAGACAAAACTTGTGCTATCGGACTCGTAGCGATACGCTGGTCCTGTGACCCAAGTTTGGTTCAATTCTGAGAACGTTGACAAAATCGCGTATCGTGGGCCCCACAAGCTCCACTTGACGGGCGATTTTGTGATCGGTTCATCGGAATCCAATTCTGAAAGTTTCGTTGGGTTCGTATCATCGTTCCTGACTTGTTGACACTAAGTTTGACTAATTTAGAGACCTTTGATCCTGACACGCTTTTTGGTGCAAAGTGGCCCACATGTGGACCCCGCTTTGACCCGAAAATATTATTTTTGCCCATGTGTCCAAATTGGACTTAAGGACAGACATTTCTAGCTATTTGATATTTCCTGAATCTAATGGTGATGTTTATTTCAGCAACCGGAGTAGTACCTGCAATTTCCACTGAAGTCAGAGCTACAGTTGGAGCCAGAACCCGAGGCAAGTGTACCTCGCCAAAACTTGCAGTCTTTGTTACTTATTTCCTTGGCTTTTATATATATATATATATATATATATATATATATATATATATATATATATATATATATATATTGTGGTTCATGCTTGACCTAGGACCGTGTGACTGTACTTAGCGTCCGATTAATAGTCGGGTGCCAACACCGTACGCGGCGTTGTATATTGTCATCTAGACATGGATACCGAGACCCTATCTTTCTCGTACTTGTCCTATCAAGTACATTATAACCCAGGACACTTGACACTATTTATGGACAGGATCTTCCTAAGATATTCGTGGTGATTCTGTATAGGATACAGGACTTGACATTGACATTATGTTCCTAGATACTATATGACTTGTTGCATTAGATATGATTATGCGTGACATGGACATGGGGCCACATGGACATGAGGCGTATGATTACATTGGGTGGGGAGAGACACACAGGCTACAGGTTGATTTTATATATTATGCCGGCGTCTCAGTCTTTCGCTGAGCTAGACGACCACATGATATCACTGCTACCGGCTCCCCGACACAGAGCTTGTTGTGGTTTCAGCCTGAGTTCTAGTGCTACTCTCATCTTGCATATCATTTAGCTGGTTATTTAGTATTTCCCTATTGTTCCATTTATTGCTGGAGAGACACACAGGCTACAGGTTGACTACATTATGCCGGTGTCTCAGTCTCTCTCCGAGCTAGACAACTACATGATATCACTGCTACCGGCTCCCCTACACAGATCTTGTAGTAGTCTCAGCCTGAGTACTGGGGATGTTCTCACCTGCATTTCACATAGATGGTTACATATTTACCCTGTTTATTTTATTTACTATTTTACTGTATTATTATGGCTTGTATTTTCTGTACCTTGTTATGTCCCCTGAGGACCTGGATCCGGATTATGTCCCCAGGATTAGCAGAGGAGTTCCACCCAGAGTTATACAGTACAGGAGCATTAGCAGGAACAGGAGCAGTTACTGGAGTAGTACCAGATTCAGCAGACGAGTGATCACCGAGGTTATCTTCTGAGTATATACTGTTTCATACTCAGTATTGGCTGTAGTTATCTTTATTCTTGTATCTTGACAGATGTACCAGACTCATTATCGGGTTATTTCTCGAGTTTATGTTTTATTGAGATATGATCTTGCTTTATGATCCTGATATTGTGGTATTTATTCTGTGGATGAGATTAGTATATCTAGACCCTTATTGTTGTACTACAGCTTAAGTATGCCCCGATAGATCCATTAAATTGGGTTCAGCAAATAAAAATCATTATCACGCATCTAGTCTCAGTAAGTATCGTGTAAGATTGAGACACTCGATTTACTTCATATTTTTTGAAAAGTTTGCATCAGAGTTTGGGCACCAAGTTAAGATTCAGCACAGCTTACCACCCCCCAAACAGACGGACAATCAGAAAGAACCATCCAGTTCTTGAAAGATATTTTGGATCTTGGGAGAATCACCTTCACTTGGTAAAATTCTCGTATAATAATTGTTATTAGGACAGTATTCAGATGGCACCTTTTGAAGCATTGTACGGCATGAAGTGTAGGTCACCGTTGGCTTAAGACGACATTGGTGAGCAGAAGATGTTAGGTCAGGAAATGATCACGCAGATAGTAGAGGTTGTCAAGCAGATTAGAGAGCGACTTCGGGTTGCACAAGATAGGCATCGTCATTGGGCAGATCAGCATCATAGGCCTTTAGAGTTTCTTGTCGGCGATCACGTATTTTTGCGGATCTCACCTACCCGTAGAGTCATTAGATTCGGGGTTCACGGGAAGCTTAGTCTGTGATACATAGGTTCATTCGATATTTGTGAGATTTAGATCGAGTAGCCTACCCTTGCCCATACGTCGAAAAGTTGTCCTCATTTGCATTCATATAGATTATCTTGTACAGCGTACTTATATATTTTCAAACATTATGCATGTTCACTGTATTCAATTGGCTTGCTTCTATGTATCTTGTTATGTCCCTCTGAGGACCTGGTCCCTTGCCAGGTATAGACGACCATGAGTATCCGCAGGAGTACAGACCCGGACCTGACGTATTACTTTCTGCCGAGGAGACCTTACCCACTGAGCATCATTGATTATCTCTAGCGATGGATCCTTTAGCTGACACTCTTTTATCATCACTTTATTTTATATAGGAGATTTTACTCTTCTCTCTTATTTTAGTTTTGATATAGTCATTGGTAGTGGATTTGTCTCCACCCGACTATCATTGTTGGATTATCCAGACTCTTTATTCTAGTTTGGTTATTTCCTTTCTGTGACTTATTGTGTGGATGAGATTAGTATTTATGTGACTTGTGATAATATCGATACCACATGTGAGTTTTATTCATATTACAGCGTACGTGTATTATGGTATCCATATATTGGAGTTTCCATAAACACACGGCTGGCATGCTTACGTGTTCCTAGTCCTATGTATTTTGGGATTGGGGCATAACATATTTTTGTGGTGGCCCATGCAGGTCGAGAGCATATTATCTCGGTTACGTTACTGTACCGAGAAAGCCTGCATATAGGATTAGAATATAGGATCTCATCCACAATTGACTATGATTCACTTTCTTTCCAATCCATTCTAACCGAATAATTGTATCCTGCTTGATTCTTGTGCTTCCCTAATAGTTTCTTGAGTATAGCCTTCCCCTAGAACATAGGAACCCTTGTTGTTAGAATAATAATTAGGGTAATATTTCTACCAAGAATTGACACAATACTAAGTTTAGGACACCAAATGAACCCTAGCACCCCATACTTATAAATTAGATGACCATTATCCCTTGAGATATTTATAAAGGACTTGAGAGTGGTGTAGACACTACTAGAGTTAGTTAGAAATTTAACCATATTGTTTGACCCTAGTATTGAGGGACCAATAGAAATCCAAGGTAGAATATTAGGACCAAACCTAACTTTTATAGTGAGATAGTATTATAGAACTATACATTTAGATTCTTATCTTGATATTAGCAGACAGTACCCTAGGAAGCCAAGAAGAATAAAATAACACTTCCCTAGATCATACCTCGAACACAGAGATTAGCATACCACCTTCCCCTTAGACAACCATGATATTATCTAGAGCCTTTCTATTTAAATTCAAATCTTGTTCCTCTGAAAACCTAGTGCTTGCTATTTGTGCGACGACTAATTATGTTCTTCTTTTCTTTCAACTCGTGCCACCTAACGCTTCCATTCTTAATATTAACCCTTTTGCTATATGAGCACTATGATTAAGACCTAAGATGACCATTACCTATGGAGTTTTATAATAGGATACCCTGATAAGTACCAATATCTTTTCTGATATACCCTAACAGTAGTCTTTATTGTATCCTTAAGGCGGTATAATATTAGTTAATTCTTTTAAGTTGGGTAGTATGCCTCACAATATAGTATCACATAGTCCTCTTGACCCATTGATGAAGTATAACTGAATGACACTAACTGTATGCTAGCATAAGACAATAGTGTTTATTCAAACTGTAGAACTTAGAAGCTCATACCCCTATTTGGTCGACTAGCGACTTAGACAAGGAGTTAGTATGACAACTGTAGAAACTGTAGAGTCTTACCTTCTTGTGAACTTGAATTGTTTTGCGCCTTCTTTTATCATAATCCAGCGTATCTATATTTTCTAAACTACCTTGACTTATGCTGCTATTATAGCCTAGTTTTGCAAGCTTACTCTTTTATCGAGCTTGATCATGATATATGTATTATTGGGTATACACACTAATATATTTCAGAATCAGCGTATTATGGTCTGATCAACCATAGTGTGCTTGGTTTGCCCCTCGCATGACTACTTACGTGGATTGAGATAAAATTGACTTAGGTTCTTAGACGAATGTACTTGCCCTTTAGACATGTCTGAGTGTATCGTATCGGTTATATAACTGTAGTGATACGAGCATGCGAATAAGAAATTAACAAATAGGATTTTAATCCACAACTGCCTTGACAATTTCTATTTGAATTCTTTAAACGCCTTGACCTCCATACTTCTATGCTATTACCTCCCCCTTAAACTCTTTATTATTGTTTTCCGTCTTCCCTTATTTCAGAAAGACGAAACCTCGTGCTTGGTATAAATTGATATACTGATAGTACTAGATATACCCATAGGCTAATCAAATGACTTGGTGACTCTCTTTTATAATTGATTAAGGGCATATCATAGGTAATATGTTTGGTGTTAAAACTTTGAGGAATGAATAACATGATTAAATAAATTGAGAAATATTTTCCTAGATGTATAGCATTAGGTGATAGATGGGTAAATTTTAAGTTGGGTAGATTGTAAACCCCCTCACCCAAAATTAGGCCTACTTGGCTTAGATAGTGAGACTAGGGCTAGTTTGAATCTAATTAGAAATGGAACATTTTATTTTATTAATTTTACAACAATTGTATCACTTAGCGTACCTTACCGTTGCTTCGATAATTGGAGCACTACATTAGTCACTGTCTTCCTTCAAACTTTACACCCTTGTCCTAGATGTGCCCGCCTTCTATTCTGACCTCGGTGTAACTTATAATTATGCTCTCTTGTGCTACATTTTGGTCGCACAACATTCGTCGCAGACATTTATATTTAATTCTAAATAATTCAAACTTTGTATCCATGTGCGTTCCAATCAAAATTGGAGACACAATCTTGACCCGTTTCGTGCAACCCAAATTTTGATAATATTCTATCCTGAGCCCTCTATGTCCATGACACTTGTGTCCCACCTAATTTTATCCCCATGTACTTCTAATTAATTCAATAACACATTGCGCATTAACTTTAATTAATTTAACCCAATTTCTATCTTTGTGCAATTTTCCAATTTTTGGGTGATTTTATGCAAAAGTGCATTGAGGTGTCTACACCATTGGACATGACACATGAAGAAACCCATTTTTCTCTTCATATAAATTTTTTTCATAATTTTTGGAATGTGCAACGCACAACATCGCCCCTTAATTTAAACCTAGCCTTGCATTTTAAACAATACAAATTATAGCCGCAGCATTCTAAACTTGCGCGAATTCTTCCCCCCCCCCCCTCCTTATATATAATCTCCCATACAGTAAAACTCTAAACCCTAAACCTAAATCTCCATCTCGATCAACCCTGCGACCGCCGACCCAGAGCCGCCGGAGCTACCGCCGCCCGCCGCATCCGCGCGTCCACGTCAACTCCGCTCCCGCGCAGCGAGCACTGAACAACAACTTACCCCTGTTCGCGCCTCGATTTCCGCGCCATCGCTCAACCAAACTCGATTCCGTCTTCACCGGTATGTTCATGACCTATCCCCCTTCCAATATTGTACATTAGTTTACTTCGAACAGCGCATAACCCTAGGAGAAAATCGAGACAAAGTTGACGAAAAACCACAACTTTTAGATCGCAAAAAACTGCGATAACCACCCATGTTTAAGGACTCGTATCTCCCACCACAGAGATCCGAATTTAGTTTTTCTTCTTGCTATACGAAGACCACCTAACCGATAATAATTCATGTTAATTACAATATTTTAATTGTTGCTGTATGCTGAGTTTAATCAGATTAAAAATCATGAAAACCTACTTTTTTAACTTCCAAAAATTTGTGATACGGAGCGCGCCCCACCAAACGGGACCGTCCCGTCGCGTACCAATTGCTCTAAAAGGCGCGTATGGTATGTCCAGACATGTGAGCTTTCGCAGAAATTGATTCGGACGCGTGTGCGCGTCGGAATCACTCCGTATCCGCGAAAAGGTCCCGTATCGCGACTTTTGTAAAATACTATACCATTTAGTGTACGCTCATCAGAACACGAAGAAACTTACGCCATTGGATTCGTGGTATCACGCTGGTCCTGTGACCCAAGTTTCATACAATTTTGAGATAGTTGACCAAGTCGCCTATTTGTGGGCCCTACATTTGACTTTTTTGGCAAATTTGTGTTTGGCTCACCGGAATTCAAAATTGGATGTACCGTTGAGTTTGTATTGACGTTTAGAATTGATTTGACCTATAATTTATTCCATTTAGAGACCTTTACCCCTGGCACACTTTTCGGTGTAAAATAGACCACATGTGGACCCCGCTTTGACCCAAAATTACCGTTTTGTCCCTGTGTCCAAATTGGACGAAAGGGTAGTATTTTCTAGTTATTTCGCTTATTCTGGGAACGTTGGTGATATTTATTTCAGCATCCGGAGACGTTCATTCTGAGGCCATAGTTTCTGACTCTTGGTGTTTGACATCTGGATGTTACATTTTGCAGCTCTCTTGCCAGGCAAGTATACCTTGTCAAATTGTTTACAGTATTTTGCATGCTTATTTATATTTCTGTATATTTATTGCATGTGTAGTTTTGTTCAGTCATTACTATATATTAGATATGTTGACACACACTTGACACCTAGTATCATGAGAGGACAATCATTAGGCGTATGGGCTTTAACCACTCTGGAAAACCGTAGTATCTAGCTCGCACTACGGTAGTGTGTCACGTTGGTCGCTACCCCCGCGGTATGTCAATTTCTGGAGTCTTGCTAGTCGCTACCCCCGCGGTATGTCGATTTTTGATGTCCCTGACGTGTGTGTGAGTTGTGAGATTTAGATCGAGTAGCATACCCTTGCCCATACGTCGAAAAGTTGTCCTCATTTGCATTCATATAGATTGTCTTGTACAGTATACTTATATATTTTCAAACATTATGCATGTTCACTGTATTCCATTGGCTTGCTTCTATGTATCTTGTTATGTCCCTCTGAGGACCTGGTCCCTTGCTAGGTATAGACGACCATGAGTATCCGCAGGAGTACGAACCCGGACCTGACGCATTACTTTCTGCCGAGGAGACCTTACCCACTGAGCATCATTGATTATCTCTAGCGATAGATCCTTTAGCTGACACTCTTTTATCATCACTTTATTTTATATAGGAGATTTTACTCTTCTCTCTTATTTTAGTTTTGATATAGTCATTAGTAGTGGATTTGTCTCCACCCGACTATCATTGTTGGATTATCCAGACTCTTTATTCTAGTTTGGTTATTTCCTTTCTGTGACTTGTTGTGTGGATGAGATTAGTATTTCTGTGACTTGTGATAATATAGATACCACATGTGAGTTTTATTCATATTACAGCGTACGTGTGTATTATGGTATCCATATATTAGAGTTGTCATATACACACGGCTGGCATGCTTACGTGTTCCTAGTCCTATGTATTTTGGGACTGGGGCGTGACATGTCCGCATGCAACTGCAATTGCAGGAAAGAACGAAAAAAATGATTTTTTTTATTATTGCTTTGTACAAGTCAGTTGTAATCGGGATATTAATTATATAGTTGCTAGTTGGATCGAGATATATCAGTGAGAAAACTTTTTTGTGACCCCTGATCTCGACTACAACTGTTGTCTCGTGAGGTCATGCGGCCTCGGGTCGAAGCCTTGCACGGGACATGAGCAACGGCTCTCAGGGACACTGCTGCCGCTGAAGGAAGATCAGTATACAAAGAGAGGACGGAGATCAGAGACGACCTAGATCTGCCGCTGCCTCACTGATGACAGAGAACAAGGAGAAGACAATGGAGACGATCTATGGAAAGTTGATGGCCCAAAAGATGAAGGCTTTGATTGACGATCTCTTCTCCAAGATGTTGACCGAGACTAGCTCCCGTGAGCGGGTAGGTGATGTTACTTATCGTCTTGTCCTTCCGCCTTCGCTACGTGAGGTACACGATATATTTTATGTGTCTCAGTTGCATAGGTATATTCCGGATTCGAGTCATATCCTCAATCACTCTGTATTAGTCGTTGGTACCGACTTATTTTACGAGGAGAAACCCATATCCATATTGGACCGAAGGAAAAAAGTGCTCAAGAACCGACTATTTCTTTTGTCCGGGTTGCTTGGGGCCATCACTCTCTAGGGAAATCGACGTTAGAGCGCGATGACGATATTCGGTCTCGGTAAGGTATATTCTTTCTTACGCCTTCATATCTCGGATTCTGTGATCAAGTGATCACTTATATATTGTGATGATATTGCTTGCATGTGTAGTTGATAGTAGATTGTATCGTACTTGTCCTGACTTCTCTAGCTATTGCTTGGATTCAAATTCAGAGGACAAAAATTTTCTAAGTTGGATAGAGATGTCACTTCCCGTTCCCGATATACATATTTGGAACGTATTTTTATTTTAGCATGGTTGCATGTGCATGGAGACTAGACCCATTCTTTGGTTTAACCTTGCTCATAATTTATTTTGTAGGTTGGTTCAAGTCATGAGAACCCTTGGTTCAACCCTCAACCCTACCATATATAACCCAATATTTTCTCTCTTTCTTCACTTCTTCATTTCTTTCTCTCTCTTTAGTTTGCTCTCCTCATTTCCATAGGCAAGTACATATTGCATAAAAAATAGAGAAACCCTCCATAGTATTGTTCAATTATGTTTGTTATGTATTTTTAAGCACTTTTAGTTCTTAAAATTTTTTGTTTTGATGGGTGGTTTTGAGTATATCTATATTTCTAACTTAGGATTTTTATGGATTTTATGACTTTTTTTTGGTTTGATCTATTAAATATATATTTTAGAAAATTAGTTTTTGCTACATGATAGAGCTTTCAATTTAGAGCATTTTGGCTTTTGGTTCACCCGATTTGGACTTAAAATGAGAATTTTATGGACAAATAAGATTTCAGTTTTTTGAGCTTTCGCCATGGCCAAACCTGCTGTTTGGAGAAGACGAAGTCTTCATACGGCCAGCGACTTATGCGGCTGAGAGTGCTATGTGGCCCGAGAGGGTTATGCGGCCTGAACTCTTGCCGCATACTGACAGCATGCGTCCATCTTGTTGGACGCATGACTGTTTATTTACACAAGTGTCCTTGAACACCTTGTGTTTTTACTTGCTGAACGAATAAGAATTTCGCTAAGTCCAAAAGACCTCCATGCGGCATCGACTCCATGCGGCATTGACTTCATATGCGGCACCGACACTTATGCGGCATTGGAGAATATGCGACCACCATTTCCTTGGACGCATGACTCTGAATCGTGGCACATATTTCTATAATTTTTTATCTCTCACACTTTATGGCTTGTCACATCAATAGCTTTATGTCACATCACTGATACTTCATTCATTGCCCGTCACTTCAATACTTGTCCCAAGGAGTAGACTTCAACCCTGAGCATGCGGCCCTGACTCCATATACGGCCAGGACTTTTTATGCGGCCTGACTTCATATGCGTCTTGACTTCATATACGGTCAGAATTTGTCATGCGGCCCTGACTTCATATGCGGCCTAAAGCCATATGGGGCCTCGACTTACCATGCGACCTTGCTTGTTTTGATTAAATGTTTCTTGTTCTTCGTGACCCAATTTATAATTGGTAATTATACTCGAATACTGTACCCGTGCCGATATTACTATTGCCTGATAATTGTCTATAATTTAATGTCATGCCCCAGTCCCAAAAATACACGGAAACAGGCCATGTGGCAATAGCCAGCTGTCACGTCTCCAAGAATATCCTAATTTAATGGATCCTAACAAAGAGTGCTACGCTGTCCTAAAATACTAACATGTCCAATATCAATCAACAACAGGTAATCTAATCTTATCCACAATATAAACAGCAAGAATGTACTAAAATAAATACTGAAAGATAAACGCCAGTCTCAAAATATCATAGTACAACCAAGAAAGTCTGATGGGAACAAACCCACTACTATGACGAAATAAAAGTACTGAAGGACAGATAAAAAGAGTAATGACTAGGGCATCGGCTGACTAGATAATGATGCTCCCAATCCTAGGCAGAAGGCCAACCAACTGATCACGGAAACTATGACGGTAGCACCTCTAGCTCCTCAGTTGTAGCGTACCTAGTCTCCTGTCATGGGCCGTACACTGTGGGGTAATATGCCTCGTCCAAATATGAAAAGGTATCAGGTCCTCAGAGGGACGTAACAAGATACATAGAAGCATGCTATATACATAAATACTGAATAAAATAAATACAATAAAGGGTGTGCTAACCATCTAAGTGAATACAATGTAAGGACAACCTTGGTACGTATGGGTAGGCGTAGGCATAACGTCCAACACCCCGAAGAGCGTGGCAGCAGTGCAGTATATCGTCCATATCGCTCCGAAGAACGTGGCAGCAGTATAGTATATCGTCTATATCGCTCCGAAGAATGTGGCAGCAGTGTAAAGAGAGTCATTGGATCCGTGGCTCCTCTGAATACTACGGATTCTAATGTATGTATCCCATACGCCTACTAGTGTCCTCCCCGCCCAATGTAGATACACAAGTCGAATACTCGACGTGCATACCACGTATCTATATGCCAAGTATCTACTAATATAAAATCCTGAATTACGTACTAACCATGATGCATGTCACACGCACCGATAGCTAGTCTAGTACGCGAACCCGCATCCCAATATGAATTTGTCACGATGAAACGTGTAAGAGTGTCAGGTCTCAGAAGATATCAGAGTATCCTCCCAACGGGGTGAGTCTGCTAGTGACTAGGTCAAGTATATTACTCATCGACGCATCCGTCGACTGCACCTGAGTCAATCTCGGATGCGCACAGTCATATAAAATAAAGCAACAAGATATCATACAACATATGCATTATTTAGTTTAAACAGTAAATATGGCAAGATATCTTGCATGGGTCCTCAAGCTGTGAATGCCAATAGCCTGCTCCTGCAGTCTCTCCTGGCTGGTCCAATGACCCTAAACACACAATCTAATATAGCAAATACTGTTATTAGACACTAAGCAATACATACACACAACTTACGACGATGCTCTTAGGTACTGACGCAAGATAACGGCTGTTCGACTACAGAGTCTCGTGTGCACGTAGCTAGGGTGCACACGTGTCCTGTCCTCAGTCACCGTGTACCTCACGACAATAAATTACCGAAGTTATGGGTCACCAAACTAATTATGTTTTGTACAATAATCTGTCCTTATTTCCCATGCTAAATGTACTTGGTTAATGTCTAAATTTTTAGGTGAATTACAAGTCTTAATAACAGATCTTATGATTAAGGCAATTATTATTTATTAATTACTGTTTTAATCTAATAAGCATACACACATGCATATAATGGTTTAAAGGTTTATACTTGTGTCCATATAATGACACACTACACGATCGACGCAACGACACAATGCCTCGACGATACAGGAAGGAAAGGATAAAGGAAACGTGTACCTAGTAGGCTGAATCGAGGGAGGGGCCTGTGCTTGTCGACTGCACGTACTCCAGCATGGCGGAGCTCCGGCGTCGTGCGGTAACCCTCGACGGCAGCGGCAGCAACTGCAGCAGCGGCAGCAGCAGCTTTGCAGCGGCGGCTTTGGCGGGCTGGTAGGGGGTCAGGACGTGGTGGAGGTCGGGGTCTGTTGGGCAGTGGTGGTTGACGGTGCTGGAGGCGGCTGGGCGCTCGGGGTCGGGTTCGATGGAGTCGGGTTGATGAAGATGTTGGTGAGGGTGAAGTTCGGCGGGTGCAGGCGGTTGGGGGTGGTGGTCCGGCGTCGTGGGGAAGTGCAGGTGGAAGAGGCTGTGGTGGTGACGGCTTGTGGTGGTGGATGTCCGGTCGGGGAAAGGATAGGGGCTCGGTTTAGATGAAGAGAGTTCGGCTAGGGTTAAGGTGGTGGGGTGATTATAATTCTAGGGTTTCAAATAGGGAACATGTGTATTATATATAGGAGGGGGTTATGGGTTGACCTCGGGACTTGGGCCGGTCTGGACTCTTTAGGGTGGGGGCTGGTCCACATGAAAGGGGGTACATGGGCTTGGTTAGGTCTCGCTTTGGGTGAGCTTGGCCTCTAATTTAATTAAATTAAAATAAATGCACTCGGCGTTCATTTGTCAATTGAGAACACATGGAGTTAAATTTGAGTGGAACACAAGAGTCATGGGCGTAGTAGGCTCAGAATAGGTTAATACCCTAATTTGGGTTATAGGGAATTGGGTTGTTGTTGTACCTCAATTTCAAATGGGAATAGAAAATTAGGAGAAATTGGGTTTATTGGAATAATACATGAACGTTTGTGACGCATTTTGCGCAGCTAAAATAAAGCACAATATTGGGTATTTATAAGTTACACAAGGGTCGGATGGGTAGTCTGGCATGTCTAAGAAATGTGTATGAACTTTGTTTGAAGGTAACTACTAATGTAGCGCTCCAAACATCGAAGCAACAGTGAGGTATAATAAGTCACATAATTATTGCACATTAATTCTAATTGTATCCAAATTAATCCGAGTCTCTCAATCTAACTTAAATTAATCCTAAATTGGTCGAGGGGGTTTACATTTAATGTGCGCCGAGGTGCGACACATCATGTCACGTGTTAAGTGATTATATTTGGGTTATGCATCGAGAATGCCTCCAAATTCCTGAATGCGTGATATTATAAATATATATTATTTTCTAGCACAGGCGTAATAAGCGAGTTAACTATCAAAGCATGACTAGGATATTGATTGTCTGAATGTTGCATACCCGCTCAGGTGAATCCAGATTTGACTTCCATGGATTCGTATCAGCGTGCCTGTACTTTGTACAATATCTTAAGAGAAATTCTCATGTGACCACATCTTGAGATTTCAAACACAACATAGGGCTAATTAGGTAACTAAAAGTGATAGTAGCATTGGAGGGAACGATAGGAACACTGGAACCGTTAATACCGTATTTTTAACGCAGTGGCCCTACGGAGAACTGGTGCATCTCATATAATACATATTTTATTTATTCGGTTCGATTAGCTCATGTTCGGCACTGGCGTGATCTGAGGATGCCTATTATGCATTATTTCTGAGATAACCTCAGACTCCACAAGTAGCAAGCCGTACAAATGATTGGCCGATATAAGAAAATAGACTTTGTTGTGATTGTATTATTTTGGTCAGTAGCCTAGGAAAATGGACTATCATAGTGAGATGGTTCAACCATTATCCTTGTTTGGTTGTAGGGTTGGGCCTTTGCGCTAGGATATTCCATGGACCTAAGTTACGACACTAAACCTATATATTATTATATATTTTCCTTGGATTTTTGTTTCTCCATTTTATGCTTTCTTTGTGGTACTTGCTATTTGGGGTCTAACCCCACTAGTTTTGCAAGGACAGATTTTGAGCCAGCACTCGAGGATCCAGCGTATCGTCCCTCTACTCATGGCGCGTACCAGGAATATGGTCGCAAGAGATAGCGAGTGAGTTTTCTTCTTCCATGCTCATCATTGTACATTTACTTCTTTTGGGCGTTTAGCCACTGGCACCTGTTAGCCGGCTCGTTTGGACATTAGTTTCCTTGTATTATTGTATTAAATTAGACTGCAGCTGATCACTATCATGTACTTTTGTTTACTCTTCCAGCTCCTTATTTTGCATAGCTGGTCTCAAGAATATTTTGAAAAAGTGTTTGGGATGCCTTATTGCTTTATCATATATACTCTATGCTTATTGTTTCTTGTTTGAATGATTGAGTCGTAGTAGTTCTTGACCATAGAAGACCTGATTGTAGCATGCACCCCTTGTCTTAAATAGTCGTGATTGTCGTACGATGTATAACACCTTGTACGGGTAGCTAGCCATGTCTGTCTCTGTATTTCGGTACCGGGGCGTAATACGTAGACCCTGACAAGACCAAAGTGATCCTTGAAATGCGCCCACCGAAGAACCTCAGAGAACTTTGTGGCCTTCAAGGATGATTGCCCTATATCAGGAGGTTCATATCAAACCTATCTGGACATTGTCGGCCGTTCACTCAGCTTATGAAGAAGGGAGTCTCCTGTCTGGAACGAAGAATGCCAATGCGCTTTCGAGGACATCAAGGAATACCTCATAAGCCCTCCAGTATTGGTAGCCCATGTTATGGGAAAGCCCTTTCTGCTCTACGTACGAGCAATGGATCACTCTTTTGGCGCTATGCTAGCTCAGACAAGCGATGCAAGTCACGAGCAGGCCATCTACTATCTCAGTAGGATGATGGCCGACGCAGAGCACAGGTACAATCCTATCGAGAAGGAGTGCATTGCTCTAGTCTTCGCCATCCAGAAGACCCGGCATTATGTGGCAGGGCAAACCATCCATATGATCTCACGAGTTAATCCCCTTAGGGTCCTCATGAAAAAACCTGGAGTGCTCAACTCTCGCCTAGCCACATGGGCAATACTGTTGTCACCACATGACATGGTATTCGTCCTACAGAAGGCGGTCAAAGGTTAGGCATTGGCAGATTTTCTTGCAGCCCACCCGGTACCGGAAATCTCGAAGCTCTACGAGGAGATACCAGATTATGTCACAAACTCAAACCTGACCACGAGCGCAGAAGCCGTTTGGCGAATGTTCTTCGACGGTGCTTCAAGAATAGGGCCCAAAGGCGACATCGTCGCTGGAATCGGGATAGTGTTGATCTCTCCATATGATCTAGTTATCAACCGCACCTACTCACTAAGCCATGCTCCAACAATGTAGCAGAGTACAACGCTCTCATCATTGGACTCCAACTAGCTAAATAAGTGAAAGTTGACCACCTAGAAGCCTACGACGATTTCAAGCTGATAGTCAATCAAGTCTGAGGCGAGTATGAAATCCGGAATGAAGACCTACTCCCCTACCACCAAGCCGCGCTTGGAATAATCTCCACCGTCGAGGGGTTCTCCATAGAGCGCGTCCCTCGGCTGCAAAATATTGAGGCTGACGCCCTGGCCGGCCTCGCAGTCTTTCTAGCTGTTCCGGTCAATACTCATGAACTGATCACCATGATCGATCGAGAGTTGGTCTGCCCGAAGAATAACCTCTATCAGTGCCTGAGATACTCAATAAAGACGAGCACTGACTCACAAGACTGGAGACTTCCATTCATCGACTACGAGTCTATAGAATTCTCCCCGAGAATCCAAAGGAAGTCATTTC
This sequence comes from Iris macrosiphon, assembly GCA_036927795.1. NCBI lineage: Eukaryota > Viridiplantae > Streptophyta > Magnoliopsida > Asparagales > Iridaceae > Iris > Iris macrosiphon. The sequence goes on from JAYESA010000008.1 coordinate 132,745,687, forward strand.
GATCCGAAGATGTTCCGTCTGGTTATATTACGATACAGCTACCAAAATATTGTATTGTCACTCCTATGATGGTCTTCTGCTACGATGCCTAGCAGGCTCTCCATGAGGCTCACGATGGGATTTGCGGTGCCCATCAGCCGGGGCCCAAGCTACAGGACCACCTCCATAGAATGGGTTACTATTGGCCGACAATGGTAGAAGACGTCGTTGACTACGCAAGAAAGTGCCAAGCGTGCCAAATCCATGCTGACTTCATCCACCAACCCTCGGAGTTTCTATACCCGACCGTGGCGTCTTGGCCGTTCGAAGCCTGGGCATGGATATTATAGGGCCGATCAGTCCGCCCTCGGCTAAGGGACATTGCTTCATCTTGGCTATCACCGACTACTTCTCCAAGTGGGTGGAAGCTGTACCACTTGCTGAAGTCAAGACGTCCAACGTGATTAGCATCGTAAGTATTACGTCATATACCACTTTGGCTTGCCACAAAGGATCATCCATGACAACGGTCAACAATTCGCAAGTCACACGTACTACCAGTTTTACGACAAAAATCGGATTCAGAATGTAGCGTCAACTACCTATAACCCGGCAGCAAATAGTCTGGCAGAAGCCTTCAACAAGACCATCATAAAGCTACTCAAAAAGTTTGTGTCATCCAACAAACGCGACTAAAATGAGAAGCTGGGTGAATGTCTCTGGGCCTACCGTATAACGATCCGGACAGCTACTGGCAATACGCCTTTCTCTCTGTTGTATGGGTGCGAAGCGTTCCTCCCACTCGAGATCCAAATCCCTTCACGTCGAGTAACTCTCTCCAACCAATTAACCGTTGACGACAATCACCGCCAACGGCTACAAGTGTTAGAAGCGCTCGACAAGAAACGTCTCTTAGCTCAACAACACATTGAGCTATACCAAGCGCGTCTCTCGGAAGCCTTCAACAAACGGGTGAAGAAGAGGACCTACCAAGTGGGTGATCTCGTCCTGACCGCAAGGAGGCCGATGGTTATGACCCACAAGATGGCCGGCAAATTTTAACCCAAATGGGAAGGATCGTCCGTCGTAGAATCGGTATTCTCTAACGGCGTCTACCGGCTCACGAAATCCAACGGGGACTTGCTCATGATGCCTATCAACGACAAGTTCCTGAAAAAGTACTATGTCTAAGATAGACTTGTACTTCCCTTATTCCCAGCCGGGCAATCAAGATGTACAGTCTTTACACTCTTGGTTCTTCACCCCCAGCAAGGGCCTATGTACAACATGTCCCCTTCTTTATAAATTTATGTAAAAGCCATTATCTGTATCCAGGAGTCCTGGATACGAACAAATGATGGATCCTCAAAGTCTCCCCAGCGGAGCAGTGCTCAGGTCCACCGGCACACTCCCTCTTGGACCACAAAAAACCAGTCTCGTTAGACTCTAGTCTCCCCAGCGGAGCAATCCTCAGGTCTATCTTCATTCTCGGATAGAACACACCTAGAAAATCACTCCTCGGTGAGTTTCTCGGACATTGGTTCACGTCCATATTACCTATGAACTATTGTCCTAACATTTCTCCCCGACTGAGTTTGCCATGTCCATATTACCTCTGAGCAAACCTCCTGGGTCTTGGCTATCGATCATTACGTCCATAATACCTCTTATATCGGTTGTCATCACCACTTATCACCCGTACTTACCAAAGTACCCCAGCGGTGTTAAGTCTACAAAATCTGCCACGTTCATATCACCTCTGGTAGGGCTTGTTCCAAATCTATTACTTGCACTCAGGTGCGCAAGAAGTAATGGGTCCACAAAATCTATCACGTCCACATTACCTCTGATAGGGATTATTTTCGAACTTATTATTTGCACTCAACGTGCGCAACAAATAATAGGTCCACCTAAGTCCCCCCAGTGGGACATCCTAGAAGGCTACGGTATTGTACTACGTCCATATTACCTCTAGTACAATATCCAAAGTTCACACAAAATTCATACACAACAAGACAAATGAAGGAAGAAGTTCTGGAAAAAGAGAAACACATATTCAAGATCATAAGTACATATGATGGAAATCCACTACATTTTTAAGGGTTTTCATTATATTCAAGGTCTCAGGTACATATGATGTGAATCCATTTTAAGGGTTTCCATGGGTTCTCGCCGACAAGAACCTCTTCCATTACAAGGCGTCCCGTCGTGCTGTTGTTGCTACTAACACAAGTGGTCCCAGAGCAGAGCTCAATGCTTTATGGATCATCTCTCCACAGTGCAAACATCAGTATATGAAAAAAAATCCATACCGGTGGACAGCAGGGGAGAATCAGGGGCAGACGCTCTACAACCAGGCTGGAAGACAGACGACGGAAATGACAATTAATCCAAATCTAGGCCTGTCAATGGTTGACCGAAAATCTGTATTCGATCCGCATTCGAACCGATAATATCCGGAATTTCATATTTATCGGATATCGGATGCGGATACGGAAAGTGTCATATCCGATCCGATAATGGAATAATTAAATATATAAAGTATATTTTAATTATATATATATATATATATATATATATATATATATATATATATATATATATATATATATATATATATATAAACGGTGTAGATTACATTTGATAGAATCAAAGGTTTGGATTACAACTTACGACCCTAAAACTAAATATATTTTAATTATATATACATATATGAACGGTGTAAATTATACTTGATAGAATCAAATATTTGGATTACAACTTACAATTCTAAAACACTTATATGAATCCTTATTGGTTAGGATACTATCCGATATCCGATAAAATAAACGGTAACGGATACGGGAGCCAAAACTCATATCCGATAGCTATCGGTTAGGACGTGGTAATACCAACATCCGACCGATAAGTTACCATTGACAGGCCTATCCAAATCCTGCCATCGGCGCCGCAAGCCCCCAGCTGGTAGCAAGCCGTATAGAGGGGAGAAACGCAGCTGGCACGCCGCATAAACAAAGACAGTTCAGCGCGTGACGCATGATGCTCATCCTCGTCTCCTGGGTTAGTTCTTGGCGAGCCGTCCTCGTCTCCTGGATTAGCTCTTGACGAGGAACTGCCACATAAGGGTGACATTCTCTTCGAATGACGAATTCTATGATATCATTCCATGCTCTATTCCGGGCACCGCTAAAGGTGGTAAAACCTGCAAGAAGGAGAACACATATCAGTCTCCAAACGAAGATCGCAAAAAACGTACAGTGGCCGCATGACCACTTCCAAGTCGCAGCTACGCGCGGGAGGGGATATCTCGAGGTAGCCAAGACCGCACGCATGAGCAAGAAAAATTCTCGTCCATACGGCCAAGCCGCAGATGGACTGATTCCTCATCCATGCGACCCAGCCACAGATAGGCTCTGCGAGCATGTTGCAGATAACTGCACAGCTATGCGACAGGAATCTGTGAGGGTGGGGCCTGCGCGTGTTCTAGATGATTTCTCATCCACGCTGCAAGGCCATATACTTGTGTCTCTGTGTGTATTTTTGTGTCCCTGCCGTCACAACACACTCTTACATCCAAGTAAAGCATCAAAATCAAGGGGCCAAGGATCAAGATCGCCCCTGACAAACTCCTCGGCAAGGAGAGTCGCAGCCGTCGATATTCTTTAAAGAGAAGAAGAAACGAAGCAAAGAAATAAATTTTCTCTCTCCTCATGACCACCTATTTTATAGGCTTCAAAGCCGCGTGAAGAGATCGAGGGCAATGAACCAAGCAGTTATGAGGATGAACCTGACGCCTCGATTCACGGGGTCCACTTTAATCTCCCTGAAAACCGTCGTCTCGAGCCCCGCGTCAGGAGATGGCTCATAATCCAAAAGGAGATCCGCTCCAAAATCGAAACAAATCTGTCAGTTAATTCACAAGTGACAGCCTGAAGCACTCATCCATGAGGCTAGCGACCAAGCGGTCCCAATGTCCATGCGACACAATATTCATGTGACCAAAAGTGCTTTTTCCTCCGTGCTTCTTATTCAAAGTATTTCAAAACTTATAAGTTTGAAAACTTTGAAAGGGGTCTTGTAGAAGCATGAAAAATATGCATCCATGTGTCCAATAACCATGCGTCCAAAAGTAAAGCTCAGAAAAGATTGGACCGCAGAATCACCCTACGGCCCAATAAGGCGACATACATGCGTCATAACCAGCCGAAGTAGCTTTGGCCGCAGATGGACCTGACATGGCTTCCTAGCAACAGGATCGTCTCTGACACAGAATCTTGACAAAGAGAATTTTCTGAGTGCCTCAAAAGACGTGAACACATTAAACGACAGAAGTCTCACGTCAGCACAAAACTCCACTATCGATGGATGTGCGCGCCACATGTACAAAACAACTGGCCCCATGCGTCCCAGACTCCATGTGTTTCATGCGTCTCTAGCCCCATGCATCCCGGACTCCATGCGTTCCATACGTCTCTGGCCCCATGCGTCCCGGACACCAAGCTTTCCATGCGTCCCAGACTCCATGCGTCGCATGCATCTCTGACCCCATGCGTCCCAGGCTCCATACGTTCCATGCGTCTCTGGCCACATGGGTTTCAGACTCCATGAAGACCAAATCTTGCTGTTACGACAGAGGTGATTCTCTCCAACCAAGTGCGGATCATGTGTCAAGCTGACCAAGTCACGCCCACAAAGGACGAGAACCACCCAGATCTTCAGAAACAGAAAATCCCAACGAGCATCCACGTGACAGCCTGGCCCGCTCATTGTTACAGCTGCACCCTTTTAAGGAGGCACACGTGGCACCCTCTAGCATCCATGCGGCCCAATATATGCGAGTCCAAGGATGACTATATATACCCGGGTGGCCTACCCAAGAAAAGGGAGGACAGACAGGGGTCGCCCAACACAGAGAGAGCATACCGAGACGAGCAAAGAGAGAATATAAACTTCTTCACCCTACATCGAATCGTCAACGAAGTAAAGGAGCCGCCATAACACTTCTTGTCCATCGTCACACCCCATATCAAAATATTGTACTTAGATAATTTTGTTTAGGATTCTTTGTACTCTTTTTCGTTCATTAAATACAAAGTTTACAATAACACATTTAATGGCGAACAATGCCGACATATGATTTACTGCTTCAGAGGTTAAACTAGCTTGTTATACTCTCATAGAGTAAACAATTAAGATAATTAAGTATAAAGAAGTACTAAAATGTAAAAAAGTAAATTTTAGAAATACATGTTTTAGGTGATGAAGTTGAGAATAATGTTAATAAAAATGCTCCGAACAACTCATATAATAATTGCTAGTTCTCACGTGAGAACCAAAATACCACAAAAGTATGTTCATTCGTTCATGCATGTTATCAAAATTCCAATATGCCTAACTTTAATCTCTCTAATACATTTAGTCCGGCATGCTTATAGCAACATGGAAAGCCAATTTGGGAAAAGACCAAAAAAAAATTATATCAATTGCAAAAAAGTGATAATTTCAAAATTGACACATTCCTATCATTTGCTACATCATTTTCCAAAAATTACACTGCACCTGAGTGGGTATATAGTAGTTAAGAATTCTCTAATATGTTCATGTAAAAACAACAAGGTATAGTTGATAGGATCATACTACTTTTATGTGCGATAAATTTCTGGAATTCTTCAATCATGTTTCTTATCCTCAAGAAAAGCTGGAATACTACATAGGTGCCTTTAAGACAATTGAATCCATAGATCATAAAAATCCACAAGTCTTCAAAATAGAATTTGGTACCTCATCATATAACTAAATTCAACTAGAAAACTTTAGACAATTCAATTAAAAACATTTTGTTTTCTTTATCCCAGTTGATCTCAGTTAGCAACTACGCTTTCACATATATCAGTATACGCTTAGAACAATTAAACTTTAATAACACAGAAGCCTACAATAGATTAATTAGACTTACAACAATCTAATATAACCATAGATCCATCTCCCTTCACAGCCAAGAAGCACCATTGAATCAAAATCATCAAAACTCTTGGTACCCAAATCAAAGAGCCCTAACCCATAAGTAAGTATCGCAAAAATTTTAATAAAAGACAATAAAAAATTAAAATATTAGAGATTAGGGTTAGAGGCTTGGGACTGAAATCCTTAGAAATCACGAGAAAAGCAACGAGATAGAGAGAGACTCAAACTTGAAAGGGAGAATCTCAGTCGAGACTCAAGGGAGGGAGAATCTCATTCAGAGAGAGGAAACTAGTCGCTAGAAGACTCTCGATCCGTCAAGAGAGAGAGAGAGAGAGAGTGTGCAAGCGAGCAAGCTCAATGAGACATCGGTAATGTACAGAATTGGGAGTATTTTAGATTTTCTAATTTTCAAACAAAAAACCGAACTGATTGGCATATTTCAGTGTAGTTCAGTTTAATTTTCGGTTATAAACCGAGAAATGCTCAGCCCTAGTCAAAGGCTTCATTTGAATTATCAAATCAACCATAATGGGGATTCGCAGAACATCATATCAACCAAAGAATCATTTTTTGTGCACCCACCAAAACTATGGTATATATTCACTCTCCACTCAAGTATTGTCACGTTTCAAAATAGAAATCAAAATCACTTTGGATGTTCACAAAACCACTTCCAGAGTGGTTTTAGATTACATAAAAATGACACGTGACAATATTTGAGGGGAGAGTGAACATACATCCTAATTTTGATGGGTGAACAAAAATTGACTCATCAACCAAAAATTGGTTTTTGTACAAATACGCTGGAAGACCTCAAAGGAAATCCTGCCATACAAGCTAAAATGCTGGTTTCTGTATGGGAAATTTATAAAATATATCGAGAAAAACCAAGAGTGGAGTGAACTAAACATTTTGTTTCCCTTTTTTTTTTTTCTAAATAAATGTGCTGCTGAGATGATTTATTATTAGCTGTACACTTCTAACGAAATTTGTTACACCTACTTCAAGCATGCGGTCATATTTAGGGATGGCAACGGGGACATACCTATTTGAATCTCCATTCTCATTCGGGTTCAAATTTTTATCCCCATTTTCGTTTCCGTTAAAAAATTCACTCTTTATCTCCGTTCCCACCCCATTAACACTTTCGGGTACGAATTTTTCTGTCCCCATCCTTACCTTATTAAGATATATTTTTGTACATTATAAGCTTAAAAAACTATTTTTATTTCAAAAAATATATATTTAAAACAAATATATTACTAGATAGAGAAAATAATATAATATAACAAAATGAGAATATTAATCCAAAAAAAATATACAAGTACTAAATAAAAGTTTATAACACAAAACAACAAAAAACAAATATTAACCCCACAAAATATATTTCCAATAGAGATTTACATTTACATACAATAAAAACATATAAATATAAGTGATCGGGATCGGAGATTTACTGAGACGGAAAGTACTATACCCATACCCGTCCCCGAATCCGACCGGAAAAAAATTTTAATCCCCTATCCCCGCCCCCATCCCGTTTTTAAATTTCCAAACCCGTCTCCTTGAGGAAAAAAAAAATCGGATCCCCATCGGATTCGGAAGACATTGCCATTCCTAGTCATATTGCCAATGTTCCTTCAACAACATCGTGTTCGTCTGAATCAGAGAGAGAAGCTTTGGACTTGGACATGATTCTCGGATACCCGTAGCCGAGGGAACTTCCACTTGTTTGACATAGCTGCAGGAAAACAGTAGATGCCATCAGTAGAGACCTCAAAAAGAAAGGTTGATCTTAAGTTTCAAATTCTATCTAATGTGAGGTGGTCAACCCGTGATCCAATTTTTTTATTCCAGAATATTTCTTGCGAACAACATCTAACATACCTAAGATATATAAACGAATGCGTATAGGGTTTTTTAACATAAATTACCAAATTCACTTTTGGGGAAGTTTGATTCCACTCCCTCTACGTTCTCTCTAAACTTGAACCCGGTCTCTACACAATTGTCTATATCTACTCCCGACCAGTCAAAATTAGTTTTGTTGGAAAAAAATAAAAAAAAATTGCCAAGACTACTCTTCCCTCTCTCGTTAAAGAGACTCCCCCCTTCTCTCTTCCGATATTTCTTTTCCACCTTCTGATCCCTCCCCTTCCCCGCACATCTTCCTCTCTCTCCTCTCCTCTCTTTTATTTCCTTTTCTTTGTTTTCTTTTTTCATGCAAATAACTAAAGAAACTATTAAATATTATTTAGAAAGAGTGATGGTAGCTTTTGAACCCAAGATAATTCTTAATATATTAAATGTTTCAACCACTTGAGCCATGAAATTTTTGGCTGAAAATATTCAACTCATATATTTAATTGGTTTTTAAAATTATAAATTTAAAAATTACAATAATGTTGCTTTGAAGGGGTATCTATAGTCAGGGCATGTTTGAATCAACCAACTTCTTACACAAACATAAAGGATCAAAGAAAGGCGTAATCTGTAGCCGAACATGATTGAATCAACCAACTATTTACGCGAAGCATAAAGGATCAAAGAAGTTTTCTGACAACACCACCGTTTTTTGATAAAATAGTTGATAATTTACAATACCACATATATACAATACCACTGCCACATACGGTTTCTAATACCACTGCCACATACGGTTTCTAATACCACATCCCAGTTTCCAATATCACAATACAGTTTTTAATACCACATCACAGTCTTGTATACCACAAACATTTTCTTGTACCACAATATAATCTTATAGTTGATGCTATTATGGGTTTTACTGTTGCGGTAAAACAATTTAATCATAACATCATTTTGTAATACAATACATTGCAACATGTGTCTAGTATCAATGTGCTACAAGTATCAATGTTTCTATTATCAATATGGACAATAGTGATATTACTAACACAAAAGCATAACTAATAACACGATAATAGTACCACAACGCCATAACAGTACCACAAAACCTACTATTATTAATATTCTGGTACTATTAGTGTTATTGTATTGTTAGTATCGTAATTGTGTTCCTATTGTGTCACCTGAATCATGTCATGTTGATGCCCACACAACAAAGATTTTAAGCCTAATGAATTTTAAGTAATAATAAATGTAACCCTAACAACGACATTACCCAGTGGTGACCCCTTCTTAGACAGGGAAAGGGTTAGGGAGAGGTCCAAGGTTAGAATCACATTGGCTTTTATTAGAGAGAGAGAGAGAGAGAGAGAGAGAGAGAGAGAGAGAGAGAGACACTAGAGAGGGAGAGTGGAATTAAAAGGCAATTTGTCTTTCTTATTTTTATTATTTTGTTCTAATAAAATAGCTTTGACTAATCAAGGGACCTGATAATTGCAGAAAATTTAAAAAACCTAAAGGGACCGGAATCAAATTCCCCTTCATTTTTCATTACATTTCCACAAGCATGAAAAACAACTAATGTTGCTGAAGGAAATGTGGAAGAATTATTCCCACCGTTTTATCTCCAAAAAATTGATCTTTAAGGTTCTTCACTAAGGATCAAGCAGTCATAAGACAGAAAGGTTCAAGATTAGCCAATAAAGGTTCAAGATTAGCCAATAAAGGTTCAAGATTAGCAAATAAAGTTGATCTTATTACAGTTGTCTACTCGGTAATTTATTTATAATGTCGATATCACATTAGATAATGAGGATTCTCAAATATAATCCATATCCATACTAACTACCCAAGAACATTTTTGGAATATCATAACAGCCAGTGTAGGCCTATTTGAATGGTCCTTGTGTACAGACACGTGCGTGTGTTCTGCTGAATGAATGTCAGCATGCCCATATGCATCAACACTGTGTGAATCTAGTGCATGAGAATCCACGCAATCACTTACTGAACCATAAAGGCAACATTTATTAATTCTTCCTAACAGCAACGTTTAACACATAATTTAGAACAGTTAGAGACTAATAAATTTCAAGCAACATTTCATCACTCAGCAGTTTGGAACATCAATGGCAAAACTGGCAAAGAATGTTCAATGCAAAATAAGCAAAATAATAGATACAACTTTTGTTATACATACCTCAGTGAGCTCACCAAGGTGGCGGGATCGGAATTCATTTATTGTTGCTGCAATCTCTGAGGTTGGTAACTTAGCCTGCAAGGAGAGGACATGTTAAAAAAAAAATTAAACATTGAATTATGCAACACTACTACGAGAGCCCTCAGTACAAAGAAAGCAAAATAGCTTCCACAGCAGTAATATTGTGTTCTCACCTGTGCAAGAACAGCAGCTGCTAACTGAAGACTTGGTTCCAATGTTTCCGGGACAACCTTCAAATTTTTTTAAAGTGTGGCTCCATTATCCATAAGAAATAAAAAATATAATTGGCAGCTCCGAATTATCCAGAAGAGTTGAGGAAGACAAAAAGACCCATTCTTGACCACGAAAAGAAAACATATGTTTAACTTACCGCAGTTGCTCCTGCCTTCTCCAAATTAATGCCATGATCGACATCATGGGCACGGACGAAGGTCTTCACATTCGGAAAGTACTTGCTCAATGCCCAAACAGTTCTATAATTTGCACCAGGAGTATCTAAAGTAATTGCAGCAGCACAAGCTCTCTCAGCCCCAACTTTATGAAGAATCTAATATCCAATACATTAATAAAAGTCACAATCAGTTTCAACAGAAGCTTACTCCACATCTAAAATACTTGCTTACCTCTCTGCTCCCAGCATCCCCAAAATATACAGGAAGGTCAAGTGCACGCCCAACTGACACCCGGTCACTGATGAAATAATCTAACAATTAGTTCAAATGTTCGTCTATGCTCCAACGGTATGCACATACGTGTATAGATAGGTACATAACACTTTTAGAAGTCAGATATTGAGCAACCCAACAAATAATTGGTAAGAGATTACTCGAGAACTTAGAATAGAGATGATCGAAGTGAGGCGACCGAAGGCGCCCTACGGAAGATAAGTAGATTAGCCGATTGAGATTTGTTATAGGAGGTAACTGTAGTAGAGGGAGTAGTAACAGTTTCCTATTTCTGTCATTCCTTTTATTCTTGCTCGAGCCGGATGATGAAAAAATCGCTGATCAGCTTTTCTCTTATGCTCATGCAAGCATTTTGTATAGAGCATCTCTCAAATTGGACTTGTTCTCCTTTATCTATTGGCTTTCTTACTCTAAGAGAAGTAATGTGCATGACTATTAGCATGTGAATGGTAAAGTACAGCAAAGAGGTCTGCCGAGATTCATTGATTATCCAGTTTTTACTCAACAATCTGACATGATGCACTCTTATGTCTCAGTATGTTGATAGTCCTGGGTATCTCAAGTACTAACTATTTAGCATATTTTACACCTATATTGCACAGACACGGGAAAATTGTGTCTATCTATCCGTACTGGCCGTACCCGTGTCGATTTTCATGTGAAATATGGGACTACATATGTACCTTTTTTAACATATCCATATATCATATTGGTATCGTGTCCTTAAGTGTATCCACGCACGTATTCATGCAACATATTTCCACTCTCTCAAAGAGCCTAACCATTATTTCGGACTCCTCATACAAGAGAAAATCTATTGTTTGTAGGAGTGTGCAGTATGTGGTTCAAACCACGAAACCTAACCTTGCAGAATTAGATTATTCATTCAGGGTTTTTATTTTCTTCTTTTAGGTTCCATTGGGTGGGTGGGTGGGTTTTGAATCTGTAAATTTGTGGATTTTCGGTTCGGTTTGTGGTACTGAGAAGACAGTTCCGTATGAAGAATGGACTGCAAGAACAGCATTTAACGTGAAAAGGATGTAGCGTAATATTTAATGCCATGTGATGCATTTTATGTATTCATACACCATGGTTTAGCTCTTCATTATATAGTTGCTTATATTTATGTGTTGCAACTAATTGTGCTCTCTTCAACTACTTCAAAGTCTTGCCATTTATTAGTATGTTTTGTAGTCATGACTCAACTTTTAATTTTCTTTTTGAATGTTGTGTGCAATGTTCTTAGTATCTTAAGATGCACGATAAGTATTTTATGATACAATGTGAAATACTACCTATTCGTTATGCATAGGTCGATCCGATCCGATACATATAGGCTGATAGATATTATCAGTTTTTTTTACTAGTCATGTAATAATCTAGATTCTTGAACCAGATAGACTTGTAAAGATAAACAAATAAACGTTTATGAAAAAGTTATATTAGATAATGTTCCTATATGTAATTAGAAATATAGACCTAAAGTTCACGAGTTATTTTATCATACGATACACGATACGATACACAATACACGATATGACAGCAAATCGATAACGATACGTGAGTTGACAACCTATAGGTTATGTGGTTTGTTGTTAAGACCGAATTAACCCCAAATTAACTGATTTATGCAGTATGATTCGCTCAAATATTGTTTTGAAACTATGAGGTATGATTATGTTAGTGTTATGCGGTTGGCGATAAGGTGCGATTTGAAAAAGTATGGTAACCGAATAAACCAAATGTACACCCTTGCATTCTGCAGCACAACTCAACACATTCACCGCAATTTTGTGATGATAACCCTGCTCCTCTAGATCCTATACTGAGGCTAGGCTATCTTACGAGTTAAAGGGACATTCACTAGATAGGGATGGAACTGCAATGATGAACTCTGATATAAGTAAATTTGAAATTTCATTTCGTTGTAATGTATCATTCAAGGTTCTCGCAATGATTCTGGCAAGGAAGAATGACAACATATCTTCAAGTAAGTAGCATAGTTCAAGACATTGGCCGAAACCCAAACAAAAACTTCTCAAAACCCCCCGAAACTGCCCAAAAGCTGCCAATTAGGAAGGTCTGATACATGTTCCGATAGCAGTACTTGAACCATGGTTAGTAGTTCACATTGTACAGCTTTCAATAGAGAAAGACAATCATCACTTATTTCACATACATAAGGAAAAAAAACACTAAAACTTCATAAATAACCACGCTGTTTGGAGCATTGATCATGCCAAGATTTTGTTCGAGAAGGTTAAGTTTCTTAAGTAACTAAACAATGTAGAACATTGATGTACCAAGAATTTGATTCGCGACACAGTTGGCCTTGAAAAAGACAAGCCTCTCTCAGAGAGACGATTTCTCTCAACAGGGTCTATGTGCTTCGCTGCTATGCAACACTGATACGGAGAACCTGATATAAGACACAGTAACACGGATGCAACAATGGTGTCCTAATGTTTTTGCGGTGTTCTTGCTGTTTCGAAATAGTGCAACATACTAAATCCGGATGCATTAGATTTGTTGCATGAATGCAGCTTAATTGCAAAACTTGAACCTATGTCACAAAATCAGCTATGATCATTATTCCTACACGTGCTTCAATTTACCAAAACTCCCATCACTAAAACATGGCTGGTCAGTGCTTTGTAGAATTTGTATTTCAACTTCAAGGATATCCTCTGCTAGCAAAGCACTTCAAAAATACTCCATTTCAACAATCTTCTTTTTAGTCAATGAACAATATCCTTCTGTCTCTCCATGCAATGAATTAATGATTCTAAATACTGAAAATTGTTACTCTTATGGTATCATTTGCCTATCAATATGGACTCACCCCTCCTTATTTTTTACTTCTAATTGAAGTTACATATAATATTTCCTTGCCATACTAATTTAATATTCTAAGATTGTAAGTTAAATTGAAGAAACATAATGTGTCCATTTAAATTGTCCATTGATATTGGAGACAATTTGTTCATGATTTAATTTGTGTTGGTATTCTGGAGGAACCAACTCAAATTTTATTACACTTGTTGTTGCACTTGTATCTACCAATGCATGAAGTGTAAGGTCTTCATAATTATTATAAGAAATATCAACCTCTATGTAGACATAATTACTAGCATATTCATTTAAATTAAAAAGAATACTCATCATAAAAAATTATTTATGGAAAAACAACTAGTTTCCCTTTGTAAAGTGATCCATATCTTTCATTTGATTTTGCTTTTGAATAAGGCTAGTGACTTCTATTATTTATGGAGTATAAAAAAATGTGTATGATGATTAGCGCAATTTTATTACCATGTTTGATTTGCAAAGGTTGCTGACCGTGTTTTTCTATTAAAACCTTGATTTATCCAATATAATTTGGATCTATTTTTCCATTTATCCAAATATTTCGTTGAATAGCTCATCTTGACTTCTATACTACCAAAGCATCATTTTGGAATTTTCATACTTATATGGTATATACAACTTGTTAATAATTCACGTGTTTTTCTTCAATTGAATAGAGACATGTAATAGAATCATATCATCTAGTATGTAATATATCTTCCAGTAAAAGTTTTTTAACTAGCAAATACATTATTATCACAGATTAGTATTGTTACTAATCCTTTTAAAGGAGTAAGGAATATATGATTAAATTATATGTTATAGGAACATATTTTTGTATGATAACTTGTCCTACAATCATTTTAATATATGATTCATTATGAATCCATAATTGAGGTTATTAAACTCTAAAATTTTCAGCTTAAGTGAACATATAAAGTCAAATAGTTTTGTTTTACTAGATCACTTCTACATTCACCAACACATTTTTCATGATCTTCATTGGAAAAAAAAAAAATTATATATATATATATATAAGTTGACTTTATCTTAGGATTCATTTACAAAGTTTCCAAATCTTACATAAACAAAATATTTACATTTTGACTTTGGTTTTCTCGGTCTACTATATTTGTTTGTTTTAGAAAAAAAATCACTTTTTTACTTTCTGTTTCAAAATTTTGTTTAAGATACTTCTTCCCAAACTTCTTCTCATAAAATCTTTTAAAATTGTTGTTCTTTGGATTGCATCAAAATTCATAGTTTCGTTAGAAATAGAATCACAACAGGATAACCCAATTTGGAAGGTAAACGTGAAAACTCGAAAATTATGTTCAGATCAAAGTACTTCTTTAGAACTCTTACAATCATTGGATTACAAGTGGATGTCTCTTCAAAAAGAAGTACTCGTCTTTATCAAAGTTTGCGGTATTTGCCGATATAGATCAGATACGGCCGATACCGATACGGTTTGGCATGTCCCGATACGATACCGACAGATACCAACATTGGGGGATCTCTTATCAGTCAATTTGGCAAAGAAAATTGAACAAAAAAAAATCAATCAGCAGGGTGTAAAAGCATAGTAAGGTTGTAAAAGCATGTAAAAGAGAACTTATTTATCGCAGGTAAATCAATCGGTAGGGGTGACTACCATTTCATTCAATTTCAAAACTACTAAGAAACTCAAAAAATAGTTGAAATTATGCCTAAATGTATAAAATATTTTTTTCTAAAATTTTAATAACTTACTAATAATTATTTGCTTTCTGATACAAAAAAATCCGATAGCCCAATCTGAAACCACAAATACTGTCGATACCACCGATCCCATTACCCATAGGAAGGGTCTGATATTGATTCCGATACTGATACAACGAATCTTGGTCAATATATATAGATAGAAAAAGATGATCTACTTTTCTGAAAGTAACTTCAGGAAAAAAAACATTCTTTTATAAAGCTACTTTTGAAAAAACAAATCATCTTTACAAAAGTAAACTTAACAAAGAAACTTTATTAAACTAGATTTATAAAACTACAATAGGTCCAACACATCTTTATGTGTGCTAGATGAATCTGTAGTCATCCACGTGTAACGCCCTTGTATATCTCCAACATATTATCAAGATTGTGCTCCTCGACAATATATCTACAGATGGATACAAACCTAAATGTTCACGAGAACACTATGGAACCAAGAGATATTGAGCATTTCTTTAACAAGCTGCTAAATTCGGGGCAAAAAACAAATTGGCACCGGACAACTTTAGGCAAATCTATGTTGAAGCTGAAGAAAAGATTAATTTGCTTGCACAGTTTAGTAGAGCAATTAGGAGATATTGTCGAGGAGCACAATCTCGAAAATATGTTCAAGTGATACAAGGTGCTATACGTAGACAATTGCATATTCATTCAATAAACGGAAAGGCCAGTGACCCCTTGTACTTTTCTACAGATATTTTAACAAATTTGTTTTTATTAAAGTTACTTTTGTAAAAATGCTTATTCAGAAGTAGCTTTTTTTAAAAGTTTCCTTACTTTTCTCAAGTTACTTTAAGAAAGTATATTAAACAAACCCTCCTTTCTGAAGGAGCATCGGCATGTAATACAAGAAGTATAAGAGTTCTGAAGAGGTACTCTCATATGAATAAATTTTTTGAGTTCACTTTTATCTCCCCAACTGGTATCTTAGCCTAACTTCTTAATGAACAATATCCTACCACGTTTTAATCCAATGAACAATATCCTTCTAAGTCTCTCCAAGTGATGAATTAGATCCTAAGTACTGAAAATTGTACTCTTGTGGTATCTTTTGCTTATCAATATGGACCAACCCCTCGTTACTTTTTGACTGTCTAGTTGAAGTTACATTCTATGTTGTTAGTATCTAACGATACACAATACGTATCTTACGATACAATACAATCTACTACCATTTGTTACATATTGGTTAATTCGACATGAAACATATAGGCTTATAGGTAGTATCGGTTTGTCTTTTTACTTGAGATGGGTAATATATACTTAAGAATCTGGATTTTTGAACCAGATAGACTTGTAAAGATAAAACAAATAAAAAATATGAGAAAATTATATTAAATCATCTTCCTATATTGCATTTAGAAGTATACAACTAAACTCCCAGAGTTACTACATCACGCGATACACAATATGATATTCAAAGTATCAAACAAATCAATACACGATATGATATGTGAGTTCACAACCTAGGACATCCCATATAATATGTTCGTGTGCTACTATTTTAAGATTCTTATATTCCAATGTTTCTCTCCACAATTCTACTTTAGAAGTTAAACCATTTCATGTTTCATTAAATAACACAATATCATCATCAACAAACATCATACATATGGAATCTTATCCTGAATATGACTAATAACTTCATCTATGACTTGTGAAAAGAGGTAAGAGTTAAGCCAATGATGAAGGAAAATGGTGTTGCATCTCCTCCAATTGTTCAGACAACAGTGATAATACTATCATATATATATATCCTTTATAATTTAACTATATCTACCAAGAAACTTGTTTATTCTCTGAAACCAAAAAGAACATATCCTTCGGTACTCGAACATAAGCTTTTTCTAAGTTAACAAATATGATCTTTCAATTCGTCTCTACAAATTTTCTATTAATCTTCTGAGAAAGTAACTAACTTCAATCGTAGATTTCTCCGGCATAAAACCAAATCGACCCTTTGATCCATGGTATTGTTCAGCCTTGACTCAATAGTTAGTACAACTCTTTATATTTTCCTTGTTTTTTACATATAGGTACAAAAATAGTAGTCCATTTTCCAGTCCGTATCATTTGGGTCATAAATTAGTTAGACACGTAAATCCTTTTACTCAAACATTTCCAAACCTCAATGGAAATATCAAGTCCCACAACTGTCCAGTTTTCATTTCTTAAAGAATCCATGACTTCAAAAATCCTAATCTTAGAATAATGGATAGTTCGAAACATAGGAACCTGAAATTCGTCAAAAGTATACCCTTTTTGTTGTTCATCAGCAATAATATGTTTAACATGTTATGTTCTTTAATGTATTGACTTGGGTGTATTATGTATGGAGTAGCTCGCGGTAATAAGAAAATTATAGGGCTTCTACAAACATGACAAGCCCTGTCCTAATATGACTATACTGGCTCAGGTATATGAACTTGCTTCATTCATCTCACCCCACCCCTCACCCCCCCACCCCCACCCCCACCCCCACCCCTCTCCCTCTCTTTTAACAGTGTGCTTGTTCATCCATGTCAAGGATTGATTTTTAAGGTACTTATTGTTCCATTAGCCCCTGTCTCTAAACAGATTAATATTTGTTGTTCAAGTTTGCTTAAGTTTCTTCAGTAAGAAGCATACATTATTCAAAAAGGATCAAAGTAAATTTAGAGAGGAAGAAAAATGAATTGCCACATTTATACAGCATGGAGTATCAGAATATCATAATTAACAAAGAACAGTACATCACACTGACCAAATATTATGTGTTTGCAATATTACAATGATAAGGTTATCATTTATCATTTATTTACTATATGATACAAATTACTGAAAATGCCTTCAACCGTTTGTTATATAAGGTCACATTTCCCTTCCACCTCGTACCAGGATATGAACACCTTTTTCCATTTTATAGCACTACTTTCTCTATTGATTCTTATAGAATGTATCTGAAAAGTAAAATCTACCTTGCTTTCATCTCTTGGCGTAGTAAGCCCACATCTTCATTTAAGTTGAATTAAATTGATATTTCATGTGTTGTTCTTAATTCTGCTTTGTCGAACCTTCTTCTAAGTAAAAAGAGATAAGGGCTTGAGGATGTGCGCAGCTGTGCACTATAAGGGACATTTTGCTTCCTATGATCATATATAGGTCTACTATGCCAACACTTACCTTGTACTTGTTTATATTTGCAAGAAATGTATACAGATAGACAGGTAACAGGAGTTCTAAGGAGTATGCTATTAAGAATACTTTCAGATAATAATCTTATTTATTAAATATGGATAACATAAGTTACTGTTTGCATATAACTTTTTATTTCATAGTGAGATGCAATAAAGTTTAAGTTTACTGCATTATAGATAATGATAAAGTGCACCTTCTGACATCAAGAGCAACAAATGGAATTAAGCGCTCAGAAAGCAGCTGTGCAATGATCTGCCAGGCACATATTTAGGTTAGTCCACTCAAGTTATTAGTCATAGCAAATTAGAAATGCATTTTCTGTTAATGAATTAGGAAAATGAAACAACCTGACCAACTCGTCCAAACCCACATAGAATGATATGATCTTGCAAGTCATCGGTCTACAAATACAAAGACGTTCAAAAAGTATTAGAGCAGCTAAAACCAAAAATGTTTGCAATAAACAATAGATGTTGTAAGGGGAAAATATAGTGAGTCGATGTGTATACTGTATAGTTTGCATAATGGTAGAATCATCTTTAAAAAAACTGTACGTCAGATAGAATATCAGGAATTGTTCAAATTTTACTTCATTTCTGCATCCTAGACATATTGCAGTAATTAGAAGTAGAACTTTTTATCATACACATAATATTATCAGAATGAATACTCGGAATGCCTCCATTTCCCATTCAAGATATTGAGTTATCCAGCATACAAATTTGTTAATCAGACGTACTCATGGCAACCGTGATATTATGTGGTCTTTCAACACTTAAAGTTACAATTTACCTGTAAAGAATCTAATATAAGGAAAACAACACACCAGAAATATGCTACCTCAGTCAATCATTAAATCAACAAGATATCATCACAGACAATATTCACTTTCATAACATAGGTAGACCAGCATGAACTACACACTTAAGCTCTCCTGGAAACAAATTTTTTTCCAGCGCAACTTCATGAAAACCTTCCAAATGAGACATCAATGTGGTTAACCTTTTTTGAACCTAATCACTATTCACATAAGTTGCAATCATGAAATTTCTAAGGATATGGTAAACCATTTGTATAAACTTGGAACCCAAACTCAGTACTAAACCCTGTTCTATCAAGTAGTGGTCAAACATGGAGCAATTTTCATATCAAGAAGGTCAGCATTAATTTAAAGTTGCCTAACAATAGTAGTTGGTTTTTGGTGAGTTATAGAAATACAAACTCGGGCTACAAAAGTCTCATTACATCTTTTACTGAGTTTATATGCTTATAGTCGCATTTATTCATCACGATTCTGGCATAGAAAAACAAAATTGGCTTACTGTAATAGCTTAAAGACTTTCACTAAAAGAAACGATATTTTGGCATAAACAAAAATAAGAATGCATTAATAGCTTAAGTTACAAAAGTAAATTTCAATGTGGTACTTTACCTCACTTTCCACAGGCAACAAACTCCGAACATCATGTTGCTCAAATCTAGATGCTAACAACTGACCTCCAGCTGCTAACCATGGTGTGACAGCCATTGAAATCCCAACCACCAAAAATAATAAAGATGATAGTTGGGGAGACAGTATACCCTGCAAGAAACATAGTACTTTCCTTTCTTAATGCAAATAATTATTACTTGAGATTCACAGTACAAATCTACTTAAGGTGCAAACAAGAACACCCACATACATGCATACAAGATCATTATACATCTTTGTTCAAAACAAGGTGTAGGAAAGAGATTCTACTCATAAGAACTGAAAATCAGCTATTTCAGAACACTGCAGGATATAAGAAATCAACATCATATTCGGTTTACAAAATATACCTGGTTGACAGCTTCCCCAAAAGCTACAAAGGCAAATTCTCCACCAGGTGCAAGAAGAAGACCAACTCGAATTGCAGCTATAGTAGAAATTCCAAAAAACTTACCTACTAAAGCAACCAGTATAGTCTTGCCACCAATCAATAGGCTTAAAGAAGACATAATAAGAGGAAAGTTGGAGAGGAGAAGTTTTGGATCAATAGACATCCCCACCTGGAAAGTGCATGTTAAAGAGAAATTGTAAGGTATATCTTAATACTGATGATTTTTAGAGATATTGCCATAAATGTATAAATAAAACTACTGCGGTTAGATTATGATATCACAATGTAATCAACTTCAGAAATTACATAAAAAACAAATATTGTTAGTTGAACTATAGACTAATAATGCAAATGTAACTGAATTTCTCATGTGACCCCGCTCCACCTACTGTCACGCCCCGATCTCCCGCAGGCAATCGGCCGTTCCCGCTAGGCGGGAATCACCCTCGCCAGCGCTCCCGCGGAACGATCGCTTAACCCATCCGGGCGTGATGCCGCACGAGCGTGATCCACGCCCGTGCAAGGCCATGGTTCATTGGCTGGCGGCAAGAGTTCTAAGCCACATAGTCGCACAGATTGTCCGAGTGCAGCGGAGTTTAAGAACGCATAGCGATTTGATAACAGGTTCACTGAGTCGACAAATATAGCGGAAGCATTGAAACACAAGTTGAAGTAAAGCAAGCTCTTTTATTGATATAAACATGTGTACAGGCGGCGTATAGCCGAGATTACAAGTCGCTCAAGCCTCTCTCTCTGAAACAGTAAAAGCGTGCCAAGTGGCTACAACTGTGGAATGATTGTACAGGCGATGGTCAGGCGACGCTCCAACATTATGTCTTGTATATGTGCTTCAGTCCCGGACGCACCGTTGCAAGGCTTCAGAGGGAACTCCTGGCCTTAGCACGCACGAAGGAGGCATCCGCACCGAACGAGGTTCTCCCGCACCCTACATACAAACTGGTGGATTATCAGTACATTGAATGCACTGGTGGGGAAGCTACTCGCCCGCTCGACAAATCCAAACACGTAATATAGGTTTCGTGAACAACTATTAAGTTGTCTTTCTAGTTGCCTTAGGATCAGTTTCATGCAGATATTGAATAGCCTAACGTGTCGGGCAGTGCGTCGTGCGATGTTAGAGGAAACACGGCGAGACTTACCAACTTACCATCTCCTTCCCTGTCCAAGGCAAACATTAAGGCAACATTTGTTAATTCAAGCACGGCATGTATAAGCATTCAGGAGGCATAGCATATGCAAACACGCGGGCCGTTTTAACATGATCGTTCAGGTGTTCAGTTGTTTGATGCGATGCAGTGACTCGCACGCGGATAGCCGCTAAGCGAGGATGACTTATCTATATGAGCATTTGTCGCTGGCATAGCCATAAAGGACACTAGTCTTAAACGAGAGTAGTTTGCAACGAAAGTACAGTGGTGCTACAAGCCATCTCGTTTAGTACAGTAGACTATACAGTAAGTTCAGCCATGGAGCGGATGGTATGCAGCGAAAGAACGGTGGGTGCTGCACACTATCTCGTCCAGTACAGTTGGCTGAAACAGTGGAGTTCCATCCGGATCGGAGCGGCCCCAGTGCCCCGGAGACCGTCCGTGAAACTATACCTCGTTTCCGAGTTGTCCGCGACATGCAGGTCAGGGTCAGGGTCAGTTTCCCCTTCACTAGATACTCGAGTACTGTAGAACAGGAGTACAGTGGTACAGTAGAACAGTATAACAGTAGTATAGTAGTGCACGATTACAGGAGGTGCTTGAATCATGATTCTGTACAGTGATTAACTTGTCTTGATGCATTCCCCTGGTTCGGGGCTGCCTGGTGACCTAACGGTCCCGGATACTTGCAGGGTCAAACATGCACGGAACGACTACTTAGTAGTCTTCCGGAGTTGGATGAAAACAAGACAACATTCAAGCAGACAAGCATGCGTTTCTAAGGAACATAAGCAGGCACGTTGCTCGGGCCCGAAGGTAAGCCGAGAGATGAAACCGTTAGGGACTTAGCATGCGAGGGTCTGAATATAAGCAGTATTTCATTTTCCATGTTCTAGCATAGTAATACAAGTTGGGATTATTCCCTTAGCTAGGTGCGTTGGATTTATTAGCATGCAGGGGGTGAATCACCTAGCGACTAGCATAAATATTCCAGATTTTATGTGTGCTGGCTAAGCAAAGACAAGTTCACCGTAGCCACCCACCTTAGCGATGATTCGCCTCGGTAGAGTGATACGTCTGAGCGAGCCTCTGAAAGTCTAAGCCGGATTCCTGTAGGGACAAGTCTGGATATCCTTTGCATTGTCTTTGAGGCAAAGCGGGTCGGGACAGCTGCACGATTGCCGTTTGAGACGGCAGTCCGCTTGAGCAGAACGGGGTGTTACATCCTACCCAACTTAGAAAAAGTCTCGTCCTCGAGACTTACTAAGGACAAGCAGTAATCTAGGGTTGAGGCAATCCTAGACAAGTCGTTGTACTTGTTTCATTTGGATCTTCACTTGCACAAGCCTTGAAATCAGCATATCGCTTAGACTAGATCGTGCGCACCTTCGACATGCATTTCTAGTGTGAGCACGTCAACCAGCTTAGTGATAGCGAAGTCTCAGCACTCGAGTTTCACCTTTTCTTAAGTCTTGGATGGTGCACTAGTTCAAGGCGTCCCTCGAATAGATGCATTCAACCAAACTTAGAGTAAGTGAAATCGGACAAGCTACTAGCGATACTCTCAAGGGTTCGCACAGGTTGGCACAAAGGCCACTCGCAGCATACAATCAGACAAGCAAGCATATCATTCAAAACGCATTTTGAAAGTATTTAGACTTATTGTTGGAACATCCCATCGAGGCATTGAGAGAGAGCGTGCACATAACCCACGAACGAGCTTTCGAAATAGAGATATCGAATCGAAGTCCAAAGGCGTAGAAGCCAGGCTCTGATACCAACATGTCACGCCCCGATCTCCCGCAGGCAATCGGCCGTTCCCGCTAGGCGGGAATCACCCTCGCCAGCGCTCCCGCGGAACGATCGCTTAACCCATCCGGGCGTGATGCCGCACGAGCGTGATCCACGCCCGTGCAAGGCCATGGTTCATTGGCTGGCGGCAAGAGTTCTAAGCCACAGGTCGCACAGATTGTCCGAGTGCAGCGAAGTTTAAGAAAGCATAGCGATTTGATAACAGGTTCACTAAGTCGACAAATATAGCGGAAGCATTGAAACACAAGTTGAAGTAAAGCAAGCTCTTTTATTGATATAAACATGTGTACAGGCGGCGTATAGCCGAGATTACAAGTCGCTCAAGCCTCTCTCTGAAACAGTAAAAGCGTGCCAAGTGGCTACAACTGTGGAATGATTGTACAGGCGATGGTCAGGCGACGCTCCAACATTGTCTTGTATATGTGCTTCAGTCCCGGACGCACCGTTGCAAGGCTTCAGAGGGAACTCCTGGCCTTAGCACGCACGAAGGAGGCATCCGCACCGAACGAGGTTCTCCCGCACCCTGCATACAAACTGGTGGAATATCAATACATTGAATGCACTGGTGGGGAAGCTACTCGCCCGCTCGACAAATCCAAACACGTAATATAGGTTTCGTGAACAACTATTAAGTTGTCTTTCTAGTTGCCTTAGGATCAGTTTCATGCAGATATTGAATAGCCTAACGTGTCGGGCAGTGCGTCGTGCGATGTTAGAGGAAACACGGCGAGACTTACCAACTTACCATCTCCTTCCCTGTCCAAGGCAAACATTAAGGCAACATTTGTTAATTCAAGCACGGCATGTATAAGCATTCAGGAGGCATAGCATATGCAAACACGCGGGCCGTTTTAACATGATCGTTCAGGTGTTCAGTTGTTTGATGCGATGCAGTGACTCGCACGCGGATAGCCGCCAAGCGATGATGACTTATCTATATGAGCATTTGTCGCTGGCATAGCCATAAAGGACACTAGTCTTAAACGAGAGTAGTTTGCAACGAAAGTACAGTGGTGCTACAAGCCATCTCGTTTAGTACAGTAGACTATACAGTAAGTTCAGCCATGGAGCGGATGGTATGCAGCGAAAGAACGGTGGGTGCTGCACACTATCTCGTCCAGTACAGTTGGCTGAAACGGTGGAGTTCCATCCGGATCGGAGCGGCCCCAGTGCCCCGGAGACCGTCCGTGAAACTATACCTCGTTTCCGAGTTGTCCGCGACATGCAGGTCAGGGTCAGGGTCAGTTTCCCCTTCACTAGATACTCGAGTACTGTAGAACAGGAGTACAGTGGTACAGTAGAACAGTATAACAGTAGTACAGTAGTGCACGATTACAGGAGGTGCTTGAATCATGATTCTGTACAGTGATTAACTTGTCTTGATGCATTCCCCTGGTTCGGGGCTGCCTGGTGACCTAACGGTCCCGGATACTTGCAGGGTCAAACATGCACGGAACGACTACTTAGTAGTCTTCCGGAGTTGGATGAAAACAAGACAATATTCAAGCAGACAAGCATGCGTTTCTAAGGAACATAAGCAGGCACGTTGCTCGGGCCCGAAGGTAAGCCGAGAGATGAAACCGTTAGGGACTTAGCATGCGAGGGTCTGAATATAAGCAGTATTTCATTTTCCATGTTCTAGCATAGTAATACAAGTTGGGATTATTCCCTTAGCTAGGTGCGTTGGATTTATTAGCATGCAGGGGGTGAATCACCTAGCGACTAGCATAAATATTCCAGATTTTATGTGTGCTGGCTAAGCAAAGACAAGTTCACCGTAGCCACCCACCTTAGCGATGATTCGCCTCGGTAGAGTGATACGTCTGAGCGAGCCTCTGAAAGTCTAAGCCGGATTCCTGTAGGGACAAGTCTGGATATCCTTTGCATTCTCTTTGAGGCAAAGCGGGTCGGGACAGCTGCACGATTGCCGTTTGAGACGGCAGTCCGCTTGAGCGGAACGGGGTGTTACACCTACCACCGATCAACCCGAGCCCCTAGATCCTTGATCCACCTCGTGACTTAGGTGCCTTCTCCGCTTTCAGCCAACAGTTGTCGCCTTTGCTACGCAAGTTCCAAACGAGCTCACAGCCAACCACTGCCGAGATGTCAATCGAGCGCTAACGCTTGAGATGGTCCTTGCCATTGATTACCGCGAAGTCCTTGCCTATGGTACCGCGAAGAACTCCTCGACCTCCGACTCCACGGGATGACACCTCCATAGACGCTAGACCAAACTCCGATGACACTTCACATTCCTCTGACTCACTACTAACACTTTCCTACAGATCCAACACTCTCCGCCTTCGCTTGGATACAAAAAGAGTCTATATATCCATTGAAACCGGGCTATCGGATCTCAGATTCAATTATCACCCCTATGAGTCCCCACGGGAAGCTCTGTGACTCCTATGACCCACTATTGTTCCTCCAGCACCCTTCGTCGTCTGACACATACACTCTACATACCCTGCAGCAATCCATGACAGGCCACAACGTCTCCACTGTCAACAAGATCCTCTTCTTCCTGTTTCAGTAATCAGCAATGCCTCTGGCGAACCACACAGGTCTGGTGCAACCCTCCTCAAACTCTGCTCAACTCCGCTATCGGAGCACCCTGAATCCAGTTCGAACCTGCTTGTGCCTCCATCAGTCCATCGACCCGAAACCTTTTTCATTTTAGTTTTGATGCCTTTTAGTTGTGATGTAGACCCAAAAAACAAGCCAAAACAAGTAAAAAGGGAGAATGAAAAGGAAAGACGAAAAGGAAAAGGAAAAGAAAAAGAAAAAGAAAAAGAAAAAGGAAAAGGAAAAGGAAAAGGAAAAACAAATTGTTTCGAAGTTGAACATGCTTGACATCTCCAAAATATAAAGGGGACGTGTTGGCAGATATTGTAGTACCAACATCACAGCATCATTGCTCTTCGCATTGAGATACACGACTCTCATTGTCTCAGCACCGTTGCTCTTTGCGGTAACATATACTCTTGAATTTGCCATGCATCCTCGTGCACCACCATCTACTTTCGACTTTGTCATGCAACCTTGTACACCAACCTCTGACTATGTGGTGTGTGTTCTCGTGTGCCAACCTCTAGACATGACTATGGTGCATCCTTGTGTCGACCTCTATTGTTGACTTTGTCATGTGTCGACCTCTACTATTTTTCTCTCCCAGATCGTGTGTCGACCTTTACTTTCACTTTGTTGATGATGAAGTTTCTCCTTGTGATTGCATTTTTCTTTTTCTTTCTATTTTATGTAACAAGTTGGACATGCTTACATTTCCAACTTAAAAGACAATGTTAGATTTAGTGAATGTTAGAGTTTATGGGTCTATTTAGTCGGATGTTTAGTTCCACATTGGATACACTTCTATGAAAAAGTTTCATTTATACACACACAAGAACAACAACAAAGCCTTTATCCCAAATGTTTGGGGTTGACTATTTGAATTATTTTCTTCCATTCAGCTATGTTAAGGGCAATGTCTTCTGTTAGACTAACATAAATTGTATCCTTTTTTTAAAATGCAATCCATGTTCACCTAGGCCTATCTCTAGTCCTATATATATATATATATATATATATATATATATATATATATATATATATATAATTTTTATTTTTATTTGTATACACACACACACGTGTGCACCAAACCACAAAATGAAAACTATCCTAATTATTCCCAATGTAGTCTTCTGCATTAAAAAGAAGTTTTAATTCAATGACTAAATAAACAAATCAAATAAAGACAAGTTGATAACCAGAGTATTGAATCAACTAGAACTTCACCTAGAAAGTGACACTTTTACAGCTATAGCGGAGAATACCGACCCTACATAAAATGTGTATACTCTCTCTCTCTCTCTCTCTCTCTCTCTCTCTCTCTCTCTATATATATATATATATATAGAGAGAGAGAGAGAGGAGGAGGAGGAGGCGGCGTCGGGGACCCGCACTTAAGCATCCCCTCATGTCCCTAGAATAGTAGTCATTGGATTGTCATTTTGGACCATTCAAATTAGATCGTTTAAGTATCTAATCTGAACGGTCCAAAAAAATAATCCAACGACTGCTATTCCGAGGATCGTGTGAGGATGCTTAAGTGCGGGGATCCCAATCACTCTTCATATATATATATATATATATATATATATATATATATATATATATATATATATATACACGATTGCAAACTCGTTGATTTTGAAATTTATTTTGTTAGGTTCCAGAAGTCTTTCACAATATCATTAAGAATTTCCATATCCACCGAGGTATCCATACCTGTCTAATTCCAGTTTCACAAGGTAGGAGAATTTATACAAGTATCAGTTTATTTCATCGAGGTACATCAGGTCACCAGAAACTTCTATATGAATGTCAAGAATTTGAAATGAAGAACAGTTGGTAAGTTTGTGAAACTAAGAACTTACTGTCATGAAAAAAAGACCCAGCAGAAGTCCACGATATGGAGCAATATCTGACTCAACCTGCAAAGAAAATTCTGTTTCCGCTAACAATAGACCAGCCAAGAACGCTCCCAATGCCATAGAGAGTCCAGACTGTAATAGAATGTTATTCCAAATTATCATTTATTAAAGAAAATTGTATAGCTCATACTATAGTGACGCACATACCCGAGCAGTAAGGAGACTTGTCCCAAGAATGACAAGGAGGGTATTTGCAGAAAATATCTCTGCATTTTGGTTTTCTGCAATTTGCTTATAAATTGGCCTAAGGAACTGCCAGGTTTCATTTTGGAAATAGTTAGTACGGGTACATCTTCAAGTAAAGAATAAAAGGTAATAAAGAAGCCTGATTTCTAACTACATAACTCTTCCACATGAAGTATTGACCAGATATAGATGGTAATAATTTAATAATATCCCGAACAGGGTTCTATAATGAAGCTTATCGTGGTACAATTCTCTAAATTTCGGCCTAGGCGGCCGCCTAGGATTTAAACAAATCATCTTCTTAATAAAATAGCTGAACAGTCTGCTCCAATTTAATGGAGAAATTCGGGTTAAACATCATTTGGATGTGAAATTAGGGAGAATGTCCGACACTTGTGGCACATGCCTTATATTACAGAAAAACAGAAATAGTTCCCAATATCTGAGCCATGCTTTATCAAATTGAGAGGAGTAGCATACTTTCGATTAACAAAAAAGTAAATAAGCATGATATTATAATATGGGTAAATTAATCATAAGGCTGTAAATCCCTCGACTTTCTTCTCAGAAAACTAGAAATTTTACACCGTTAGTTGGAGTGTGTGACCCCGTTAAAGTCAAAACAATGTGAAATCTCTTTGACTCAATAAGGAAAGAGATGTAGAAAGAAAAGAAAGACAAATAACAAAAAGATGTTATGTTTCTCTTCACACACTCTCAGCTGACAAAAAAAAACCCTACCTTTTGGCTCTCCCCAACTATTCATGTCCCTAGTGGACCCTTACCACCTCCCACCAAACCCACCTTCCCCCTCCCACCCGACCCCACCCCAATACACGCACTTTTCGTCTTTTTTTTTTTTTGGCTCCGACTCCCATCAGGGAAAATTGGAGGGATGGGAATATTGAGAAAGAAAGAGGGAAGGGAGAGAAGAGAACTGGGGAAAGGTTCTTTCTGAAATAATACTTTTTATCATTGTATATTTTATTTCTTTCTCTTCTCTTTTACTGAGAGGGGCACCTTTGGTCTACTTTTGACTTTTAAGACACATTGACAGCATCCTGTAAAAGACCAAAGAACAAATGTTTGGGCTTTCCAGTTTTCTAAGGAAAACATAAGGGGATTACAGGTAATTTGGCCATAAATGTTATAAGAAGTCATACGACTAACAAAGAAAAACTCCATAGCCATATGACAGAGAAGACAACTACTGTTTGAAATCAATACTAAGACATTATACTGATTTCAGTTGAAGCATAAATTCTTGTAGCAAACAAAATCATGATAAACAAACTCAGGAAGAAAAAAATACTACATTGAATTTGCAAATTTGAATTGCTTCTATAACTATAAATTCAGTATTTGGATTTCAAAAGAGCCTTACCAGGCGTCCACCAGCAATAATGGCAGTAATAGCAACCATTGCCTTTATGGCAGCCAATCCAAGAGCCTCTGATATTGCTTGAAAACCAACCTGGGACAAAGATGTAGGTGTATTCATGTATCAGGAACAACAATCAGTAGATCTGGCATACTTGACAAGAAAATGGGAAAAATATTAATCAAAAGAAAAATATTTCTTGATGAGGATGACCAAAACAAGTTTGTATAGAAAGGGGAAATGTTCAAGTAATCAGTAATGGACAAATTTCTTCTTTCTTTTTCTTCTTGTTCTTTGCCATAACGCCCATTCCGGGACGGGTTGGAAGAGGAATTCCAAATTCTTACACGGATGAGACTGATCACACCACATACAAAGAGTTTGTCGAAAAGACGGAGCCGAGTAATCAACTTCTTTATCAGAAAATGAAACTTTAGGACCCAGGTGCAAGTAAATGCAAGTTATGTGCTCTGCATAAGAAGAACTAATTCCAAGCCTCCTATTATCAACAAGTGACAACTAAGAGGGTAGCCCGGGTTAAGATACCATATAGGCACCCATAAAAAAACACTTCTCTAATAGAGAGTATTACCTTGGAACAAAAGTTTCTATTATATATGCTGAGAGGGGTCAACTAATTGAGATATCTTTATATGGCAAGCTGAGTTTGGATAGAAACTGCTCGGACAAGGGTCGTTGGTGCAAATGTCTTCGGTTGTGTAGAAACAGCATAGAAACTTACACGTATGTTAAGGAGGACTAAGGGGATTAGGATTAGAGAGGACTGTGGTGGGTGGGTGGGTGGGTGGGGATTATGGGGTAATGAAGCAATCATGCTCGAATACCATGCTCAAGTAATTTGGATATCTTTATTAAGGTAGGACCGGTACATATATTTGATGATGAGAGGTGCACCTCTTTGTACATTATCGGATTTGGACTAAAACAGCATACTAAATGAAGAGCTTACATATAAGAATCTTTTGAAGTTTTAAACTTTCAATACAGGTGCACGGTGCACCTAAATTGTAATAAAGATATCTTGATTTTGAGATAAAACTCTTTGAAACAAGTTAGTAATAGCTCCATGATGAGTACAACAGTATTCAAATGCATTTATATCTAATTATGTGCCTACAGTGGCCACTATTATGGCATTTTAAAGTTACACCTAAAGCCTCCCAACTTTAAGGATTTGATTTAACTATTATGTGATCATGACCTTGGGGAAATGATGTTGCTTCAACTTAAAGTTTGAGATTCATATTGGTTTGGATTTTGAGATATCGGACATCGGAGATATATAATAGATATATTAAAATATTGGATAGATATATAATAGATATATTAAAATATTATATATATATATATATATATATACACACACACACACACACTAAATGTCCTATCAAATTCAAATTTCTAGACCCCAAAAAAAATCAAAAGCATAAAAACAACAATAAGAGGTAAAAGAACGAATATCAAACCACCACTAATCCCTTAAAAATTCCAAATAACGACATAAAAAAAAATCATTTCAAAGATTTTGAAACCCACACCAATAATAGCTTAAAAATTCAACATTCTAATAAACCATCATATGGGTTCTTCCATAAATAAGTAGCGGAAGCAGAAGCGTTAAAAAAAAAAGTTTAAATGAGTGAAAATAAACAGAAAACTCACATTTTTGTTCTTCAAAAAAACATCTTAGTTCATGAAAGGAAAAAAAGGGGGGAGGGGTGAAGGGGACACAATGGTACGCAGAAGACAAACAAGAACAAAAGTAAAAGCAAACATCAAAGAGAGGAGAGCTTATACAGAGGGGGGGGGCTCTAACGCGTCGAGAGAGAGAGGGGGGGAGAGATTTTTCTCGCTCGAGATAGTATTTTATGATGTTTTAGTTAGTAAATTTGGTTAACGGGTACGATAGAACCCAACCCGGTATGATATTTTAATTTAACAAGAGAGATCGGTCGATATATCTGATTTCGACCTATATATTGTCCGACTTTTCTAAAAACGAAATATATGATATATGTAGCCGATATATGTCGGTTTGGACCTCAACCCGATATATCGGCCAATATGTCCGATATCTAAAAATTCTCTCCAAATGTAGGTGCTCGAATCAAACACCACCAAGCATGGAATAGTAGTTTTCCACTAGTTGTACTCTCTTAATGAAATATAAGGACACTAGCTAATTCACACTTCAAAAGAGCATTTATAACTTCCTCTCATACTTCCCTCCACATGATTCATGTATCCCCTAGTTCATAATGCAACTTTTTCCTTTCTTCTAAGTTATAATATATTCTTCCCCTTCCCTATCTCTCAACATGTCTACACCCTTAAAGCTGATACCAAACTCTAATTTAAGTTGCAACTTAAAGCTGATACCAAACTCTAATTTAAGTTATAATATAACTTTTTCCTTTCTTCTAAGTTATATTATATTCTTCCCCTTCCCTATCTCTCAACATGTCTACACCCTTAAAGCTGATACCAAACTCTAATTTAAGTTGCAACTTAAAGCTGATACCAAACTCTAATTTAAGTTGCAATATGTATGAGCCCTCTCGTCTTCTCCTCCCCCCCCCCCCCCTTTTTCTCTCCCTTTGTTTTTCATGGTTTATCCCATGCCCCTTATGTCTCCTACTTTATTATTGATTAGTTAAATACTGATTACCTTGTTGGTGATTTAGTCTACAGAAGAATGATATTAGCAATTTATCATTTGAGAAAAATAGTGCTATTATGTGTCATCGATCATGAATAGATTCACACTTCAAGAGAGCATTTATAACTTCCTCTCATACTTCCCTCCACATGATCCCATGTATCCCCTAGTTCATAATGCAACTTTTTCCTTTCTTCTAAGTTATAATATATTCTTCCCCTTCCCTATCTCTCAACATGTCTACACCCTTTAAGCTGATACCAAACTCTGAATGATATTAGCAATTTATTATTTGAGAAAAATAGTGCTATTATGTGTCATCAATCATGAATAGATTTATCATTTATGTTGCAAGAACACCTTGATGGTGACTTAGTCTACAAAAGAATGATATTAGCATTCGAGGAACCCTTCACCCCTAATGTGTGTACACGAGACGCAGAAGATGTGGTATGATGAACTCCACCACCAACCAGATTTGGCTTTGATACGAGAATTCTATTTTATTTTATTTAGATAAACTCTAGGCTTGTTATTAACTATTTTTTAGTTGGATTTTACTCTTTTTTTAGTCCCACGTCGAAAGTAGCAGTTTTCTTTTATATAAAGGGGATAGGTCTATTTTAGAAAAGACAATTATTAAATATTAAAATATTCAATGCATGGTTTTACCAATTATCGGTGTGTTTGTTGTCATTGAGGTGTGAAGCTCAATCCAACATAGGTGCAGAGGGTGAAACTTGTCCTAGTTCAATAAATTCTATTATTTTCAAAAAAAAAAAATCTAACCACAAAACATGCCGAAACAGCAGTCGATCTTGTCACATTCACCGTCGTCGGATCCTAGCCGTCGCTTGTCATCATTGTCATCGACCATCTCCTTCGCCACTAGCATCAACTAACGGTTGAGTTTCTATCATGTGTCAAAGACTTTTCTATTTTCAATTTATTAAATATTATTATGAACCATCGATCTATAAAAATCTCTTATATATTATTAATTTATGTTGTCCAAAAATATTGAGATAAGAGTAATTATGCTTAAAATGACACAACCAACTATTTCTATATTAATCTTAGGATTTTGCTAAAAATATAATATTTGGATTATAATATTTTTCTGGAAAGATTATTTGACTTGAATTACATGCATGCTAATTTCATCAAATCATAATAATTTTCTACATCATCTTCCATAAAATCAATTGCTCAAATTAATCATGTTTTTTTTGTGATTGTATTTTTATACAATTTGAATGTTGAATGTGTACCTGCACAAAACATGTATCACGTCATTTTGGTATCAGAATATGGTTTATGCATTTAGTTAGTCGATCATTCTGCAAAAAATATTTTAAGGACAATTCTATAAGATATGGTTGGAATCTCATCATCTATCCATAACCCAAAAACCACATTGACTTAAATTTATTTTAGACATTGGCCTAAAAAAAGCTTGTGCCCGTGTTTCGGAGTTGTCAATCAGACGAAACTCATTGGGACTTTGAAGGAAGCAGTTGTGGTGCAATCTGATTTCAGTGAGTCTCATGCTACTTAAGAGGTTCATTCACTTAATCCGAAAAATTTTAGAAGTTGGTCTAGTTTGTCCAATCAACTTAGATTATTATTAAAAGAAACCATCCTTCACAAACTCAAGATAACCGGTTGATTGTATCATATAGAGGATATTTTATATTATGATCGCATTAGGATTATTTATTTCTCAATTTCATATAGACAAAGATCATCTAGTGCATGCTCATCCGTAACGGTCTCTCTTATTCGTTAGACGACTGAAGTGATAACATGGGTGACAACATGGATTCCAATTTACTGAAGCTAATTGAACAACTAGCTATTTTAAACAATACCCTCGCTAGCTTCAAAAAGGAAGCTCAAGCCTTCCTAACATATATCCGAGAAAGACTTGATAGGGTAGAAAGACAAAATAGGCAAAGTCCTCGGAGACAAAGCCCTCACTCTCGGGGCAAAGTTTTCCTCCTCGTAGGCAAAGTCCACTTCGTAATGATTTTCGCTCTCATCGTAATGATTCTCGTAAATCATAATGATTCATGTAACCCTCGTAATGATTATCATCATTATACGGGCCGTGACGTTTCGCGATCTCCAAATCATCGGCCGAATTATCGAGAAAATAATTTTGATTGGGATGAACGAGAAAATAATTTTGATTAGGATGAACGAGAAAATAATTTTGATTAGGATGAACAATACCTAAAAAGTATCAAGATTGATGCTCCATCTTTTGATGGTCGTCCCGATTCACAATATGTTCTAGTTTGGATTAGAGGAATGGGCAACTACTTTAAGTAGTATGACATGTCCGATGGGAGGAAGATTCGCCTTGCTAGTCTGAAGCTAATTGAACAAGCTAGCCAATATTAGTCCAACATTGAGTTGTTGAGGCAACATAGTGGACATGAGTACATCCAAACTTAACAAGGAATAAAGAGAATTAAAAAATAACCATTGGTCACCATCTTTTTAACCTCGAATGTTAGATAAGTGGAACCAATTTACTCGGGGCATTAAGTCTGCGAAAGAGTACGTTGCTAAGTTTGATGAATTCTTAGTGAGATGCAACATATTTGGATCTGTAAACCCATATCATGTTATCTCTATATTTAGAGCAAGCTTATGAGACAACCTTCGAGCCGAACTTTTTGCTCAAAAAATAGGGATCCTATAAGAAGCTTACCATTTAGTTCAGGATTTAGAGGAAGTTGAATCATGTCATAGCTTTGAGAGCCATAATTTTAGGAGTCGTACAGACAAACCCTCTTTGAATTAATATCCAGGTAAGTAATCGAGTCATTACCCAAGTAAATCGTCAAATCAGACCCAATACGAATCTACTCCTAGTTCTTCCCAGCCTAAAGTAGAGTATAAAGACAAGGATGTAGAACAAGATTATTCAAAGGTAGGACCTCATACTAAGTGTTATAGGTATCAAGGGTATAGATAAGTTACGTCCTAATGTGGAAGTCATCAATATTGCGACTGAAAATGAAGATTCTTACTTTGAGTATCAGAATGATGGAAACTTGAAGGAAGTGGGGTTGAAGAAACTAGCATAGGTTGTGTTAGGCACTTGGAGTCCACTAGATCGTTTGTTGTTAGGTGCACGTTTTCTCAGCTTAACCCTAAGATTATTGACGACTGAGACACTACACTTCTCCACATCTTTATAAAACTTGACAACAAGAGTTGCAAGGTGATTATTGATAGTGAAAGCTGCATCAATGCAGTCTCATCGTCAATTTTGTCCAAGGTTTGTTTGAAAGTCGTACCAAATCTCCAATCTTACAAGGTTTCGTGGATCAATGCTACAGTTCTACACATTAAGAAAAGGTGTCGTGTGCTGGTTGAGTTTGGCATCTACAAGGACAATTCGGTGTGATGTGTTGGTCATGGATGTGGTTCACATTATTCTTAAATGAGCTTGGTTGTTTGGCAAGGACGTGCTTATCTACGGTCACTCAAAAATGTGTTTTTAAACATGAGGGTAAAAAAATAAAACTTTTTCCCTCGCAACCAAAGACAGCAAGTAGAGAGAAAAAAAACTTGTCGCAACCAAGCAGACTAGGAAAATTCACTTAATCAGTGCCAAAAGAGAGTGAGTGTGAAATGGCCAAAGGGGACTGATCTTTGCCAATGCTGCTCAAGAAGTCCCTAAGACATCCAACGATTCGATCCATCTTGAGGCCCTTCGTGTGATTCAGGAATTTACCAATATCTTTCATGAGGACCTCTCGGATTCTTAACTCCTGATACGTGACATACAATATGCGATTGATTTAGTTCCGGGAGCTAGTCTTCCCAACTTGCCCCACTATAGGAGGAATTCTACAGAACATGCAAAATTAAAAGGGCAAGTTAATAAGCTGTTAAGAAAATGCTTTATTAAAGAAAGCCTTAATCTTTGTGTGGTAGCTGCATTATTAATGTTCAAAAAGGATGGATCTTGACGTATGTGCGTTCATAGACATGAAATAAATTAGATCATTGTGAAGTATCGTTTTCACATTCCTCGTTTAGACGACATGCTCGATATGATGACGAAAGCTACCATTTTTTTCCAAAATCGATATGAAGAGTGGTTATCATCAAATTCATATACGTCATGGAGATAAAGGGAAGACACCTTTTAAGACGAAGGATGGTATATATGAATAGATGGTTATGCCCTTTGGGTTAACTACTGCTCCTAACACATTTATTAGAGTGGTCATACAAGTACTCGGACTTTTTTATAGAAAAAAAAAATTAGTTATATACTTTGATGACATCTTAATCTACATTCGATCTAAAGAACAATATTTAGACCACCTGCGTCAAATCTGTGTGGTGTTGAGGAAAAAGCAATTGTATGACAATTTCCAAGAAATGCACTTTCCTCACCAATAAGGTTATCTTCTTAGGATTTGTAGTCTCTTGTAAGGAAGTCTCTGCCGACCCCGAGAAGAACTGTGCTATCGAAGAATTACCCGAGCCCCCTAACATTAGGGATGTGAGGAGTTTTCACGAGCTCACTACCTTTTATTGTCGATTTATTAAAGGATTAGTACCATTACTATCCCAATAACCGATTGTCTTAAAAAAAATATGAATTTGAAAGGTCAAAATCAGCTGACAAAGCATTCAAGAAAATTAAACAAATAATGGTAGAAGCCCTGGTCATGCGTCTTCCCAATTTTTCTAACGTCTTTGAAATAGTTTGTAATTCTTGTGGCATTAGTATAGGTGGGGTCCTATCTCAAGAAGGACACCCACTTGCCTACTTTAGTAAAAAGTTGAATGATATTAACCAACAAAATTTCACCTATGATAAGGATTCTATGCAGTAATTCGATCTCTACGCTATTGGCGGCATTATTTGCTTCCGCAAGAATTCGTTATTTACTCAGACCATGAGGCCCTTCGATACATCAACTCCTAAAAGAAATTAAATGCGAGACATGGTAGATGGTTGAGTTCAGACTAACTACACCCTCAAGCATAAGGCGGGAGTTGAGAACAAAACCGTTGATGTACTCACTCGCCGCATAACACTTATTGTCAAAATGAGCGTAGAGGTAATTGGTTTTGAAAATATTAAAGTTGAGTACGAGTCGTGCCCTTATTTCAGTAAGATTTTTACTTTGTTAAACAACGGCATAACTCATAAGATATATGGTTTCGTCCTACATGACGGTTACCTATTTCGACTTCGCAAGATGTGTGTTCTCCGTATATCCTTAAGAGACTTTCTTGTTTGGAAAATGCACGTTGGCGGTCTCGTAGGTCATTTTGGACAAGGCAAGACTATTGAGAATGTTGAGTATCGGTTTTATTGGCAAAGTTTGAAACGAGATATTGTCGAACTTATTAGTCAGTGTCACACTTGCCAATTAACTAAACAAAAACAAAATATTGGCCTTTATATGTCTCTATCAGTGCCAAAATGTCCTTGGCAAGATGTTAGCATAAATTTTGTATTAGATCTCACGAAGACACTTCAAAGCACGATTCAATTTTCGTTGTGGTAGATCAATTTTAAAAATGGCCCACTTTATACCATGTTCTAAGACTTATGATGCATCAAGAGTCGCAAAACTTTATTTTGACAGTCATTAAACTACATTACCTACCTAAAACCATTGTGTATGATAGGGATGTGAAATTCACTAGTTATTTTTGGAAAATTCTACGGCACATAATGAACACTAAGCTTCAATTCTCTTTTGCTTTTCATCCTCAAATCGATGGACAGACCGAGGTTGTCAATCGAAGTTTATGGAACTTATCGCTTTGTTTGTATACAACAATTCGATCAATAGGACAATAGGCATGAGTCCAGCTGAGATAGTATATTGGTACAAGCCTAAGCAACATATAGATCTTGTTCCCATGGCACATTACTATAGTGTGTCACAATATGTATCTGCATTTGCATCACATGTACACAACACAAGAAAATCAGCAAACGAATTAAACAAAGTAACACTATTTATAAAGGTCGAGCTGATCTAAGCAAACGAAATAATAAAAAAATGGTGACTTATCATTTTTGCATAATAATAAAAAAATGGTAGCTTATTTAGATAAATATTAGTCAAAATGAACAATTATAAATCATGTAAAAGAATAAACCATAATGAATAATAGTACTATTATCAATAACAAATCGATAATGGATAACCATAATGAAGAAGTCTAAATTTTAATCTAACCTTTCATAACTTAATACAATGAAAATAACATTATGAAAATTAAACAACATTTGAAACTTGATTTTCAAAAAATGAATAACATGTAACATGTTTAAGTACGACTATTAAAAAAACTAGACTACAAGGATAGAATCCTACAATAAAGTTATTTTCATGAAAAAATTAGCAAAGCAAGTTGTTGCAATTACCCATTATATGTAAATAAAAGTACGGTGTATGTATTGTGGTTGCTTGTGTCATCTGTGTGTATAGGCTATTATCTTTGGATGATTTTCTAATCTAATGTGAATCTTAAAACTCAACAGGCTCTAGGGCTGATTTTGGTACAGCTTATTTGGCCTGCTTCTGCTTCTTATTCTTGAAAAGTAGAAGCTTTTTGGTACTGCTTTCGCTTATTTTCTAATAAGATAGTTCAGTTTTGGGGCAGCTTTTGAAAGCAGGGGGAGGCAGCTTCTGCCATTGAAAAGCAACAACAATAACAAACCAGTCCTAACAACAATATTGTAATAGCAAGTTCAGGTATCCTTGCCACTAACAACTACACTACAATACCCAGCTCAAATACCTTACCGCTAATAGCATGTTCAAGTATCCTTGCCAAACTTTATATTTAGAAGTTGAACTATGGATATAATTGCACGGTTTACACCGGAATATGGTGCATGGATACAGGTACGATACAGATACAAAATGGCACAATAAAGACACTTGTTTTGATGTGTTTGTTGGGACAAGAATATATAAGATACAGCACAAATTGTGAAGTATACAAGCTACCTAGGCACCGGCAGTTCCTACTGTAGCCCTAGTATATGTTTGGCTTCAATTTCATATTAACCTAAATACAACTACGCATTTAGCGTAATTAGTGTCCGATCTTTTCCTAATCGCATAAACACCTGCAACTGTTTATTAAACGATGTGCTCTCAAACATTAACAGAAAAATACTCTCAAAGCAAATGTAAACTCTAAAATTACAATAAATTTGAAGTTTGCTATAGATTGGTAAATAAATACATGAAACATACGCACGCACATGTATATATATTGTGCATTCTACGAAGAAAGAATGAGATTAGAAGGCTACCCCTCCTTTAGAAGAATTTGGTGAAATAAGAGGTATCAATATAAGCAAAACCACCACTGCCAAGTCCTGGAAAGAAACAAGAGAAAAGACATCGTCAGAGTAATTAATCAAACTTATAAGTAGATGAGACAAACCATTTGTAGGCCAAAAACATAAAGTATGTGCATTCTTCAACACTATTCTCGTATATGTACACCCGATACACAAAGAGGAAGAACTTGCAACCTCCAACTATGTTCACCCCCATGAAGTATGAAATGCATAGAAAACACAAGCAGCAGTTGAAGAGAGAAAGGGAACAAGCTATATGCGCTCACATAACCTTTACAGATTCTGCCTCTATCATATAGCCAACTACTTGAGGATGGAGTGGCATAAAAACATTTGATCTTGATAAGAAAAGGAATAGGTACCTGGAAGAGTAAAACAGAAAAAGTAGCACGACCATGGCGTGACGTGCTCTCCCCTCGCTCTTGGAGCACCTGAAGCACAAAGCATTTTGACTTTTAAGTTCCACACAACAGATATATCTGACTCCAGAGAATCAACAAACTTAATTAACAGAGAAGCTTAAACAAGAACATGCTTACTACCTCCCAAATTTACAGAAAGATAATGGACTTTAGCAGGAGCAAAATAAAGTAGCCAACACTAGCCAATATAAGGCTATCCAAGTCTAAATTTGCTCAAACAAAGAATCTAAGAGGGAACTAGTTCTTGAAAAATGTACTTGAAGAAAATCACTACAGTTTTAATATGAGAAGGCCCTCGCCACCGTCTGAAACCATCCCTTTTCAGCTGCAATTTGATTCTGATTTTATGTCAATAACATAATTATTTAATATGCTAGAACTAGAAGTAGTTCTTCCCTCCCCTTCTTCACTTCATCTCGACCGCTTCATATTCCACTGTTGTTGTTGCTCTTTCAAGCATATCCCACTTCCTTTCTCCTACAAAGTACAGCTTTCAAGCATATGAAGTTTTGCATGCTTATATCAACAGTTTCCTACATCCTTTCTAGTAAAATTACATATATTGGGCTTTATTTCCTACTAAACTTGTAACCGACATTTCAACATCATTCTGATTGTTTCATTTCTGACTAAGAATTAGGTGAGCAAGTAGTTTTCAAATTTGTGAAGTTTGTAAATATGTACCGTCCTAAAGAAACTTTAACTTTGCATGTGCCTTGCACATGCCAAATACTAGTATAGTTAATGTAAGCATCATGTTGCACCTCTGATGCCAAAAAGAGAAACGAAACAGGGAAATTGCATCTGGTCATGTCAGAAAAGAGGCAATGACAAAAGAATGCTGATTAACAAGATAGTGTAAGGGTTGTGGGAATCCTAAGAAAATTGTAGCACAGTGAACCCATTTTCTTGGAATGTAATTCATTTTCTCTCTTTGGCTTAATTTGTCATGGAGATTAATGCAATTCCCTAGAGCAAAATTGTGGCATCTTAGTCTTCGTCTAAACTATTTTCTATTTTGGGGAAATCGGAGGGAGCTCCTTGGCTGCATGAGCTTAAGATGGATGACAAAAAACGTGGTTTATTACTTTATACAACCATCAACTGGGATTGCAGGTTCTATAGGCAAGTCTCTCTTGCTCATAGGTACCTGACTTAGAATTGGACACCAGCATAGACGATTACGCATGTTGGCAGTCGTTAATACTCCATCTGTCCATCATCCATCAATTCTTTTATGGAGCTCTGTTTCTCCATAGTCGACCCCATTCTGATGGGAGAATGCTTGGATGATGATGATGATCGCCTTCTTTTATTACGATGTTTACACAGTTCATGGAATCTAGTAATGAATTGAATTGTCTGTATGCATATACATCCCCTTTCATGTATGCATAACCTTATGAACCTTATATTGTATGTACACTAGTAATGGATAGAACTGTCAGCGGGATGCCGAGTACTGGATGTGTATCTCAGACATTATGGTATCAGGTATGCGAGGGAAAATATCACCTGCGGCCAGGCTCATGGGAGAACAAATCCTTCTTCCATGGCATATAATAGCTGAAGAGAAATTTAGTGTTTGTCTCATCTATGGATTAAATATGTGGCCATTCGAGTTAAATTGCTTAGTTTGTACACTGTTATTGTGAAGTTATTTTTTCTATTTTTATTTGTTCTTTTAACTTTTAGCATAATCACAATATTACACTTGTGTTGCAACTTGCTTCATGATTTTGGATTTGAATGACTCCCTACCAAGCAACTGTATATTAAAGTGAATGTTGAAGGTTAGTTTTTATAGGTTTCACCGTTTCAATAGTTTTCTACTAAAAGTTATTCCAACAT
This sequence comes from Iris macrosiphon, assembly GCA_036927795.1. Lineage (NCBI taxonomy): Eukaryota > Viridiplantae > Streptophyta > Magnoliopsida > Asparagales > Iridaceae > Iris > Iris macrosiphon. The sequence goes on from JAYESA010000008.1 coordinate 132,787,422, forward strand.
AACAATAGAACTTGTCCCAATTATTTGAGAAGTAGGCTTTATGATTCCTCAGCACCAAGAGGTTACATCATGGGGCATACCCACTCTTGAGAAGCAACTATAATAAATAAAATAACGTACCATAACAAAAATTAAGCATCTCTACCCCCCCGCACTATCTATTTTTCTTTTAAAATGCCATTGGTGGCTTTTCCATTGAATCAACAGGTCTGAGGGGATGGGAGGAGCGCTGAAAATAGTTACCTGCAAGACAACCGCAGTAGATGATAGGGCCAGACCATTACCAACGACAATTGCCGCAGGGCCTGGCAGTCCAGAAAAGAAATGAGCAACCAGGCCAATGACTATTGCCGTTGCCAGAACCTACAGTTTGTCAAAAGCACCTTCAATGCAAAACAATGACTTTAATCACCATCACAAGTGAATGAAGGTTATAAAACTTGGGAGTGTTACCTGGGCAGAACCTAACCCAAAAACATACTTCTTCATTGAGCTTAACCTTTCCACAGAAAGCTGAAAAGTGTAATCATACATTTTACAGCTTGTTCTACAAACAGACAGTCAAGGAAAGCATATATAGGATGCCTTTTTTTAGAAGAGACTAGATAAATAATTTTAGGATACTACCTCAAGCCCAATATTGAATAGCAAAAACACGACTCCAAATTCAGCAATAGCCTTGGTCCCATGAACGTAGCGTATGATGGACAGCCCATATGGACCAATTAGAATACCAGCAGCAAGATACCCTAGCACAGGACTCCCTAAAACATGCCAAAAGTCTAGTAACATCACCAACATTGAGTATGTTTACAATATATGCACTAGCAAATAAGTAAAAGATAAATTCCTACACAGGATTTTCCAAGCAACTGACATTTGTAAGTTGTAACCAGAGGATACCACATTCTTGAAAATGGAATAAAGAATAAAATCCTAGAAACATACCTCTTGTATAATTTTATCTAACAATTCAAGGTGGCTGCATTTTATGGTGGTATAGACTCCTGGATTATTATTCCATCACTGAAATCTTTCTGGGTGCTCATAAATAAGAACAACTGCATTGGCTCTTATTATACCCAGCACTTGGCCCAAACCCAGACTTGCCTGACTAAACAACAACAATTGTCTGGTGCAGATCGGCTTAAACCAAACAGATCCAAAGCCAAAATTTTAAGATGTGGCTTAAAACAGCATACCCCAAGCCCAAATATTTGATTAGCATATTTTAATATATAGGCTAAAATACAAAAATAAGAGACAAGAACTTCGATAAACTTTGAGCTTTATAAGACTTGAACGCTTGACTGTTTCAGAATGGAGAATACTATACCCGGTCAAACTTGGGAACAAGGTCATAAACTTGATAATTCTGTAATTGCCTTTGGTCCTCTGCTCATATTCAGACTCCTTTATGAATCGCACACAGGGATTGGAATAGCCTAGAGATGATAGGCCCAACAAACAAACATGGTGGTACTGGATTCAAATATATGGATCCCCATACTAGTTCAGCCTGTTTAAGTACATAGGATAAGTAATGTAATTGGCAGTTGGATTCCAACCTCAGCTTACCATATGTCCAAGAAGTACAGTAAGTGTAGACACCTGAGTTATTTTCCTATCAGTAGGTGATCATTAATGTATAAACTTTGTGAATAACTTTAGGGAGTGTGCACTGATGATAAATTGAATGGTTAGTCAATTTTAAGGTCTTCAAGCTTTGGTAAATCATCTTTCAAGCTACTCAGAAAGGAGCAAGACTAAAGAAACAAGGAGGTGCAGAATGAGAGGGGAACAAAGATGTTGGGAGAGAGAGAGACATATAACAAAAAATTCTGACTTTTTGTAAGATTAAAAAAAAGAGTGAATGTGGAGAAGGGAGATACAAAGTTACAGATTTCATTTATGCAGTTGTGTTTGTGACTTGTTCATGATCCAAACCTTCCTAATCCTCAGAATCCATCCAAATAGCATATTATCCGTAGTCAATTAGCAGGTTGGGTCTAAAATTGCTACCCCTAGATGTGAAAGGGTCAAGCCTGGTTAATGTTTACGAAATATTTGGTTCAATCCAATATTTGCATGACCAACCCTATCTGACACAGTATTTGGTTTTGCAAACTAGTTAACTGTCCACGAGTTAGAAATCTCCCAACCACCCAAACAACATGAGTTTCCACGTCTTATAAGGTTGCTCCTTGGTTGCATGAGCTTAAACTGCATCGCCAAAAGGAAGATCTACCTACCCGTCAACTAGCATATTGTTGGTTTATATAGCTGACCGCAACACTATGTTGTATCCATAGCTATCATCAAATATCCATACATAGAGATTTCCTTGGTTTAACATGTCCTACCAACCAAGGGGCTACGTAGGCCCTAGGCAACCTCCAGTCGAACAACTAAGGCAACAGCTTTCTAGAACAAAATACAAGCTACGGCATGGCATGTTGCTCCTGTTAATCACAAAATGGAGTATCACCGAATCAAAATGGTATTACTCATCCCACTTTAAACAGATACTGGTTTTACAGTTTTATGCAGCCTTTAAGTTTCCCCAGAGCTTAAAGTTGCAGCATTTGACAGTTTCAATGGAAGTCATCAAACGATTAAGACAAATTGAAACATAAATTTGAAGAAATTAGAAATCAAGAGGTCTATGCAACACACAAAAAAAATGCAATCAACATTTTTTTGTACAAAGAGAGATTATGGCTAATACTGAAGATAATCTTACCTCCTGGTATCCTCTGGAATAAAGGTACAAAGATTACACTAGCTAATAGTAACCATAGCATGTCAAAGAGAGAAGCTTCTTCTTCTTTTATCTGAAAAGATTTGAAACCAATAATTAATTATTCAAGTTACACATCTACGGCACAAATGTAACTTCTAAGAGAGTTGAAAGGACATTGAAAAGTTAATTGAAAGTTGTCAGAAAAATGAAGGAAAAAGAACATGCCTTCACCAAGCACTAAAGCAAAAGAATATAAGATATATTAAGAAGAAAAAGAAAAACTACATAAAAAGGCATCTACTTCTTGATGGGGTAACAGTGCCATCAGTTTTTTCAATCGTCTTGGTAACCTCCGTATCTCTCGAACAATGGGCTTTGCGGTCGAAGTAACTTCTTCAATACTGGGAATTATATCTGATTGCTGAAGCAACTGAGGATTCTTTTCTGCTCGATTATTAAGAAACATAGCCCTGTAAGACCAATTAAAGAGTGAGATATGGCATTATGAGATCTAGAATCCTACATGTAGTTCCTAAAATATGAGGGGGGAAACAAAGTTGAAGAGCAAAAGAAAGCACATGTGCTCCTATAGCATATTTTCTCCTAGAATGGCTGAATGATGAAAACAATAAGGAGCTAGCAAGGAAACATAAAAGCAAATGCTCAACTGTCTATAACTGACTAAACTTGCCTGAAAGAGGACTTCGTTCATGACACAAAATGCCAAAGTGTCTTAAATCAATATCGGTTGTGTTTCCAATGAACACTTGACGATCGACTAATTGATCTCTAGTAGAGTGTGGAAAATAGTGTTCTGGCATAGAAGTGGATACAGGCATAAAGACACTTATAAAGTCCACCATTTAACACAGACACCAACTAATAGTTGCATGTATATATACAGATTTTAGTAATATGCAAGAGTAGATTTATATTAAGTATAAAGGATATAAACAAACAGGAAACAAAATGAATTTGTAGTCAAGCTTACATCATCATAACAGTTGGGTTACTTTTTCTTTATCCCAGCTTCGATTGCTAGCAAAATGATATAAAATCTGCTATGTTCGCTAAGCTGGTAGTGCAAGCAATTCATAAAGCGAATAGAATGAAAAGTATATGGTAGCAAAGTGTTTCAGATCAATTGGCAACAAGGTAAATTGGATGCAAGATAAAACCAAATAATGCTTACAGGTGATGTTAAGAATCTAGACATAATCATCCGGAGAAGTGAAACCAAAATATGTCCATTAAGGCAAGGCAGTTTCAGTGAAGGTACGTATATGAGACAGTGAAAGCCAAGGCGCAATAGGCCTCAAGTAGTTAATTTCAAAGCCACAAATACATGAGATTACATTAACCATATAATATTATGTGTACTATCTACACCATGAAGCTTTTAGAGTGACTGAAGAAAGACTCAAAAACAATAAGAAATGTTATGAATCACTCGTTAATGCCAAGAAGGTTAAACATGAAAACGATTTCTTGCTTACCAAGACTTGGGCATCAAAGAAGTGAATACATATCTTCGTGATAACATCATTAGGCCTGACCATAGTAAAGTTGTAATGGCACGAGTGGTTTAACAACATTAGCTCATATCAAGAGTTAGTTATATTTCCTTCTCAGAGGCAATGGTCAAGGTAATGCGTCATATACGAAACTGTATGGAGTATGGTAGCCTAGATGCTAAAGATTTTGTATTGATCAGTAGGAATGAGCATAAGGTTGATGATAACTTGGGCTCAAATAGAAAATATTGCAAGTTATTTCATATGTAATGTAGGTAAATCTTGGAGAGGAAAGGATGAGCAAACTGGTGTATATATGGTAAGAAATCCTAGTGGAGATGACTATGGACATCAGGTTACTGCAAGTTCTGGCAATCAAAAAATAGAGCTATCCATCGCCGTTATTCTCATCATTGCCTCGTCACATTCTCGTGCGAATCAATGTGGATCAGTCCACCCTGGCTGGAAAACAAAACTTTCTGGGGCCGACTATTTGGGTCATATCTTTCGTTCTGAGTTTGTTAAAGGCCATTTCCCCTCTAACATAACTACAGAAATCAAAATTCACAAATTACAAATTTATCGATCGGTGATGCCTATTTTCAAAATTGTTAGCTAATAGGTTTTCAGCTATCATCACTCTAGTACCTAGCAGAATACACAGAACATTTAGATAAATGAACAATTTATTTATAATAAATGACAAGGTTAGGAAAACACAAGAAATATTATAAAGGAATGTCAAGAGGATCCACAAGTTGTTGTGATCAGAAATGGAAAAATGAAGAGGATCCAAGTAACATAAATTGAGAAGCATGAATCTGAGACTAGTTTGACGGAAGTGTACTAAAAGCAAATAGATTTGTGTAAGAACTAAATACATCAGAAAAGTAACAGTACAATAGATCATGAAAAACTGAACAGAATGTGGACGTCTGAGAGAGAATCTGAGGGGACCGAGTGGAGAAGCATACGGCAGGGTCGTAAAATGCAGGTTAAAAATTTTACTTCAGGAATTTCCTCATGACCATGAATGAAGCTTTGAACTACTGGTTCGTATTTTCAACTCCAAACCAAGAGACAGAGACACAAGATTATTTTGGCATCAACATTAACACAGAAAATATCAATTTATGCGGTACCATCATCAAAATCATGAGCTTAGGGTCTAGCTTGCTTGTTAGTTCACATCGTAGCATGATAACATAACAGTAGCAATATATGAAACTATATAACTAGAGGAAAAACTTGACAGTTTATCATGAAAGTCACCCCATTCCAAGTAGCAACACTCCAAGAACAAGTTTGGGTGCTTGCTTTCTTGCAGATGAAACAAGCCCATGGAAAAGAGAGGCAGGAGTGAACTCTGAACCTTCCACCTTGAAAGAGAAAAATGAAGCGGAGAAAAAACGAGATGATTTCTTCAGAAATGCTTTGGGAGCGTTAAGTGATGAATCCTTCGTCAAGTCTTTTTGCTGTATATCCTGCTTATTTGGCTGAAACAAATTCTTTGATTTGCCTACTAAAACCTCGTCTTCCTTGTCAGCAATTAACTTTCCATTATCTTGATCATGAATGTCGTCAGACAACTTGTTCTCCTCGGTAGTCTGAACAACTACATCACTAGCCAAGAAATTATCACCAGCTAACTGTTCATCATCCTTCCCGACAATAAATTCATCCACAGCACCAATATGCACCTCTTCTGCAACATGGGTTTCTTCATTCGTTAGCAGATCCTGTGAAGATGCCACCTGTTGGTCAGCAGCATCGGCAGACACTATTGTCTTTTCAGCCTTCTGTAATGCAAGCTCTGCATCACTAACACGCTGAGTGGCCTCTAACTCGAAAGCCACTGCCTGCTCAGCAAGAAGCATGATATTCGCAATATCCTCTTCTGCCTTTAAAGCATCCAACTGAACCTTCTCAGCGACCTCGCTCAACCTGTCCACTTCCTTCTGCAATTCTGCTTTCTTATTATGTACCTTTCTCAACTCGGTCTCAAAGTTCTCCAAGCTAGCCTTACACTCAATCTCCTCCCTGGCCGACAAAAGTTCTTCATCCTCGTCACTCCCCGAAGAAGGGTCCGCCAAGTGGGAGCTCTCTTTTCTTGAATTCAAAGCTTCTATTTCCAACTGCAGTCTTGCTTCAGCCATGGACAGGGCCATGGTGGCCTTCTGGACAGCTTCTTTAGCAATGTCCTCTTCACCGATAAATTCCTTAATGGAAGAAACAGCTGAAGTCACATTGCTCCAAGCACGCTCAGCTTCGTCTTTCAAAGCAAACGCAGACTCCGATATCCTCTGGGCCTTTTCCTCGAACATCCTGCTGTTGAGCCGAGCAACTTCCAGTTCCTTCCTAGCCTTTAGGAGCAATTCCCTCAAATCCTCCATCTGATAAGCATCCTTTTCATTTTCCGCTGCTATTTGGCCAGTGACCTCTCCATCAGAATCTCCTCCAATTTCTGTAGTCCCATTGGGAGCATTTTCATTTGCTTCAACATTTTGAGCACTGTCATCAATAAATGCTAAGGAATCATTTGGATGGCACCATAGCAACCCTGATGCCCTAGAAAGTGCTCTCTTATACTTCGATAGCAGAAAAAATTTCTCTCTCCTCTTCAAAGAACATGATTTATAGGAAACCTTGGCATCTCCAAGAAAACCCAATTGGCACCCTCCAAATCTAATTCTTGAGCTTGATATCCTATAACTCGATCTGGTACCGTAACCAGGAACAGCAGGCTGCTGAAAACCACATGCTAGATCCATCTCCCCAAGAAAACTCAAATTCCACCACTTGTCGAACAAATAAATGGATTAAAAACCTTAAACGTCATCAACCTACAACAACAAAAACATATAATTTGCAGACTTCAGAACTACACGAGTTCCTTCTTCAACCTTGAATCATATAATCTGGAGAAGAAGAAGAAGAAAAAAAATAGAGTTTATTAACAAAATTAAACTTCTCTCTGTGAGATCAAAACCCAAAACCAGGACTTTAATCGAGCCAAGCTGAGTTAATCTTGGTATGTTCGAGCTCGCTCGTTAATGTCCTAAATTACAGAAATTATTGAGCCGAGTTTGAGCTTGAGCTTAACTGGCTCGCGAGCAGCTCCAGCCACTTGACTCGAGAAAAGGAAGAAAAAAACTCACTACGTTATAGGCTGGGTTTGCTTTATATTTACACTAGCAATAGCTTCTTCAAATAACAAGCTTGTTCGCGAGTTAAGATTAGTGTATCAAACATGCAATATAGAGGGGAAAAGTCATTAGGCTGCTAATTGAGCTTGTTAATGAGGTCATGAGCCGAGCTTCCCATGTTCAAACTCAGCATGTTAAAGATATCTAGCTTAATTTTGTGTACAAGCTTGGCTTGTAATGACATAAAGTCAGATTCAAGCTCGCGAGTTGCTCAATGCATTTTCACTACTTCCCTAAACTCCGTCAATCTATAACAATTGCAAGCATCTAATTATCAGTCTAACTCAACTCCTCCGCAAAATTAAACTTCTCTACAAGATCAAATGGTACAAAAGTTGAAGAAAACCCTTAAAATTGCAGAGAAAATTCCTATTCCACCACTTACCAAACCAAAATCAAAAACCCTAAAATCCATCGATCTACACAAATATAGCATCTAACTATCACAAAATCGACTCCCAGACGAAATCAAACTCCTGTACAAGATCAACTACTCAACAAGTTAGGTGGAGAAAACTCAAATTCCGCCACTTATCGCACCAAACCTGATCAAAAAACCTAATCTCCACCAATCTTACAACAACAGAAGCATCTGAACATCAATAAGTCCATGGAAGTTGAAAAGAAAACCCTCAAAATCGATGAGAAAACTCAAAATTCCACCACTCACCACACCAGAAACGGATCAAAACCCCTAAGCTCCACCAATCTACAGCAATACAAGCATATGATCGTCAGTAAATCGACTCCTGCACATCAACAGCTCAGGAAGTCGACGCGGAACCCTAAAAACGCGGGAAATTGAAGGAACGGCAAAGAACTGGAGCAGAGAAAGAGAGCTATTACCAATGGAGAAGAGACTTTAGTCAGCGATTAAGCCGAGGAGTGGCTGGAGGATTCGAAGGAGAGAATTGTTCGGAGAGAGGACACGAGGGACTCGAGTGAGAAAAAAGTTCTCATTGGTGCCAGCTCCCACGATATTGAAACAATAATGCTAAGTTTACTACCAAATGCTTACAACCTTTTTACTACTCTCACACCTTCTGCTATGTGGGCATCCTCCGGTCTCACCTTGTCTCTAATGAACGACCGCCACGTGGCCGGAGCCCACATTTCCTCTAATGAACGACCGCCACATGACGTTACGACCACATGGCGACCATCCGGACAGTCATCGGGTCCCACCTCTCTCCCCTCCTCCAATGGACGGCCGCCATATGGACGCCACGTAGCCGCTAAAAGAAAAGAAAAAAAGTCAGAGGGCCCCCCAAAATAATCTAAATTTGCAAGACAAATTCGATAGGCACTCCATAGTTTGCTTAGAACAGTCTATTACTTCGTGACCGTCCAGATTTTTATAACTTTTACTTATGACAGTCTAAAATTTACTCAGGACATCTCAACCCTCCAAAACCTTCCGAAAAAATTTCATTCTAAATTTTTACTCTCACTATTCAAATTCCTAAACCCCCAAACCCTAACCCTAACCCTAACCCTAACCCGCCGGAGGAGGAGGAGTAGGAGTAGTAGTAGTAGTAGGAGGAGGAGGAGGAGGAGGGGGAGGAGGCGGAGGCGGAGTCGGAGGCTTGAGGAGGAGAAGGCGACAGTGGAAGGCGGGCGCGGAGGAGGAGGAGGAGGAGTCTGGAGAAGGAGGAGGAGGGGGCCTCCGCCGCACGCAGCACCCCGCGCGCGAGGGCCTCAGCAGTGCGCCGCCCTCGCGCGCTCGTCGCCGCGCCGTCCCCGCTCGTTGCCACCCCCATTTTTTTTGCTGTTGCCGCTTCTTCTTCTTCTATGCCTCCTTCTTAGGACTGTAAACAAAATTGACAGTCCTTCCAAATATGAAGACTGACAATTTTTTTTGCAGTCCTAATTTTTTAGGACTGTCACAATGTTGACAGTCCTTCCAATTGGAAGGACTGTCAACATTTTTTAGAAGTTGGACTGGAAAATAGAAATTATTGGCTTTTATATGAGAAGTTGACTGCCCTCAAGTAAAAAATACTAGTTGCAAACTTGTAAAAAAACTGAAAAAAATTGGTTTGTCCTAAGCAAACTATTAAGTGCCTATAGAATTTGGTAATTTGCAAATACATGACTTTCTTCTTTTCGGTGTGATGAGATATGTCTGAGTGTATTCTTGAAAAAAAAAATTCTCTCTTGTGCTTCACAAGGGCTGGGGTGTTAGAGCATCTCCAACCCTATTGTCTTATTTTTGTGTTGTGATTCCTATGTGGCATAAGGCACAAGACAATGTCTTTCCTATATGGCAAGATTATATTCACACAAGACAATATGATAGAAAAGTGTTCTCCAATGCAAAGGAATTGAGAAGACAATAAAAACTATTTTTTTAACTTCCAAGACAAACTTGTCCACTTCTTCCTTTTTTTATAAATATTTTTATTCATAATTGATAATGTGGAAAGTAAAATATTGTGAAGTCCATTGTCTAGATCTAGACAACCAAGTTCACATTGTCCTTGTCATGTCATTGCTATGTCAACTTCACAACCAATTTCACATTTGTATTGGAGAAGGATTTTTGAAATATGAAGTTATGATTCGTATGTGGCAACCATTTTTTCAAACTCACAACAGGGTTGGAGATGCTCTTAACGATCACTTTCTTATTCTTTATTGAAAAGGACGTTGGTAAAACAATTTTATTAAAAAAAATCCGAAAAGTCAATTCAGTTACAAATCGACTTTTGATAGCAAGGGGAATGGTATGTTTATGATACCCCTTTCTGAAAAGGGACAGGCTCGGACTCGGGTTGGCATTGCTTCTCGGGGGATAGGAACCGCGGTCTATCTTTTTCATTTCAAAAATTACACTTTCACCGAACACAGCCAAACACGAGAACTCGTGAGAGTTCAGCGACTTTCACCCAGATCCCCCAAATCTAGCCGAGTTATACCTAACAAAACAGGCCCTTATTGTTTGTAAAGCAATAAGAAAAGTTGTTTGGTAAGGGTTGATTAAAAAAATAAAAATAATAAAAAAATTTGTTTCAATTTTGAGATAGCTTTTAAAGCAAGTGAGAGGTGGTTGTCAAAAATTGTCTTTGTTGTTGTTTTAAAAAAATCCTAAAATAGACCTTAGTAATATTATTAGGCCTTGTTTAAGACCGTTATTGTTGTTTTTCACCTAAGAAGCAATTTTTTACAACTCTCTCACACACATTGTCAAAACTTGCTCTCAATTTAAAGTAATTTTTATGAATTTTTTTTTATAAATGTTGTTACTCAGACTGAATTTGAAATTTTTATCAAATACTACTTCTACACAACGTTAACATCATGGCCGTCATGACCTAGGTGGTCTAGAATACTAACTCGCTGACAAGGCATTACAATCTTTGACATGCTCCAATACCAGAATACGTAGAACAAAAGTATGACATGGCCAGCTATACATTACAGTATAAGCCATTATCCTGTAATACCGACACGATTGTCCCTAGACATGAGGGTATATAGTACAATACAAGTCTCCTATGACCTCACAAAAAATGTTGTCTCAATCAGTTAAACAATAAGATGAATACATAACATATAAGATAAACCAGTAAGCATTCCCGATATCTATCAAACTGAACACGAAACTAGCTATAAAAAATGGAAAAGCTAGCAAAGTGTCTGTCACTCCCCATTCCCGATTTTCGTATTTATACGTATATTTGTTCTTGTATCATGTATTTCGTATTTTTTGTATCCCGTATCGATACGGTATCATGCATATGTTGCTAGTATCTGAATTTATTAGTCCATGTATCATGCTATTGTTCTTCATGAGTTCATGTGGTAGTTTCGAGAGTTGTGCGGACAGATTGACCGTAGAGCGATTGATAGGTATAAACTGATTAATTGAATTATGCAACTGTATTGGGTTTCTAGTTTTATACAAGATAGTTATGCATGAGACTATCAATATTCATATAATACCCATTGGCATTATCATAGACCCATTCTATGTCCCGTACATATATCAGAGTATATTGAGTTGTCCAAAATGAGAATTTATCCATCAGACCGTGTAACCCATGTTTTCTGAATTTTCCAAAATTTTTAAATTTTAACATACTTTTAAATATCTTTATGAAATGATTCTCTCTGAACTTTTGTAAAAGGTAGTTATAGAAGCATGGAAAATACGAGTCCATGCGCCCAGAAAATGTGCTCCCAGAACTTAACTTGGTAAAGTCGGGTCGCATAGAGTCCATGCGCCCAAAAGATATGCCTTCAAAATCTAACTTGATAAAGTCGGGCCGCATAGAGCCCATGCGGCTAAGGGACTCGTCTAGTCTGAAAGAGTATCCATACGGCCCAAACATCGATGGAAGCATGAGCCGTATGGAGCCTTGACACAGTATTAACTGTCTGTCAAGAAAGCTCTGACATGTCATTTATTGCCCAGAAACGCTTCGAGAGTCGCGAGGAAGGCAGCACACTAAAAGACAGAAAGTCACATTAGTGTCTTAATGATTCTGTCAAGCATGTAGTACCACGTGTTCATGGCAGAGCTCTTATTTGGCCCCGAATCCATGTGTCACCGTCCTCATGCGAACAAAGTGTTCACAAGGCCTAAAGTAACACTAAAGACTTTGTCATGCATGCATGGCATAGCTCGTATGCGGCCCCGACTCCATCGACCTATTACTCGCCAAGTCTCTCTGCGGTCCCACCCTCATAGGTCAGTTAGCTTTCATGATCTTTTTGTTATAACCAAAAAGATCTTTAAACAATCAGTGTTGACCATGTGTCGAGTTGACCAAGTCATGCACACAATGGGTCAAAACAACCCTGCCTCCCAACCGATATTTCATCAACAACATATCATAATTGATGCCACGTGACAGATTAACCATGGCATGCGCCCATAGTTGCAACCATATTCTATTAAATATGCCTATGTGGCCGCCTAACAATGGCTGGCACATACCATATACACACGCATAAGCCATCCAGTGTATATGGCTATAAATAACAGGGATGCATTCCCACATGTTACGACCCGCACCCGGATATTCGGGCACGAATACGTGGGTACGTTCAGTCTACGTCGCAGCAACGACGGTAGAACGTTGTCTAAGACAATATAACTATCTAAATATCTCACACAATATAATTGTCACGCCCAGTCCCAAAATACCGAGGGACTGGACACGTGGCAATGGCCAGCAGCACGCACCGATGGATAACCCAATTTAATGGATCCATCAGGGCATACTTAAGTTGTATATAAGGTCTATAACAACAAGTCAGAACTAATCTCATCCACAGAAAAGAATATAAAATCAACAGCAATAAGGAAAGTAAATTAAACATCCAGTCTCAGCAAAGTATTCGGGGAACAACCCGATATAAAGTCTAGTATAATTGTTCTCATAAACATGAAAAGAGTTTAAAAAGTTTAATTAAACAGGAAATAAAGACTATTTGTCATAACGACTGAGCATGGCGAAGCAATTGTTCAGGAGAAGTCCTCAGCGATCACCTCGTCCTCAGGTTCTGGTACTGTTTCGAGAAGTGCACCTGTTCCGTAGACCTCTGGATAAACTTCGTCTGCAAGTCCTGGGGACATAATCCGGATCCAGGTCCTCAGGGGACATAGCAAGGTACAAGAAAGCACAAGCCAAAATAAATGCAGTAAAGTAAATAAGAGAACAATAGGGTCAACTATATAACCTTCTATGTGAAATGCAAGTTGAGAGCATCACTAGAACTTAGGCTGATACCACTACAAGCTCTGTATCGGGGAGCCGGTAGCAGCTATACTATGAATTTTACTATGTGTTTACTATGAATTATATATATATAATCAGCCTATAGCCTGTGTGTCTCTCTCCACCCAATGTAATCATACATATCATGTCCACGATGCCTCATGTCCACGTCACGTACGATCATATCTAATGCAGTAAGTCATACTATGTCTATGAATATAACATCTAGGAATATCATGTCTATGTCATAAACCTGTATCCTATACAGAATCACCTTGAATATTTCAGGAAGATTCTGTTCATGATCTGTGTCAAGTGTCCTAGGTATAATGTACTTGATAAGACAAGTACCAGAATGTAAAGGGTCTCGAATGTCCATCTCTAATAACATACACAACTCCGCGTACGGGGTTGGCACCCGACTGTAATCGGACGCTAAGTAT